>OZ038314.1:23592291-23640580 GCA_964035775.1 Osedax frankpressi | reverse complement strand
TATGTTAATTTATTATTCTATCTTTATTAATAAGAATTATGTTAATTATAAATTTTCCAACATTACTAAATTTATAGTATAATATATTTATAGTAAAATGTTCAAAACATTCAATCTTAAAACTTATTTCTATTTATATATTTAAAAGGATCACACTAATTTATCAGAATACACTTGGAGGCAGGTACAGCTATTAAATTAACATAAACAAACTACTATCATCCTCATGAACATGTATAAACAATATATATCACACATCAATTTACTTTTAGTATCACATAATTTTATTGTAAAATACATTAAAACAGTAGATAAATAATCTTGTATTTATGTCAAAATTCTAATATTTTAATTCATTTAATGCTAATATTAATATTATTATTATAATTTTATATTAATCTATTTAATTAAAGCTATTAATTTTTTATAATTGCTATTATTTTCTTTCTTGCAAAATTTCTGTTTTATTTTATTATTTGTATGCTAATTAAACTTATTAAATTGATAATTGATATGAAGCAGGTCTTCCAAGTTTAATATATTGATATTAATATTAATGAGGACTTAATATTAATTACCAATTAATTACAATAATTTATCTAACAATTTTTAAAATTAAAACAAATTTTTGGATATAATAATAAATAATATATAAATTCATTTATATTTATATTGTATATTAATATTTTATATTGTATATAATATATAATAAATTTATAATACTTTTTTTACTATGTTAAATGTTTTAAAAGAAATATATTTATATATATATTGTTCATCCTTTGAATATCAAATTTAACATTAATATAGACTATATTATCTTTCATAATATTAAAATGTATATAGATTATCTGTAGAGTTATGAGTAATTTAGTAGACTACTATTTTCCCTATGCTATACATGTACAAAATATTTATATAATAACTGTCAATTACATACCAACAAAGTATATTTAAAATGAAATGTATTGGATAATATAACAAATGAAATTATAATAATATTTATAACTATTTTTAAACAAAAAATAAATTTATAATTTTCTAACTTATTTTACTATAAAATTTTAAAAGTATAGTTCATACTTATTAGAATTTAAATAAGATTTTGTCAGAAATATTTTTTGATTATTTTTCAAATATTTTGAATTTTTTTATTAATTTTGGTTTAAAAAAATTCATTTGGTAGATATTATTATAAAATCACACTCAATAGTTTTATTTAATAATTATTACTTGATATTGTAAAATATTGTAAAAATTGTAAACATTTTATTTTTGATTATTTTTTTTAGAATCTTTGAAAGCATTTTATGAGGTTTTATTTTTCAATAATGTTTTTCAATTGTTCCTAATATATTTTCTTCACAAATTTCAAACATTTGTGTTTTGAAAAAGTAGGCCATATTATAATTGATTATTCCAAGTAAATAAATAAATGTATAATTATAATTAGAATATAACAAAGTGTCTATTATGTCTATAAATAGAATAATATCAGTGATAATACAGTACATAATACTTTTATGATTCATACAGGCTATTATCATTGAGCCATTTTTTGACTGCTATGAGCCGATGGTTAGGGTAGCAGGAGGTAAACCCAGTTTTATTCCATTGAGACCAGTTAGTAGTTGTCTTTACATTTATTATATTTTAAATACATAATATTTCCAATTTATTAATTCCATGTTATAAAGTTTCTTTTTTTATATTTTAAATAAATTATTTATATTTGATTCGAGATTATTTAACATACTGTTTGTGTTTTTAATAATTTGGGTAGTATAATCATTACAATGGATTTTCTTAATTATTTTCAATAGTTAAGAAGATAACTAACTTTAAAATGTTTCCAGAAGGTTAACAGCGATGGAGGGAACATGACGAGTGCTGACTGGAAACTTGACCCAGTTGAATTAGAGAGTAAATTCAACGATAAAACTAAACTTTTTTTCTTGAACAACCCGAATAATCCATTGGGAAAGGTTGTTTGAATAAATATTTATATTTGATATTCCATTTCCTGTATATTATATGATAACTTTAATTAATATTGTTAGTTTCTCTATAAAATAATATATAAAATAATGATATCATGTTAATTGTAACATATATTAATATAAATATTAACGATTTTTATTTATTTACTAAAATTTACATGTTTACAGACTCACTATATTTACTCTTTACTTTCATTTACTCACTAAATCACTCAATTACTCACTAAATCGCTTACATACCCTAATACCTACTCACACATACTCACTTAGATTCTTATGATTAATTGCTAGATGAGTTTTCACATTTTTTATCCATATCTTTAGAATCACACTCCTCCCATTCAGTCCATGTGCCCCTACTACATACCCACACTCCTCCCATATCCCCCCACTACAGGTCCACACTCCTCCCATGTGCCCCCACTACAGGCCCACACTCCTCCCATGTGCCCCCACTACATACCCACACTCCTCCCATGTGCCCCCACTACAGGCCCACACTCCTCCCATGTGCCCCCACTACAGGCCCCCACTCCTCCCATGTGCCCCCACTACAGGCCCACACTCCTCCCATGTGCCCCCACTACAGGCCCACACTCCTCCCATGTGCCCCCACTACAGGACCACACTCCCCCACTACATGTCCACACTCCTCCCATATCCCCCCACTACAGGCCCACACTCCTCCCATGTGCCCCCACTACATACCCACACTCTTCCCATATCCCCCCACTACAGGACCACACTCCCCCACTACATACCCACACTCCTCCCATATCCCCCCACTACAGGCCCACACTCCTCCCATATCCCCCCACTACATGTCCACACTCCTCCCATATCCCCCCCACTACAGGCCCACACTCCTCCCATGTGCCCCCACTACATACCCACACTCCTCCCATATCCCCCCACTACAGGCCCACACTCCTCCCATGTGCCCCCACTACAGGACCACACTCCCCCACTACATACCCACACTCCTCCCATATATCCCACTACAGGCCCACACTCCTCCCATGTGCCCCCACTACATACCCACACTCCTCCCATATCCCCCCACTACATACCCACACTCCTCCCATATCCCCCCACTACATACCCACACTCCTCCCATATCCCCCCACTACAGGCCCACACTCCTCCCATGTGCCCCCACTACAGGCCCACACTCCTCCCATATCCCCCCACTACAGGCCCACACTCCTCCCATATCCCCCCACTACCTGTCCACACTCCTCCCATATCCCCCCACTACATACCCACACTCCTCCCATATCCCCCCACTACAGGCCCACACTCCTCCAATATCCCCCCACTACAGGCCCACACTCCTCCCATATCCCCCCACTACAGGCCCACACTCCTCCCATATCCCCCCACTACAGGCCCACACTCCTCCCATATCCCCCCACTACAGGCCCACACTCCTCCCATGTGCCCCCACTCCTCCCATATCCCCCCACTACATACCCACACTCCTCCCATATCCCCCACTCCTCCCATATCCCCCCACTACATACCCACACTCCTCCCATATCCCCCACTCCTCCCATATCCCCCCACTACAGGCCCACACTCCTCCCATATCCCCCCACTACAGGCCCACACTCCTCCCATATCCCCCCACTACAGGCCCACACTCCTCCCATATCCCCCCACTACAGGCCCACACTCCTCCCATATCCCCCCACTACAGGCCCACACTCCTCCCATGTGCCCCCACTACAGGACCACACTCCCCCACTACAGGCCCACACTCCTCCCATATCCCCCCACTACATACCCACACTCCTCCCATATCCCCCCACTACATGTCCACACTCCTCCCATATCCCCCCACTACATGTCCACACTCCTCCCATATCCCCCCACTACAGGCCCACACTCCTCCCATATCCCCCCACTACAGGCCCACACTCCTCCCATATCCCCCCACTACAGGCCCACACTCCTCCCATATCCCCCCACTACATGTCAACACTCCTCCCATGTACCCCCACTACATACCCACACTCCTCCCATATCCCCCCACTACATACCCACACTCCTCCCATATCCCCCCACTACAGGCCCACACTCCTCCCATGTGCCCCCACTACAGGCCCACACTCCTCCCATATCCCCCCACTACAGGCCCACACTCCTCCCATGTGCCCCCACTACAGGCCCACACTCCTCCCATATCCCCCCACTACAGGCCCACACTCCTCCCATGTGCCCCCACTACAGGCCCACACTCCTCCCATATCCCCCCACTACAGGCCCACACTCCTCCCATATCCCCCCACTACATGTCAACACTCCTCCCATGTACCCCCACTACATACCCACACTCCTCCCATATCCCCCCACTACATACCCACACTCCTCCCATATCCCCCCACTACAGGCCCACACTCCTCCCATGTGCCCCCACTACAGGCCCACACTCCTCCCATATCCCCCCACTACAGGCCCACACTCCTCCCATGTGCCCCCACTACAGGCCCACACTCCTCCCATATCCCCCCACTACAGGCCCACACTCCTCCCATGTGCCCCCACTACATGACCACACTCCCCCACTACAGGCCCACAATCCTCCCATATATCATTAAACACCCCACATACCCTCCCACACTGATAATACATGATCGGTTCCTTATTTAACCTTCCTGCGTCTAGGTCTATGATATGGAAGAACTTCAGATGATTGCAGACCTCTGTAAGAAGTATAACGTGGTCGTGGTATCCGACGAAGTCTATGAATGGATGATCTACAAACCTAGCCAACACATTAAAATAGGTACGCATGTACTTAGAAACAAATTGCTGTATTAATAGCAGTGCTCTATAATGATGAATTTCCAATTATTGACCACCTGTTCACCAGTATAATAAATTCTTCATTATAAGTTGTTTATAACATTAATTTAAACAACATATTTGCCATTATTTACTAAGATGGATACACATTCAAGTTGATTCTTGGATTTAATTGTTAATTGTATACAAATCATAATTCATTATAACTTGTAGTCATTTTAAAACCTAATTTAATATTCCCCTTCGTCTCAGCTTCTCTCCCAGGCATGTGGGAACGTACCATAACAATAGGGAGTGCTGGCAAGGCTTTCAGCGCCACTGGCTGGAAACTCGGCTGGGCAATCGGGCCCAAACAACTAATACATTCAATGCAATGCATGCACCAGAACTCGACCTACACCTGCCCCACGGCTCTGCAGGTCTTAAATATATCACCCCACGGGTGTTGGGCTTCTAATAGATTTCATTGAAATGTTTGATTTGTAACAAAATTACCTGGGGACATTGAATTTGTCGCCGTTGTTATAAATTTATTACTAAATAAATCCACTTAAAAATATATAAATTTCTACAGGAAGTTGTAGCTATGGCATTGGAATTTGAATTCAAGCGTTTCGATACCAACCAGTGTTACTATAAGGAGTTGCCTGCGGAGTTGATGCCGAAGCGAGATAACCTGTTCAAGTACATTCAACTAGCAGGACTGAAACCAATCCTTCCCGATGGAGGATACTTCATGGTCGCCGATATCTCGGATAAAAGTTTACTTTCTTATGTCTTATGTTAATTACAATAGATTATGATTTATAAAAGTATTAATATAAACTTGTACAAGTGAAATTACATTTTTAATCAAATTATATATTATATAGATATTCATTATTGGGATCAATTCAATAATTTATTTTAATTATAACAATTCTATTAATAATTCAATACTTAAAATGCAATACATTTTGAAATTATTTACAAAATATCAAATTTAAAATATATAATTTTATATTTTTAAGTGTTACTTTATAAAATATGATATTTTAATAATATAATTATTTTTTATATTAGTAAATAGTAAATTTATAAATAACTTTGTAAACTGTATTGTGACTAAATAACTACAGATATAGAATTAAATGAAGATGAAGGGGAGTCAAAAGATTATAAATTTGTGAAACATTTGATTCGCCATAAAAAACTTGCAACAATTCCAGTCAGCGCTTTCTACAATAAAGAAAATAAACATTTAGCCAAAAATCTTATCAGATTCTGTTTCATCAAGGTTAATACATAAATGATGAATATATGAATTAAATATCAATTGAATATATCAATTAAATTTTCTAAATACTAAATATTTGAATTTCTATAATTTATTATTTATTCCAGAATGATTCTACACTGGAAAGTGCGAGAGATATTCTAAAGACTCTGTAATTGAATGCCATTATTTGTTTTCATTATTTTTAATATTGTTTTCAATTACAATTATATCAATTCAAATATACCACCTACCAGATCATTCTATACATTTTATATATAACATTTATTCAAAGAAATTGAAGACATTGAATATATAAATGTATTAAATAACTACAAGTTGACATCGAATGCTCCAAGTATTGAATACTATTGAATACATACTAACGTTGAACAAAATGGAAGCCTTTTAAAATCATAACAAAAATACGATATTGTAATTAAAAATAGAATATATATGTCATAATGAAAAACTAACAGATAAAGCGCAAGATAACGCCGATGAATGAGGATGATAATGATGTAGGACCAAGGTCATAGTTGACTTTGTAGGTAGAAATTGCGTTAATAAATATCTACGCAGGAAGGCTTTATAAATATTGTGGCATCGCCAAATATTGAATGGGTTTTGCATTCTTTCGATTGCAAAGTATGACAAAGTATAGAAAGGCAAGTAGCGAAAACGGGTCAAAAATCAGTTCAAGGCGGTATCGTTATTGTCGATGGATTCGTTGAGTAAGTTTTCCAGGGCGTCGAGTATTGGTTCGCAGTACTTGGTATATCCGGTAGTGGTCAGGTGCAGGTAGTCGTACATATCGTCCGAAGAGATCTGTCCGGACGAAGGCGAAACAAATATGGAGACGTCGAAACACAAGAGGCTGGCGTAGCCGAGATGAGGCATGAGAGCATCTGCGAGAGCCGCGTTGATATCAGCAATCTTTTCGCGTACGGGGTTCGGGTATTGCCCTCGGGGTAGTAAGCCCTGTGGAGGAGAGGGTTAGGTGGCAGTTTGTAGAAAAGGGGGTTAAGATACTTTTCATTTGGGTATTAGGCGTAGTGGGGGTTTGCAAAGGGATAAATAAACCCTATGTGTTAGGGAAAGGTAAAAAGGTTAGGTTAACATGTTCTATATCTAATTTTAAAGAATAGACATTTTAATTTGTAGATACCATGCTGATTACTAGATCCTTTTTAAACATGTTTAACATTGTTTTTAAAAATTAACAACAAATTAATTGTCAAATTTAACTATTTAATGTGACTAATTCTTGAATATTTTATATCGAATTGTGAAAATTTATCCGGTAGAATCAAATGTGGGTATTTGTCTTACTGTAAAATGTATCTTATTAGGTAGTACGTTAGGTAGTATGTTAGGTAGTATGTTAGGTAGTATGTCAGACACAAATTTTTAGTAATTATATTATCTAAGTTATAAATAGTATTAAATTATAGTTTAAGAAATGATGTTGAAAATAAGGATAAACTATATCAAACTTACTGTAAGTCTGCAATATATACGGTTAATAATATTCTACATCAATTTTACTATGGCTATGATTATATAATTAATTAAAACACATGCTATTAAATTAATTTAGTACAAATATATATTATATTGCAGTAGGAGTATACTATTATACTATAGGTTCAATACACATTGAAAAATAACAATGTTATTATAGTTACCAAATTGAATTATAAAGAATAATCACAGGCAAAATATATATCTATATTTAGGACCGTTTCTAATTGATTGTATCAATAAAATCTACTTAGTCTTAATTTTATATTTTTAAAAAATGTGTAAAGATTGTTAAGATTTAATAATGAAGATACAATATCGAATAGAATTCTAATTAAAAATAATGTAGAAACAATCAACTGGTTATATATCTAATTAATTACAAGTTATTTGTGAAAACTTAACTTAATATAAAAAATATTATTTTTAATACTTCAAAATATATATGTTAGCAATCAAATTTAATTTTAATTTTAATATATTAAAAAAATAAATATATGTTGATAAAATCATTGAAAAGAGCATTGATTACAGGTTTTACTTACCAAAACTAAGACATTAGCCCGGGGCTGTAAACGGTGAATAGTCTGAACAATCATTACCAGGGCTTCGACAATCTCCTGCGATGAGTTGTCATGGTTGTTGGTTCCAACTTGTACCACAATCACCTGGTTATTAAATGAGTCATATAGCAATTTCAACAAACTAAATATAACTAAATATTGCTTACTATAGTTTCTTGGGTAATTTAAATATATATTAATTTAAAGGGTTTTAACTGAATTTTTGGTATATTAATGTAGTAAAGTAATGTAAAGTAATGACCTGCAAATTAAAATGGATACATTTATTGAATAGCAAATTACCTTGGGTGAGATATTTTCCATGCATCCATTTTCTAGCCGCCACAACACATGTTGGCAACTATCTCCACCAATTCCAAAGTTTAAACAGTGCAAAGGTACAAATAATTTATCCCAAATCTATGTGCGCAGCAAAGGTAAATATTTATATATTTCTGTATCTAAATGTAAATATTTAATATTTAGCCGAGTGAAAACATATCGTATTAATGACAATTAGGATATTAATTTAACCTTAAAGAATGTTATAATTTGAGGATAACCTGGGTTTGACCCATTTGAACAATAATTGAATCTCCAATAAATACAACTTCTGGCTCTCTTTCTTTAGCTTGATTAATGTATCTTTGGTGCTTTTTTGGAATATAAAAATCTTATGTTAGATATAAAATATTTTATATTAAATTATATTCTTGCAAAAAGACGTAGAGTTTTGCAAAATCATCTTACAAAAATGATTGAAGAATATATAAAATATATGCAAAGCAAAACATGAATTGAACTTAATTTACAAGAATATTGATATGCATTCAATTAATATTATTGATATGCAATCAATTGACTTTATACTTATCATATATATATATATATATATATATATATATATATATTTATGTAACATTCAACATTACAATTTTCAGATAATTGAAAATATTTGAGAATTTGTGAAATTAAATATTTGTATTTAATTTATTTTCTAATTATTTAATTTATTTACACTGTTCATATATATAAATTTACAAAATAAATGTGTAATACAAAATTAAGCTATGAAATATTTAAATATTAGTTATGGACTGTTATCTATGAATAATCTATATATAATATATCTATATATAAACAATATATATATTAGATTAATTATTTACTAAATTGTTTACTGATCGTATTTTTAATGTTACATAATGATATAAAACTATTTAGTGTTTTAACATATAGAGGCAAATATATTTACTAATAAATGTTCTATTAAATTTAAAGTATCTATGACATATACTAGATTGTAATATAATACGAATATAAAATGTTTTATAATATATATAAATATATATATTATAATAAATTTTATATTCATATTATATTACAATCTAGTAGTAAATTAATTGTAATATTACGATTAATTAATTAACCCTTATTAGGTCAAAATAACAGTAAGGAGCATTGACAAAAACACTGAAAGATTGCAAATCAATTAAATACTTAATTACTTAAAATGCAATATTAAAATTATATTAATACAATTCCTAAATATAAATTTTATAAATAACAATATAATTTATCATATTATATTAAAATATCAAATATTTTACTTTATTTAGATGTTTAACCATATATTACAAAAATAATAATAAATTAAGAATAATAATTATATTCAGTTAAGGTTTAATAAAACATATATTTTGTAACGTATACAATATATATATTGTTAAAATTTACGATCTATGTTTATTTATAATTTATTACATAAGGATGTTCAATTTAAAATTCAAAGAAAAATAGTCCTTATTGTCAATAAATAATTTAAAGCCAAAAAATATTTCAAAACTCTATTGAAAATGGTGGGAAAATGTGATTGATACATTTATTTATATTAAAAATAATAACATAATAACACTTATTTAATAAATTAATAAATAAATTTTAAAAAATTAATAAATTAATAAATATTGAATTGTTATGAATAAAATTCCTTAATACATCTGAAAAAAAATTTCTAAATAGGGTATGAATTTTATATAAAGTAGATATAAACAAAAATAACGTCATTTCGCTTTTTAATTTTTCAATGACTGCTGTTTTTATTTCTCAAGACTAACGTCCAAAATAAATATAACTTTGTAAATATGTTTTTTCATTATATTTATATAATTTTAAAATATCTCTAATTGTTCTTTGTTATCTATAACTAATACGAGATATATATATATATATATATATATATATTTAGTTTTGTATTTATTTAGTAAAATTGCAATATGTAAATTTCATAAATTATTAAAAAAAATATTTATGTCCATGTTTATCATATTAATACTTTAGTAATTTTGAATATAAATTATAACATATGTATATCTATAATATATTTAATATATTTAATATTATAAATAAGTATTTATAATATTTAATATATTATATAATATACAATAAAAGTTTATATTCGTAAAATTAATAAAATAGTTTTAAAGTTATAGATAATTTTATGAGCAATAGTAAAATTAAAATGTACGTGTTGTTTAGTGATCTCCTTTAAGTGACAACATAGTTATTGACGAAAAAAGGGTTAATTGTAAATAAGTATTATATTGCATGTATAACAAATTAAATTCACATATATAGTAAAATACAATATATTATATAAAATATATATGCATTTTTATATTATATTATAGTAATATACTTATGTATTATATATTCAATAAAATAATGTAACAATTATTATATTGAATTTATAATTATTATAGTAATTATTTTTATGAATTAAAAATAGTGTATTTATTAACTACTATAATAAACCATACTAATCCATCTTCCATCGCCATTAGTATCTTCAACTTTAGTCGGTATAATAGCTGTATTAACCATTATTAAAATAAATAGGAAACTAAATTTTAAATAATATCTTTCTCAAAATTATTAATTGTATATTTATCAATGATTAGTAAAATTTCGATAATCAAAATATGGAATCAAATCATATTAATCTTAGATTTAATTTATTACATAAATGATTAGTTGCAGTTAATTATATTTATTTCTTTACAATGTTTCTGTCAATATTTTTTAGTCTGCAATTATAAGAGTAACTATATACCCTTCATAGAATTAGTATATAATACATTTATAAAATATTTGTATTATATTTTGACATTTTATAGTCTATGATTTTATGATTCAATGGTCTAGGAGTTTATCAAAGTTATATCGAAGTATATTGTTCTTCTCTTGTCTATTATAATTTTATGAAACGTAATATGATATGATAATATGTAATATGTACTACATTTAATATGTACTCTGGAATACGCGATTATACTTATTTGCTTGATTTGAATATATAAGACTCTAGTATAATATGAATTTAACATTTGAAAATAATCTGCTGTTTGATACTGATTTCATCTTGAATATATGTATGATTTTATTTGCGAGAATTAATTTATATCTTAGGTATTGGTATTTCAATTGTAGTCATCATTTATCATCATGTTGTCCGTACTAATCGATTAAGATTTAAACAAGCACTTTTAATTGGCGATTATAATATCTATCTTGATGTTATGTATTTCATAGTATAGCAGTTAATAGAAATATTGATTTATTTATGTACAATGAAACACTATTTGTATATAAATTAATTTCGATATAGGACTAAGAAAATATCATGACTTAACTATTGTGTAATTCTACTAATTATGTTAAAAATATTTGCACTACTCATCATCCTTTTCAATGATCTCAAATTAGTATTTCTGAAATTAAAGAGCTAGTATTCTTGAAAGTGATAATAACAATGAAATGATATTTTTGCAGATACGTCCTTTCAGTTATTACATTTGTATTTTAGTATTTATTAATATTATTTCAATTAGTAAACAATAATCATATTGCGATTTTCTTCTCTAGTTATGTAACTATCAATTGACTTTCTTTTAGATAAAATATAGGTCTTCACTTGCAGCGTAAGATCTCTTTGTTATTCTACAATATCTATATATATATATATATATATATATATATATATATATATAGAGAGAGAGAAAGATACAACTACTTAGAAAATTTGTTGTATTGTAAATACTTGTATTTAATTAAGATACTTCACTGAGTCTTGATATTGTAGATCTACTTCCTTTAATAATTCATTATATTATATTTCTCAAATTCGAATTTTATAGTTTATCTACCAAAATAATATTATTTTATGATTAACTCAACAGCAATATAGCTATAATATTACTTTTAAGATTTAACCCATTTTCAAAATATATTTATATATACTATAACATAAAAGCCAGATACTATATTTATATATGATATTATCTACAAATATATAAAATATTCTCAATATACCTCAAATACTTTCTATAAATATATATATCAAAATTAGAATACTATTTAAAAGTCAATTAAATTTAGTAATCACAATTAACGTTATCTTATTTTATTATTATTTATATGATTTCCCTTTTACAAACTATAATATTAAAAATCTTGATACTACTAATTATAAGTTCAATCAGAATTTTACTTTTAAATCTTAGCTGTAAATAAATTAGTAAAATAGTTTAATATATCAAGACTATTGTTATTATAGGTGAATATAATTTATTATATCTTATCTCGCCTATCGGTGTGAATACCATTCTAATTATAGTAGATATGAAATGTTATTTGATTATATTTATTACCGAATCACTCCCAATACTAGCATTAATATATATTTCATCTATCTTCCAGAAATTCTTATAATAAAATTGATTATTTTTAAGTGTTTTATTGTAACAGGAAATATATAACAAATTTGTTTATAAAAAAATAAAATGTAGAGTATTGATAATGATTTTGATAATAATAATAACAATAATGTTGATAATAATATGATAATATATATGATTTTAAGTAAATTGGTAGTCAAAGTCAGAGTAGAACTTATATAAGATCACTGTGTATTAATTAATACTTGGACAATATTATATTAAAAATGAAATAAATGCTATAATTTAGAAGTATATCCAACTTAAGTTTGAAATATAAATATATATTTCTAATATTGTGGTAATAAATACATTTATGCACTGGGATAAAAGTATAAAATATAGTTATCAAAAGAGTAACAAATAAAATAAATATATCACCATGGAGATACATCGTACCAGATGGTGGAACAACAAATGGGGAAATGCATTTAATATATGGCACGCAATCCACATGTGAGTGGAGGTTATCACCGGAAATTTAAATCATTTGAAGAATATGATATAATATATATTATCTTATGATCTTATCTTAGATGCATATGATATGCACATTTGTGATCTTTTTAAATAATCTTAAAGATAAAAAATACAATATGACCCAATGCAAAAAAATGAATATTTCAGTATTACATAATGCCACGTAATATGATGTAATATTAGGTAAAGGTATCGTCGCTTACTGCTGGAATGTATGTTAGTTAAAAGTAAGATATTCGCATCCGAAGTGATGAATAAAGAATGTTTTTCGAAACAACGTTTCTAGATGTTTGGATAAATGCGTTCTTTTGCGGACAACTCAACGTCGGGACTGTAAACAGAGGCCTATGACGCAAATGACGACGACTCACCGATGACTCATCGATGACTCATCGATGGATCTTGTTACGGTTGGCGTCGATCATCTCGTGAAGCAGATCGCATAGCAACGGTCCGCGTTCCTGTTTCACCCTAAGCAACCAATGCAACACGTCGCTGCCGATGCTACGGATGTGTGGTAATAGCAATAGCAGCTGAATAACTCTCTGAGAGTTGCCTCCGTGCCTTTCAACAACGGTGTAGTTGAAGGCCTCGTTGACTTGCTGTTGAATTTGCGTCCACTGCGACTGTCCCTCCAATACGCTCATACCTGTTAATGTAGTGAATGAACGGTTAGGTTAGTTATGGGTTGTGATGGGATTAGTTATGGGTTGTGATGGGGTTAGTTATGGGTTGTGATGGGGTTAGTTATGGGTTGTGATGGGATTAGTTATGGGTTGAGATGGGGTTAGTTATGGGTTGTGATGGGGTTAGTTATGGGTTGCGGAGAGGTTAATTACAATAGAAACTATATTAAGTGATTACATAATGTATAAATGAGTCCAATAGCTACACATGGGTACGTTATCAAGCAAGTGACAGATTCACTTCAATACAAATAGAATATTCCCAGAATCATTAAATTAATGATTCTAAATTATTTCTCAAAGCTTTTGAAAACAAATGAAATCTATTAATAAACTAATATTAACATAGAGGTAATATATGTAACATAACGCATATTCTAAATAATGTACTGATAAACTAGGGCAACGATAAAGATATTATAAAGTAATTTACATTACATTCAATATCTTAAACAAATGTAAACGTGGATAAGATTGTGAACATAAAGAAGAGTATGAGGATGTAAACAGATAAATTACGTAATTAATGATTCTGAAATCCAACCGTTATATAAACTAGATAAGTAAACTTACAACTTACATATAAATACTTTACTCACATAATCATTCTAATATACATTCCTGCATAATGTCCCATATGATATCCCATATGAACACACAGTTATACATACATATATAAACCTATATATTTCACTTGAAACTTACCGGAATTCAAGAGAATCATGGTTCTGATCAGAACGAACTCCTCCCTGTTTATCTTATATCGTCGGAACAGGTTGCAGAGATTCGCTAGTCGACCACATATAGGCCAGAATTTGCTGATGAAACAGCGCTCGCTAGTAATAGGAGGGCGTGATTAGTAAAGGTGGGGGCGTGATTAGTATAGGTGGGGGCGTGATTAATAGAGACGGGGGCGTGATTACTAGAGGTGGGGGCGTGATTAGTAGAGGTGGGACGTGATTAGTAAAGGTGGGGCGTGATTAGTAGATATGAAGGCGTGATTAGTAGAGGTGGGACGTGCTTAGTAGATATGGGGGCGTGATTAATAGATATGGGGGCGTGATTAGTAGAGTGATTAGTAAGATGAGGGCGTGATTAGTACATGTGGGGGCGTGATTAGTAGAGGTGGGGGCGTGATTTAATGCTTATAAGTATATATATACAAAATAATATAATGTACACTGTACGATGTACATTGTACACTATATATTGTACACGGTACAATTTACACTATATACTGTATACCATAAAATGTACGCTACACACTATAGACCATACAATGTATACTGTCTACCGTAATATGTACACCATACACTATACACTGTGTACTATATACCATACACTATACACTATACACTGTGTACTATATACTGTACAATGTATACTATACACTATACACTATATACTGTACAATGTACACTATACACTATACACTGTGTACTATATACTATACAATGTATACTATACAATATACACTATATACTGTACAATGTACACTATACACTATATACTGTACAATGTACAGTATACATTGTACACTATACACTATACACTATATACTGTACAATGTACACTATACACTATATACTGTACAATGTACACTATACAGTGTATAGTGTACATTGTACACTGTACAGTATATAGTGTATAGTGTATAGTGTATAGTGTGCATTGTACATTGTACAATATATACTATACAATGTACAGTATAGTGTATAGTATACACTATACACTATATACTGTACAATGTACACTATACACTATATACTATATACTGTACATTGTACAGTATATACTGTACAATGTACAATGCACACTATACACTATACAATATACACTATATACTTTACAATGTACACTATATACTGTACAATGTACAATGTACACTATATACTGTGTATAATATGCGACATATTATGCAGTACTATCTCTAAGGTGAATGGTAAATGTGTACGGAGCTAGTTGCATGACGTAATCCGTACGGATTACGTCTTACGGCATACGATATATATATTACACATAGTATACATTATAGCGTACATTATACTGTAGATCGTACAGTGTTTAATGCACCTTGTACAAAAATGTATCTTAACATTATCGTTTTTCTTTAACACCTCTCTATTTATGTAAGCATTATAATAAATCGTATTATAATTAGTAATGCTATTAGATACATGTAGATATTTATAATATAAAATAAGCATAATATATGTACACTATATAAGTATATGTATAATATACACTATATAGTATTTTACATTTAAAAATTATATACAATATACTATTATACTAAATAAACAATATATTATGTAAATTAATTATATACAATATACTATTATACTCAATAAACAATATATTATGCAAATTAATATATATTATAATTATAACCTATACTTTTAATAATTTATAGTATAATTTTTATTTAAAATACATTAAATCGTAATATGAAAAAGAAAGCTAATTTTATATATTGTATTTTATAAATATACATTGAATACTATATTGAGATATATATAAAATATTATGGATGTGTTGAATCATATATGATATATATCCACTATTATATTGATTTTCTTAGGAAGTCTCATATAAATACAAGTTAAATATATGCATACACACACACACACACACACACACACACACACACACATACATATATATATATATACATATATATATATATATATATATATATACATATATATATATATACACGTATATTAATACCTAGTTATCGATTCAATTTATAAAAAATAACAGAGATTTGAATATCCTTTATTGCAGTGTTGGTTTGTAGTTATGTTAATGATGCATTTTCTTATATAACTCTGAATTGTATACATTATAAGGTAAATATATCACGTGACCAATATTGTAAACTTATAATAAAATCTTATCCATAGACCATATCATTAATTATAAAGAAATATTTGATATATGAATATAATATATTAACATGTGTGTTTTATATATATATATATATATATAAGTATATATTATATAGTATATACTCTACATATTAATCTATAGAAACTATACAATGTAGATTTTACATAATAGTAATTTGTAGTATAATATTAATATTAATATGTTTATTGTGTATTTATCCGTATGAATCAATTATTGTCTTCATGAGAACCAACCGATTGAAGTGTAAATCCGGTGCGAAAACTAGAATATCATGTTCTGTAACCGGAGTGGAACGCCACACCAAACCGCACACTATCACCTCTGTCCAGCACATCTCTAGCAAGTGAACTCGGTCCTTGAGGTTTAGATCGGCGTATCCTGCGTACGAGGTGAGTGGAACGGTGAACGTGGAGCGATATGCGGTGTGCGAGGTGCGGTGTGCGAGGTGCGGCGTGCGGGATGAGGCGTGCGGGATGAGGCGTGCGGGATGAGGCGTGCGGGATGAGGGGTGTGCGAGGTGCGGTGTGCGGGATGAGGGGTGCGGGATGAGGGGTGTGGGATGAGGGGTGCGAGGTGCGGCGTGCGGAAGGAGGGGTGCGGGATGAGGGGTGTGGGATGAGGGGTGTGGGATGAGGGGTGTGGGATGAGGGGTGTGGGATGAGGCGTGCGGGATGAGGGGTGTGGGATGAGGGGTGCGGGATGAGGGGTGCGGGATGAGGGGTGCGGGATGCGGCGTGCGAGGTGCGGCGTGCGGGATGAGGGGTGTGGGATGAGGGGTGTGGGATGAGGGGTGTGGGATGAGGGGTGTGCGGTGTAGTGCGCGGTGTGTTAAGCAAGTGCGAGTGGTTTGAAGGTGCGAGGTTCAGTATGTGCGTGATATGAAGTAAGGGGGTGTTAAATGGTAGGTACAATGAGTGGTGTGCTGTGAAAGGAGTGCGGTGAGCGAATTGGTAAGGGTGTGCGGTAAGAGTGTGCGACCCACACTGTGCGGGATTAGGATACGATTAGCAATAGATAAAACAAATAAGTTAAAAGTCGTTATTTAGTTAATGAATTTCTAAAGGACTAGAATAAGTTATAAGGTAGATTAATAAATTTAAATGGATAAATCTCATGCCAATAACTTCATATAGAATATAATATACATGTAAAATTTCAAAGTAAAATAACACAACATTGAAAAACTAAAAATGTACTAAGATTTTTATTTGATTTCGTTGATATGTCCTATCTTTATATACAAGTTATTCAAGTATGCCATTTAAAGCACACTTAAAGATTTCCGAGTGTATATACATTGGGGTTAAAGTACAGGAATGTTAATGACCTTGACTGACTAATTCTTGCAACGCTATTCCAAAGTTCGCGAAATGGACAAAAACACATTTAGAACAATGTATACGTAATGTATATTTAAGAAAATTCATAAACAATTATAAATAGAATATTGGCTAGCGTTTCATTTTATAAACTATTAATTAAATATTAAAGTCCCCATATAGAAAAGACATCTGTTTCAACATATCATATACCTATATTTAACTGCCTTTTCACTAATACAGTAACGTCTACATATGTCTGCATTGACTACATTGTATCGGGGTTATTCGACGTACCCTATATATAACCCCTAGCATGTCGAGGGTATACACACACGAATATCAATTGCATTGTGGGTTTTAAGATAGTCCGACGGCGTTCTATTTATAGATGTTTCACAAAGCATCGCAACAAACAAACAATACTACGATACTATACCCGTTTACGTTGTACATTGGTCCGTTTAGATCCACATTAAAGACAACGCATCGCATTGAGATTCTAATAGAGTGTTCGCGAGATGTGTTTTAAGATGTGTAAGATATATTTAGACGCATATTTTTAAACACATTTATTATATCGATCTAGTGTATAAGAAAAGAAATATGGTTTAAAAGCAAATAAATAAATATAAGGTCTCCGGTATTGTGAAAGTAAGTGTATATTTTGGGTTTATGTAACCTAGGTGTAATGAGAACAGTCTATAGACTGTTCTCATTACACCTAGGTTACATAACAATACCCTATAGGGTATTGTTAGATTGTACAGAATTGAAAAGGGATACGTCCCTTTTCTATCCTGTGAAATACTACTATAGTAGTGGATTAAAAGATTTTATTTGTCAGTATAGTATTTAAGTAGGAATAGTAGGGTAGGAATTTGTTAGTAGTTATTATGTGAAATTATAGTATAATTATGTCGGGTTTAAGATAATGTAGATTAGTTATGTAACGTTAGTCAGTATTAAGATTTTAAGAAAATGAGTAATATCTTTTTATTAGGTTCTAATTGCAATTTGGAAGTTGGTAAATACAGGTTAAGTAATTATTTATTTGAAAGTTAAAGTTAGTTGGTTTGCTAGTTTTTTGGGTATTTAAGTTATGGATTATTTATTAAGTTCTTTTTTGACTAAATAAGATTAATTGGCTGGTAATTTGTTTCATAATATATAATATTTGTTTCGTAATGTGTTACGAATATATGTAATGGTCAAGTATATGTATTTATATATATTTATGTGTGTATTAATGTGCGTATATGATATATATTTGTGTGCGCGCGTGTATATATGTGATATATATATCACATATATATATATATATATATATATATATATATATATATACATATGTATATGAATCAATTACTCAGATAGTAGGAATATGTCAATTACTCTAAGTACTGGTAATATTTACGTGATAATACATATTCTTTAATTAAATGAATGACGAATAATTAATAACTAAATATTACATGCTTTTTATTTGTGCCATATTACATTTATTGTCGATAAATATTTAAGCAAATTTTGTTCTCTCCTGGTTATGAGAGATTCTATGCCAAGTTTGCAGATTTATAACGCTTTAACAAATACCGCAAGGAAATCCAATCACACGAACCATAAACTATAAAATAGATATTTGTAATCATATTTAATATAGTTATGTAAGAGATTTATAAAAGAAGTACATGTACTACGGGCATTATTATTGCATAATTTAGAAATTATGCAATGTAAAAACATAAATCACCTAGATTACTTGCTGGGAAAGTAGTTGATGATAATATGCCGAATATGTTATATTATATAAAGATAACTGATTTCATTATTATACTTGATAATATATTCATACATACGCACATACACACATACATATATATATATATATATATATATATATATATATATATAACATCTACTTCTAAATATGTATATATTTATATTTATATATATATGTGTATGAATTTTCTATAAGTATGATATGCTTTTATTGACAATTAAATATATAGGATCATATTGACACATGTCATTAACCTAGGTTAATGACAATTCATTGTAGTTTCTCACTTTCTAATGCACTCTATAATTCAGTACGTTAACACAAAGTAATATAAATTATTAATACTAGTGGACCACTGGTTTTAGTCTTTAGATTATAGTCAATTACATATCTTGTACATATCACATATTTCTATTTATATAATATTGAAATTTGTATTATATAATATTGAAATTTAAATATTATTTTACTTTATTGTTAAATATAATTTATCATTAGTGTGTCATATTGATAGAATAGAAATAGCTGGATCTAAACTACATGTTACATCCGATAACTATCTCACCCATACAACTACTGTAGTACTTACAACTACTGTACTTATAACTACTGTACTTACAACTACTGTTTTTACAACTGATTCACTTAAAACTACTACACTTATAAATACTGTACTTATAACTACTGCACTTATAACCACTGTATTTACAACTACTGATTTTACAACTAATACACTTATAACTACTACACTTATAAATACTGTACTTATAACTACGGCACTTATAACCACTGTATTTACAACTACTGATTTTACAATAATACACTTATAACTACTGTACTTACAACTACTGTACTTACAACTACTGTACTTACAACTACTGTACTTATAACTACTGTACTTACAACTACTGTACTTAAACTACTGTACTTACAACTACTGAACTTACAACTACTGTACTTACAACTACTGTACTTACAACTACTGTACTTACAACTACTGTACTTACAACTACTGTACTTACAACTACTGTACTTACAACTACTGTACTTATAACTACTGTACTTACAACTACTGTTTTTAAAACTAATACACTTACGACTACTGTACTTATAACTACTGTACTTACAACTACTGTACTTACATCTACTGTACTTACAACTACTGTACTTACAACTACTGTACTTACAACTACTGTACTTACAACTACTGTACTTACAACTTCTGTATTTACAACTACTGTACTTACAACTACTGTACTTAAAACTACTGTATTTACAACTTCTGTATTTACAACTACTGTACTTACAACTACTGTACTTACAACTACTGTACTTACAACTACTTTACTTAACAATACTACACTTACAACTACTACACTTAAAACTACTGTACTTACAACTACTGTATTTACAACTACTGTATTTACAACTAATGTACTTACAACTACTGTACTTACAACTACTTTACTTAAAACTACTGTACTTAAAACTACTGCAATTAAAACTACTCTACTTACAACTAGTGAATACTCGCATTGATCTACTGACCATTAATGGCTTTGGCCCAATTGATGATGTCGATAAGTTCTAAGTCAGCAAGTTTGATGATGGAGGAAACAAGGTTCAACTCGGTGTCGGGTTGTTGATTATCGTGCCCAGTCATGCGTAACGGAGGGTCAATACGCAGAAGATGCTCTACCATAGGGTGCATGGGAGGCTGAGGTCCACCACTGACCGTATTGGTACCATCTGGGACAAAGGAAGTTATAATTTATAAATACATAGATAGAAATATATAAATATACTTATACATATATATACACATATATACACTCTCTCGCACATGTATACATATATATATATATATATATATATAAACAAAAATACATTCCATACGTAAATGTATACCCATACATATATAATATTTATATACAAACATGAATACATATTCACATTATATATATATATATATATATATATATATATATATATATATATATATATATATATATATTAACTACATTGTTTAAAAATGGGTAGCAGTATACCATGGTTTAGTTTACATACTTTGTAATGGTGTCTTTATGTTATAGGTCATCTGTGTTTCCGGAAATTGTTGTGTATGCGAAGTTTCACCTTTGATAAGTTTCTTTAGATCGAAGGTGAGACCAGCAGCACCAGAGAATAATGAGGTGGGCGTGGTTTCTGATTGTTGTTGATGTTGTTGTTGTTGTTGTTGTTGTTGTTGTTGTTGTTGGAGTTGTTGCTGGTTTTGTTGATTATTGCGAGGTGAAGCTTCACCAGAACCGGAAATACCGGAAGTCGTTAATTTTATGTTTGCACGTCTGTTCTGGCGGGGTTGGCGTACTCCATTCTTATCTTTTCTACTATCTATTGTTGTAAATTATCCTAATTAATTTTTTTTATTTGAAATAATATCTGCAATTTATAATGTAGTAACTTTTTAAATATCATAAATATATATATATATATATATATATATATATATAAATATATATATATATATATATATATATAAATATATATATATATACATATATAGATAATTTCCTAGTTAATAGTATTTCATTTTTCCATATTATTAATAACCTACATTATTAATTGTAATGACTTTATATTTGAGTACAATCGAGTATACACACTATATTATTGAAACATAATACATAGGGTGATATACACAGGGGTAATTATATTATCGTTTGATAAACTGCAAAGTAAGAATCGATGATAGGACAATTTCATTAGAAATATATGATTAAAATTCAATTTAAGATATGTACTAGCAAATGCCCTACAGGGTGGGGCCTACATGGTAGGGCCTACATGGTAGGGCCTACAGGGTAGGGCCTACAGTGTAGGGCCTACAGTGTAGGGCCTAAAGGGTAGGGCCTACATGATAGGGTCTACAGGGTAGAGTCTACAGTATAGGGTCTACAGGGTAGGGCCTACAGGGTAGCGCCTACAGGGTAGCGCCTACAGGGTAGAGCCTACAGGATAGGGTCTACAGGGTAGGGTCTACAGTATAGGGTCTACAGTATAGGGCCTACAGGGTAGGTGCGTCATGGTGTAGAGCCTACACTATGACGTGCATGGTCCTTTGTTACCATTTGCTAGTATTGAAGAAATGTGTATTATATACTGATATATATATATATATATATATATATATATATATATATATATTAGATTAGTAATAGCTGATGGAAGAGGTATAGTGCAGTCATACATAACAATGCATAATGAGATTTAGTAGATTATTAGTCAAAATATGTATTATAAGTTAATTTACAATATTTGAATGGTAATAAATAAAGATACACTACGGAATTTCAATAGAGAACACCATGCAAGACTTAGAGTATTAGATTCTATTGATTATACGTGAATTGCAGAAGATTAAGTTACATATATATTTATTATTACATTTTATTATTAAATACTATTTTTTATCAGATATCAATCTTACCAATACCTGTTCTTAATTATTTATTTAATATTTATGAAATGTAACTATTGACAAAATACCATATTAATGTATATATATATATATATATATATAAATAATAAGAATCCTATTTAATACATATTTCTAAAATAAAACTATTTCAAAGAATTAATACAATTAATATTCATTAAGTAGCCAATATATTTCGTATACATATTGCAATAAATTATAGTAGTTTGTATATAAAATGTATTTTAAATACGCCAATATTTGTGAATTATGGTAATGCCAATTTTACTTCTATTTATACTTCTGAATTGAATTAGAATTATAGTGAGGGAGCATTTAAGATTAATGAAAGTATATTTTCTTTAGAATATATGAGAATGTAATTAATTTATATCTATTGTATGTATGATATTTTCAAAGTACGGAATAGAAAATACATGTATCAATTCGCGATCTGTTTTATATAGATATATCTAAAGATATATCTATATAAACATTTAAATGAATGATATCGAAAAACTTTGTAATTTCTAATATACAATTATTCTTTATTTAGTTACAAGACCATTTATATGCAGTATGTAGGATCCCATTATAACGAGTTATTAAACATATTTATCGTTATTAAAACTATCGTTATTAATAATGTTATAATACAAAATAAAATAAAATTCACTAACTGCCTTTGGACATGCCCATTTCGAGACACTTTCTTAGCCTGCATGCCTGACAACTCTTTCGTCGATGTTTGTCAATTTTACAAGTATTTGTAGCGGGGCAAATATAATCCACGGGACCCAAGTGAGAAGCTACGAATTCGTAGAATTATATATACTTAGGTGAATTAGATTTAATCTGATTGAATTATTGTAATACATTAGATATATACATTAAATTATAAATATTATGATGAACGCTCTACAGAATTACAATACAATGTACAATTAACAGAAATGTAATGGATATATATTTTTTATTTCTATAAAACTGAAACAAATTATTCTAAGAAAAAAAAATTAGAATGTATCATAATTTAAGATTTATAATGTATTCAATTATCCCTATTGAATTAGTATATTGTGTTTCTATAGTATTTAGTATGCCCTCTATAATCTACAGTGTACAATAACATACCAAAGTATACACCGTGGTACGCTATGCTATTAAATACAATACATCATCCGTTATAAACGATTACACACACGAACTCTACACAAAGGCACGATAAACTGGTCAGTTGGAGTTGCGTCCGAAGTTACCTTGAAGACTGCGTTTAAAGAATGCCTTGCACCCCTCGCACGACCACACTCCGTAATGGAAACCGGAAGCGCTGTCGCAGCATATCTGGCAGAGTTTTCCTTCCGTGTTAGCACCTGTATAGAGTTCCAGATGAATTAGTTGCCTAGCGACGAAAACTCATTATGATGCCTCTGGAATTAAAGCCGTTGGTAATACCGATATTATAGCTGCAGACATCTCAATGCATTCACCTAAGCAAGAAACCGATATGATTTCATTGTATCGGCAATAATTAATTGCCTTATAATTATACACTATAAAGAAAATATTAAATGCACTCGATAAATATCTTTAGGTAGCCCATGAATGAAATCGAATAAAAGCAAATCCTTATTTACTAAATAAATATATACGTTTACTATATTGAAGAATCTGAAATGCACGTTAAGAAGTGAAACATATCGTTAAGGCTACTCACTAAATTTCAATTCAATTCTTATCTATATTAATGTATTTTTAGTTTACAAGTATTCCACTCAAGATTTGAGTACAGCTTCTGCCAGTGTGTAATGAAAGAGAGGATGGGTTACCCGTTGTAATCGCTAAATAGTTTTATTTATCTGCACCGTATATCTTATAATCCATAATTAATTACTGAAGTGTGCACTTCATGGCTGTAATGGCATATATTATTTAGTAGTAGTGGTAGTAGTAGTAGTAGTACTAGTACTAGTAGTTGTAGTAGTAGTAGTAGTAGTAGAAATAGTAGTGGTAGTAGTAGTACTAGTAGTAGTAGTAGTAGTAGTAGTAGTAGTAGTAGTAGTAGTAGTAGTAGTAGTAGTAGTAGTAGTAGTATTAGTAGTAGTAGTAGTAGTAGTAGTAGCAGTAGCAGTAGCAGTAGCAGTAGCAGTAGCAGTAGCAGTAGCAGTAGCAGTAGCAGTAGCATTAGCAGTAGCAGTAGCAGTAGCAGTAGCAGTAGCAGTAGCAGTAGCAGTAGCAGTAGCAGTAGCAGTAGCAGTAGCAGTAGCAGTAGCAGTAGCAGTAGCAGTAGCAGTAGCAGTAGCAGTAGCAGTAGCAGTAGCAGTAGCAGTAGCAGTAGCATTAGCAGTAGCATTAGCAGTAGCAGTAGCAGTAGCAGTAGCAGTAGCAGTAGCAGTAGCAGTAGCAGTAGCAGTAGCAGTAGCAGTAGCAGTAGAAGTAGCAGTAGCAGTAGCAGTAGCAGTAGCAGTAGCAGTAGCAGTAGCAGTAGCAGTAGCAGTAGCAGTAGCAGTAGCAGTAGCAGTAGCAGTAGCAGTAGCAGTAGCAGTAGCAGTAGCAGTAGCAGTAGCAGTAGCAGTAGCAGTAGCAGTAGCAGTAGCAGTAGCAGTAGCAGTAGCAGTAGCAGTAGCAGTAGCAGTAGCAGTAGCAGTAGCAGTAGCAGTAGCAGTAGCAGTAGCAGTAGCAGTAGCAGTAGCAGTAGCAGTAGCAGTAGCAGTAGCAGTAGCAGTAGCAGTAGCAGTAGCAGTAGCAGTAGCAGTAGCAGTAGCAGTAGCAGTAGCAGTAGCAGTAGCAGTAGCAGTAGCAGTAGCAGTAGTAGTAGTAGTAGTAGAAGTAATAGTATCAATAATTGTTTAAAAAGTATTATTCTGAATATAATCTATATCACAGGTTGATTTCAATCTTTAATGAATGTAACCAACATAAATGAACTCTAGAATAAATATAAACATTATTATTAATTGCGCGTTGTATACCGTATACTGTACGGCGTATAGTGTACGCCGTACAGTGTACGATATACAATGTAGATTCTAAACCGTATTCACTTTCACAAAAAGGCCTAATAACTTTCTTAATAATGTATTACAAAGTGAAAAAAGAATGTAATAGAGATTTTAGAATAATTCTGCATTCCTACTATTATAATAACTTGTAGTATGCGATTATATCATTTATTAAATATATTGTATTCTACTGATAACATAATAATAAGACTCTCTGTATAGATATTAGATTGCAAATATTAACAAGGTTATTAATTAATTAATATTTATTTGTTGAAATAAATATTCTTATAATCATAAAAAATTTATAGACTTATTGATTTTTCCATACACTTAACTTACTTATCTAAAATGTATAATATATATAATGGTAATCTTTTATCGAATAAGTATGAATAATGCTACCTGATTAGTAAATAAACGCTTCTTTCATATTATACATGGACATACTGTTTACTTACATACATATATACAAAATATATCCAAAATAATATATATAAATCATTTGCAATTCCATCACAAGGCTTGTAAATGTAATACATATAAATAAAGAATAGTGTCAATGAGCAAAATTCGTACTACAGTTATATAATAGTGAATACTGACCTTTCCTCTCTGTTTTCACGGTCATAGTAGATGAGGGTAATTCCGGGAAGGACGATGTGGATGATGGTTGTTCTCTAGGTGAAAACTCGTGAAATCCTTGTTGCTGATGACCAGATTGTACCCGAGAAGTAGAGGGCGTGGTGAGTACCGTTGGACTTATGGAGGTAGTTGTAGGTGTGGACCTCATGAATAACGGTTCTCCGACGGGGTGATGCGGAGATCCCAGTTGGAACATTACATTAGATGCTCCGCTAATGGCTGTCGATTGTGCAGATGACGGAATCGCGTGCGGCGGGAGCGCGGCTTGTTGCGGGTGTTGACCTATAACCCCAGGTGAGCCATCGTGTAGGGATGGAGATAGGCTTTGCGAATGTTCCAAGAAATTAATCTTCATCGAATCTCTGAGAAAATATGAGTTTAATTAGATGTACTCATTTTTTTAGCAATTAACATTGTACTATGATTTTACATCGGGCGTTTATGTTTTATTATATTTTTCTATTATATATTAGTTTAGACATACGAAAATATAATATTTTTATTTAACTATAATATATATGATTAATTAAAATGGAAATATTATATATTACTTATATATATATACATCTGAATATATATATATATATATATATATATATATATATAACTGCATATATGTATATGTCCTAATAGTAATAATATAATAATACAATTTATAGAGTATCATCGTTTTATAATTAAATAATAATTTAGTAATTAGCTATAATTATTATGAATTAACATACAAATTATATTCAAATATTCATAAACTATTGCGAGTCTAAGTGATTAATTAAATGAAACATATATATATATATATATATATATATATAACGGTATAATGACTTCTAAAATGATATATAGAAAGGTTTACTATATAGGCTCAATATAGTAAAATATGTCGATATTATGATGTCGATATTTATATTCAAACAATTATGGAAATTCAAGAAAAAATAAAAACTGTTATGACGATGATGATTTCAGTGATTTATCTTATCGCGTAAAAAATGCAGATTTGCTAATGTCACATAACATTAATATAGTATGGCCTGGTAATGAGGTTACGACATCCTGCATCACGTGATTTCAATAGACTTAATAGAACAATAAATAACCACCTCGTAACAATATATAGCAATTCTTCATTTTCTGAGGAATTACCAAACAATTTTACAAAACAGTAATTACATGCCGAGAATTAGATATTAGTCATAAGGTCAACAGTATAGTATAGGTAATTCGTACTTGTTCATATGCGACCTGTTATGACATACGCTGAAATATTCTGCTAATATTACATACTACTTGCATGTGAGAATAATGTCTCGTTTCCAGATTTAGCTAGCAAACTAAAAAGAAATAAAATTGTAATATTTTGTGATTTCATCGATTTAACCACAAATGGAAAGTATACAGAATATACATTTATATATTATATACATAGTATATATACATAACGTATATATTGATAATTATATATATATATATATATATATAATATCCAAATTATAGCCATCATGGTGTATTTTGGAAAGCTATTATAAAATAATTGAATTTTCTCTATGATATTATTTGATAAATTACATTATTTTATTTATTATATTAAAATCTTTTTTCCAAAATATATATAATAATCGTTTTCAGATTATTTGATAATAATATAAATGTACCTGATACAAATTACCAACATATATAAACAAATAGTAGTGGAACTATAATACGAACAATCATATTTCCAGAACAATATAGAGTTTTAATAAGATAAACGTTACCTAATATATTGACCAATATCACATTGTGATCATAAATAAAAGAAAACTAACCATTAGTACGAATTTCTAGATAATGAATTAGATACTATACAATACGTATCCGGTAATAACATCGGAGTAAACAAAATATATGCAGGAGATATACCAAGCAAGCGTTATAATAATAAATCAAACGATATAGTCCAGGTACTCTTCGTATTTTTTATTGTTTATCGTTTCAATAAAATAGTAATTACCTGGTTGTTACACGATTGATTGACTCGGTAGTGTGTAAGTCAAACAGTTCAGGTACATTTAAGTGATATAAAAATGACGTAACATCTACGTATGATAGCAGTAATGACGTAACATCTACGTATGACAGCAGTAATGACAAATATTAGAGATATTACTACAAATAGTGCGATTATTGCTTTAACAATTATAAACTATTCTGTATTCATTTTAATACATATTTTTCACAGATACTTTAATTGAATTTATTATAATTCATATGATAATAACCGTTACTTTTTTCTAGTAAAATATAGTTTACAATCTATATATAATCATAAATCATTTTAGTATACGACATTTAAATATAAATGATAAACTGTTTAAAATACCAATTTCACTAATTATTATTCCAGATAATTATGAATTACTTTAAACGGCGATGTGGAATATTAACAAACGTCAATGAAATAATTACACTTTACTTCATGTTAAAACGCTCATGAATGTTAAACTAAATTTCTTATTTCCGAGCGAAAGAAAACTAGTTTTTTTTCGACTCTAGCATCTCCACTCTCCAGTCTCCCATCAAATGTTATCAGCTATTATTAGCCGGGTTGCACTTTGACCCCAAATAAATGCCCAATCTCTCATAAAATTCAAGAAGAACTAAGAATGATCATATAAATATTTATATATATTTTTAATTTTGATATATACACTTATTCACACACATGCGAATGTATAGACACACACCCACTCACACACTCATACACACACATACACACACATACATGTATATATATATATATATATATATATATATATATATATATATATATATATATATGTGTGTGTGCGTGGGAGAGTGTGTGCTTTTGTGTGTGCTGGATGTATGCGTGTGCGAACAATTTGTTTATAGTAGGAACATACACAGAACCGGATGTTATACATGGCAAATTACACTAGGTTTTTCTACGACACATATTGTATCAATTATCCATTGGGTTACTATATTGAGTTACCTATTAACAAATTAATCTGTAACCCAGACACCCTTGATCTTTGTGTATTGCATAATGTTACGCAATGCATATCTATATGCAAAGTAATATCGGGAATATCTGTTTAACTAATTATATATTACATATTAATTAAATTCGTATTTTAGATTGATAGTTTAGAATAATTGCTACGGTTTACTGAAGTAGACAATGGCATCGATAATGTAAACAATCATCTCAAGATTTAGTATGGAATTTAAAAGAAATGACTTTACGTGGAATTAAATATCTGTTAATGTTATCTTATCTGCGTTACTCCATTTTAATATATACAACCCTATAGCCATGGCAACATGCCATGACAACATGCCATGGCTATAGGGTTGTCTAGTTTGCAAAATAGATGCGCCATTTCTCAAAATAATGAACTTTTTAATAATATTTGCTAATCCCAAAGATTGTAAATAAAGTGAAGTATGTTTTACATTTATTGAACATGCAAATATAATTGACATTTGACTGAATGAATATATACACGTTCTATACACTTTCTATAGTTAGTAATAGAATATAGTAATATATATTATATCCTAGATTGATCTATCACTACTAGATTATAAATATTAGAATGATATAATTATATATATACACACACACACACACATATATATATATATATATATATATATATATATATATATATATATTAGTGTATTAACGTCGAGATATTATAATATTTATTATAAACTATTATGTACTGATAGTTTATTTCTAATAGTTGTGTATATTTATCAGTAGTAATTGTTTTATATTATATATAATTAATTATTGTATGCTATATATATATATATAAATAAATAGTTATATATAATTTATTAAATAATAATACATATTGATTCTATAATAAATCATTAGTTATTTTCACATATTCAATATAATTATGTACAAATTATTTTAGACATCCTTATGATCTCTGGTACAGTATATGTAACGAGATAATATTAGCAGGATACAATTACTTTGATATAGTTGTAGAATTTGTATTAGGCAAATGTACATTGTAAAGTGTTCAATTGATTTGGTTAATGAACTTTAGAAGTAAACCTATCACATATTTTAAATATAGTTAATTTATCTTAATAATTATCTAAATCGAAATAAACCTAGAAGGTAAAATTAAATACAAACAAAAAAAATAATATCCATAAATAATATTATATAATATTATATAATATTCTATATATATATATATATATACATATTCATTTATTAATACATTATATCTTTTTCTCTGTGTTTCAAAATTAAGACTCTTTATTTAGAGAATTTAGACCGTTGCAATATGTAAACATATTATATACAAGATACTTTGATCGATTAGCAAATTAAATGTATAAGAATATATTGTATCGTGTATTAAATAACATACATTTGCTTATCGTGACACTATGACATCCTTCCTATGAAATTCCTTGTGAGTAGAATACGTTTACAACTGAAAGCGACTGATGTTTACGATGTGAAATGTAAGATATACACTATAAGGTCTACATTGTACATTGTAAATGGTATACACGGTGTATGGTGTATAATATATGTAATATGTACATAGTATATGTAAAATGTAAGGTGTATGTAAAATGGTATAGGCCTATGTACAAATCGCTTCTATATAATGTAAATGTATTTTGTATGGTGAAAATGATTAATATAGATATAAATGTATACAGGTGAAAATGATTAATATATGTATACATCGTTATACAGTTAGATGTTCTGTAAATAACTATGTTTCCAATTAGATATTATCTTAGTCAAAGTTTATAAAATGCAGTTTCTCTAATTTACAATACGTAATGTTTTTTTAAGTAAGTTAAATATTTTCAAAGTTAGATGTTATCTAAGTAAGTTGAAAGTTTTCTTAGTTAGATTATCTCTAGTCCAGTTACATCGTATTAAATGTAATGCTATCTAATCGACGTACTTTCGAAGTAAGTAATTATTTATATAAATACTTTTAGGATATCAATGCAAACGCCTAACCTATTCGACTCGGTTAAATCCACCGTACTGTAATAAATTAGCGAACTAAGGGGAAGCTCGTTATCCAAGTCATCGGTGTCGCAGTGCAACGGCACCACACGACTTCCGGTCATCTCGACGGACGCGGTTGAGATCAACCGGTCGCCGGAGAACATTTGACCGCAATGTTCGGCGAAATGGTTACGACCACCGCCACCTCCGTCGTGGTAAGGGATATCGCAAGGGCTGCTGGCGTTGTGGTTGGTAGTGACGTCGAGCGAATCGAGCACCTCCGAGATCAGCATCTCGTCCATGTTGTCGTGGTGCAGTGGTTCCATAACGACGACGTAAGCGTAGACTAGTTCAATTTCAGTCGGATTGTAAATAAATAAGTTTCGTGGCTAGAGAGGTGTGTGCGTACGAGGGTTCAGGCAAAGATGGATGTTTTTTCGTAGTTCCTCACAAGAAAAAATATACTCCGCGCCGTCAGATAGAGAAAACGGCGCGCAAATGATACGACTTATGGCGTGTGTTGCGGGCGTCACAACTATGTATTACATTCAATTATAACTACTGGCGATATACGAATATATATATATATATACATATATATATATATATATATATATATATATATATATATATATATATATATATATATATACTAGTTAGCCAAGTCAATGTTCGTTGATTGATGTATGCTTTAAAATACTACAACTTGGGAAGTATTTCCAATGGATATACACATCATAAGTTAGAGTATAGAAAATAAGCCAAAAAGTGTATAATTTACTGTGATCTTTATAGTGTATAGTATACACTCTGATATGTATAATGTACACTTTGAACTGTATAGTGTACGCTGTGGTCTGTATAGTGTACGTTGTGGTCTGTATAGTGTACGCTGTGGTCTGTCTAATGTACGCTGTGGTCTGTATAGTGTACGCTGTGGTCTGTGTAGTGTACGATGTGGTCTGTATAGTGTACGCTATGGTCTGTATAATGTACGCTATGGTCTGTATAATGTACGCTGTGGTCTGTATAGTGTACGCTGTGGTATGTATAGTGTACGCTGTGGTCTGTATAATGTACAGAGTACAATGTACGCTGTGGTCTGTATAGTGTACGATATGGTCTGTATAGTGTACGCTGTGGTCTGTATAGTGTACGCTATGGTCTGTACAATGTACGCTGTGGTCTGTATAGTGTACATTGTTATCTGTATAATGTACGCTGTGGTCTGTATATTTGCATTGTGGTTAGTATAGTGTATTGTGTACACTGTGATGTATATAGTGTATAATGTACATTGGAGAATGTATATACTTCATATAACAAATATTTAGATATTAGTATATATTTAGATGTCTATACCATAGAGAAATAATCTAGATATATATATATATATATATATTTAATATATATATATATATAATTCATATAATACATATATATCCTAATTAATATATATCTTAATTCATAAATATTTAACTATCTATTAAACTTAATTAAATACTAGTAAACAATATTAAATTATAAACAGTTATACATATTCTAATACTAAACACAATAAAATTGAAATAAGTAAATATACTCTCTTGATAAATTATTAATTAAATTATTAATAATAATCAATTATTAATAATCATTTTAATACTTTTTAATAATGAAGAATCATATATTATTATTACACATGTGTTTAGCTGTTGTATCAGATTTATATTTTAAAATATTTTCAATTGAATTTCCTATATTTGATTTAAAAATTCATATATGTTATAAATTAAAATAACCAAAACTAATTTATAATTATTAAAATCATATTATATAATACCATTGCCAAATTGAAATATTAAAGAAATTAATCAATACATCAGAATGGGTACAAAATTAAAAACATTAAAGTTATTATAAAGTTATTATATCTATTTGTAAAATTAGAGAAATCAAATAAATTAATCAATTTCAGTGGTCAGAACTTATTTAGAACTAATGTTTATTATTAGTGCACTATATCCAGCTAGTTATATATATATATATATATATATATATATATATATATAACATTCTGATATATATATCCTTTGTAATATAGAATATTATTATGTATATTAAAATAAGAGAAAAGTGATTGCAAAAATGTTAATTCAAAACTACACACAATCAGTTTAGTTTCAATTTTTTATCCATTATAACAATAACATATTACATTATATAATACTCTTAAATCTAAGTGTGTTACTCTCTAAGTGATTACTTTACAGTTATTTGTCATATAGAGATATATCTCAATATGATAAAAAAACACCAACTACATTTGATCTCGTTAATTAATATTATGATATTGGTTATATGGCTTACATTGTATGCAATATGGTGAGATATGGTAATTATATGACGTTTGATCACGTGGGTCATTATTTATATGGTCACGTGATCATAAGCATTATCGGAAGTGATTTAATACACACAATGATGATTTTTATAATATAATATATGTATATTAGATAATAAATTAAATTTTAATAATTTAAAATATTCACGAAATTTAACTTAAATATGACGTTATTCATATTATTATGATATTATAATGACATTTTTATTGTAAATATATCATAAAATAATTGTAATATACTATTAATATGCAATTTCCAATTCAATAACACATGCACACATATATGTATATATATTATTTTATACTCATTGCGTATAATACAATGCATAACATATTATTTAAAACGTATTTAAAATTAAACCAATCACGTAGATATTTCTATAGATAGCATATTATATCGATTAATAGGTCGATTAATAGGTCAATACTATCTCTAAACTTTATATGTAACCCCACCTGGGTAGCAACTACAATATAATTGAAAGTATTGGTAATTTTAATAAGCAGTATATCACTGAGATTATTTATATATAAATATATATAAGTCGTCAACTAAGTATTCATTTTATAACGCTTACTTATTTTAATTGTAGCTTAATATATAATATATTGAATATTAGTTATAATATAAACTTATAAAGTAATAATAATTGAATATTTAATTTATTAATTATAAAATTTGATTATTAGGCAATATTTATTAACATTTTTATTTTGGGTCAATATTATTTGGTAATATTAGATTTTGGGTTAGTTGGGTATAACTAGCAATGCCATTTGAATGGATTTATAGTAATAATTAATATATACATATTTAATAAACAAGCTAATAATAGCACTATTGAAATACTAAATATTATTTTATGTAACTTTTGATGTAACATTTTTATAATTATAACTAACTTATAATTTATATACATTTGTTGATTAAATATAATACAATAATATATTATAAATACATATATAATCTATATGTACAATATGCAAATACATATATAATGTATATATATATATATATATATATATATATATATATAGATATATATATATATATATATATATATATACATATATATGCTTATATTAAGCATATAGTATATAATAATTGTATGCATTGTTATTACTATTACCATATACTTTAGTAATAATCTCATAACTAATAATGAAATACTTATAATTATATACATTATAATATATTCCTAGAGTAAGTAATCTTAGCTATTATGCTATAAAAATACAATAATTTAAATTAATATTTATATAAATATATGAATTTTTACCTATAATTTCAAATATAAACTATAGTTAATATATGTCTATGATATAATGCTTAATAATGATTATATTCATTAAAAGGCATATAATATATAATAATAGAAATATCTATTATGTGATATGAAATGTTGATATTAAATCATATAAATTTCAACTCTTGTATCGCCACCTACAAGTTACAATTGAAACTACATAAACTAATAAATTACTAAATACCTAAATATAGGACTAAATATAGAAACATTTTTAATATTTATATATATTTACGAAATAGTAATATTTTATATTTTATCCACTAGATGTCGTTACATGAAGTCATTTTAAAAAAATTAAATTTTAAAATCTAAAATGATAACAAGTGCTGACATCAAACGGAGAGAATTTTAAATTATATTTACTTTGTAGATTTAATTCTTACAATAGTTTAATAATAATTATTAATAATTAATAATTAATTAAAAGATTCACATTGTCATAATAATTATGCAAAATTATTATAATATGAAGTTATACTTTCATATATTATTAAACTCCTAATATGTTATAATACATGAATAGTATATAATAATTATATATTATTATATTTATATTAAGTTATATTCACAAACTTTTTTTGAATGAGACTGAATGCTGAGTTACCTCTCGGCTTGAATGGTGAGTCGTGGCTGGGAAGAGAGTAGACGTGCCTGGTGTTAGAATAATCGCGATTCTCGATAAACTCCGACCTCTGCGTCCATATCTTTTTGATAACTGACATCGGCGGTTTCGGATAGCGGACGTCGTAAACCGACGACGGGCTGTTTCCGGGGGTCCGTGCGCGAACGGGAAGCTCGTGTTCTACGTGCCTAGACCAACGGGGCTGAGGCCTACTCACGGCCACCCTTGCGGCCACCGCCTCGCTCATCGCCAGGTCGGCTGGCGTACATTCAGCCGCTAGCAGACAATGCAGGCGTCCGCTATCCCCGAACCCAGTGGACGAAGGACGCGCGCACAAAGCCGGCGAATCTTTAGAGCCGACGATGCGAGCCAAACGTCCGATATGCGCAGCTGTGGCGTGCGTTGGCGCCAGGGGTTCGGAAGGACTCGGCGAACTATCGGACTGATCGCTCGGAGGCCGGTCAGAGGTCACCTCTAACGGAGTATCGTGGTACCAAGGCTTAGGTCGGGTGCACAAATCTTCTGCCACAGATGACCACTGTAAGCCGAGCATCGGAGATGTCCTATTTGTATTATTAAACTAGTAATGCTTTATAAAACGTTGTAATATATAGATATATATATATTATATAACATAATCCTAATATAGAGATATTTCTATAAATGCTAGGTGATAGTTATGATGTATGCATTTAAATTATATAATAATTGATATACATATATATATAAATAAATAAACATATATATATATATTTATGTATTTATTATTTATTTCATATACTATAACGCCACCTGACGAATAGAGTTTATAAATATCATTATTATTTTCTTAAAATGATAATTACTTTTTACAACAAAGTTTTTTCTTAGTTTAATCTATTACTAACTAACAAACTAGTTCAATATTATGATTTATATTTCAAATCATATATTTAGAAATATGATATGGAAATGAAGTAATTATGATTATAAATAATTATTAATAATTATTAATAATTAATATGAACAATGCGTATATTGTATTTTCAATATACATGATAGCTTCATAATATGTACATAAATTTCATAAATACCGTTCTGAATTTAGTACCGTCTTTATTTGTATTTACTAAAAATGTTATGTTCAACTAAATCATAATACAACAATACTTTCTGACACCAGTTATTTTACACACAACACTATGCTACTGTAGTTGTATATTTATATAGTTGTATATTTATATTTATATAGTTGTTCAGAAATGTTAAGTATTCTTAATATTGGAAGATTCATAAAAATCAACGATGATTCATATGACTCACAATATTTGTCACATTATTATATTCATTTAATTCTAGATAAACATATACAATCAGAGTATACAATATATATATATATATCTATATATATATATATATATATATATATATATATATATATATATATATATATATACTTAATACTCTGGTAATTTCTCTATCTGAAGTAAATGCAATGCAATATATTAACAATTATTACTGTAATTATGCATTATTCAATATTACAGATTATTGTTAATTATAGGTGTCGATAGTTATATTATATTGTAAGCGTTTTAAGTCTATCTCTCATGTAGTTAGCAATATTATTTGTCATAAATAGTCGAGAAAGACGGATGGTTTTCTATAAATGGAACGCATCTTTATTAGTCGAAAGAGAATGTTATATTAATGAGGTTATTTGTTGTAGATGAAGATATGAAAACTAAATATAATTTAAAGCATTTGTAGAACAATTATTCAGTTATTTTACTAGATTGTCATGACGTATATTTTAATGTATTAGTTTTTAAAGTATATATGGCTTACATTACCTTAATTACTCATTAATGATCAGTTATGACTAGTCATGTATCTCAATTATATAACTATTGTTCAATATGTGTAAGCATACATTTTGCATTTAATCGTATTCATATATTATTATAGAAATTGCGGTTTAGAAATAATAATGATAAATAAAATGTTTATATAAAAGATTATACTATATAAAATAACGGTCTTACAATACAATACAAACACACACACGTACATATATATATATATATATATATATATATATATATATATGTGTGTGTGTAAATGTATGTGTGTGTGCGTGTGTGTGAGTGTGTGCGTGGATACATATATTATTTTTCACTTCATTATTCTATTTAAACGAAATTTAAAACTCGCAGACTATTTCTAATTAAACCTCCTGAAGTTAAACCTCCTGAAGTTAAATCTCCTGCAGTTAAACCTCCTGAAGTTAAACCTCCTGTAGTTAAACCTCCTGAAGTTAAACCTCCTACAGTTAAACTTCCTGTAGTTAAACCTCCTGAAGTTAAACCTCCTGTAGTTAAACCTCCTACAGTTAAACCTCCTGAAGTTAAACCTCCTGTAGTTAAACCTCCTACAGTTAAATCTCCTGCAGTTAAACCTCCTACAGTTAAACTCCTGCAGTTAAACCTCCTATAGTTAAACCTCCTAAAGTTAAACCTCCTGCAGTTAAACCTCCTACAGTTAAACCTCCTACAGTTAAACCTCCTGTAGTTAAACTTCCTGTAGTTAAACCTCCTAAAGTTAAACCTCCTGAAGTTAAACCTCCTGAACTTTAAACCTCCTACAGTTAAACCTCCTGAAGTTAAACCTCCTGAAGTTAAACCTCCTGTAGTTAAACCTCCTGTAGTTAAACCTCCTACAGTTAAACCTCCTACAGTTAAACCTCCTACAGTTAAACCTCCTACAGTTAAACCTCCTACAGTTATACCTCCTACAGTTAAACCTCCTGAAGTTAAACCTCCTGAAATTAAACCTCCTGTAGTTAAACTTCCTGTAGTTAAACCTCCTAAAGTTAAACCTCCCGAAGTTAAACCTCCTGTAGTTAAACCTCCTACAGTTAAACCTCCTGCAGTTAAACCTCCTATAGTTAAACCTCCTAAAGTTAAACCTCCTGCAGTTAAACCTCCTGTAGTTAAACCTCCTGCAGTTAAACCTCCTACAGTTAAACCTCCTACAGTTAAACCTCCTGTAGTTAAACCTCCTGTAGTTAAACCTCCTGTAGTTAAACCTCCTGCAGTTAAACCTCCTCTAGTTAAACCTCCTGTAGTTAAACCTCCTGTAGTTAAACCTCCTGAAGTTAAACCTCCTACAGTTAAACCTCCTGAAGTTAAACCTCCTGAAGTTAAACCTCCTATAGTTAAACTTCCTGTAGTTAAACCTTCTAAAGTTAAACCTCCTACAGTTAAACCTCCTACAGTTAGACCTCCTGAAGTTAAACCTCCTGAAGTTAAACCTCCTGTAGTTAAACCTCCTGTAGTTAAACCTCCTGAAGTTAAACCTCCTGAAGTTAAACCTCCTGTAGTTAAACCTCCTGTAGTTAAACCTCCTGCAGTTAAACCTCCTGTAGTTAAACCTCCTGAAGTTAAACCTCCTGAAGTTAAACCTCCTGAAGTTAAACCTCCTACAGTTAAACCTTCTGAAGTTAAACCTCCTGTAGTTAAACCTCCTACAGTTAAACCTCCTGAAGTTAAACCTCCTGTAGTTAAACCTCCTGAAGTTAAACCTCCTGCAGTTAAACCTCCTGCAGTTAAACATCCTGTAGTTAAACCTCCTACAGTTAAACCTCCTACAGTTAAACCTCCTGAAGTTAAACCTCCTGTAGTTAAACCTCCTGAAGTTAAACCTCCTGAAGTTAAACCTCCTGCAGTTAAACCTCCTGAAGTTAAACCTCCTGCAGTTAAACCTCCTGTAGTTAAACCTCCTACAGTTAAACCTCCTGAAGTTAAACCTCCTGTAGTTAAACCTCCTGAAGTTAAACCTCCTGCAGTTAAACCTCCTGTAGTTAAACCTCCTGAAGTTAAACCTCATACAGTTAAACCTCCTACAGTTAAACCTCCTATAGTTAAACCTCCTGAGGTTAAACCTCCTGAAGTTAAACCTCCTGTAGTTAAACCTCCTGTAGTTAAACCTCCTACAGTTAAACCTCCTGTAGTTAAACCTCATACAGTTAAACCTCCTGAAGTTAAACCTCCTACAGTTAAACCTCCTGAAGTTAAACCTCCTGTAGTTAAACCTCCTGTAGTTAAACCCCCTGTAGTTAAACCTCCTGTAGTTAAATCTCCTGAAGTTAAACCTCCTATAGTTAAACCTCCTATAGTTAAACCTCCTATAGTTAAACCTCCTATAGTTAAACCTCCTGAAGTTAAACCTCCTACAGTTAAACCTCCTGTAGTTAAACCTCCTGAAATTAAACCTCCTGTAGTTAAACTTCCTGTAGTTAAACCTCCTAAAGTTAAACCTCCTGAAGTTAAACCTCCTGTAGTTAAACCTCCTACAGTTAAACCTCCTGAAGTTAAACCTCCTGTAGTTAAACCTCCTGCAGTTAAACCTCCTGCAGTTAAACCTCCTGTAGTTAAACCTCATACAGTTAAACCTCTTGCAGTTAAACCTCCTGTAGTTAAACCTCCTATAGTTAAACCTCCTGAAGTTAAACCTCCTACAGTTAAACCTCCTGTAGTTAAACCTCCTACAGGTAAACCTCCTGAAGTTAAACCTCCTGTAGTTAAACCTCCTGTAGTTAAACCTCCTATAGTTAAACCTCCTGCAGTTAAACCTCCTACAGTTAAACATCCTGAAGTTAAACCTCCTGAAGTTAAACCTCCTGTAGTTAAACCTCCTGTAATTAAACTTCCTGAAGTTAAACCTCCTGTAGTTAAACCTCCTACAGTTAAACCTCCTGTAGTTAAACCTCCTGTAGTTAAACCTCCTGTAGTTAAACCTCTTGCAGTTAAACCTCCTGTAGTTAAACCTCCTACAGTTAAACCTCCTGTAGTTAAACCTCCTACAGTTAAACCTCCTGAAGTTAAACCTCCTACAGTTAAACCTCCTACAGTTAAACCTCCTGTAGTTAAACCTCTTGCAGTTAAACCTCCTGAAGTTAAACCTCCTGAAGTTAAACCTCCTGTAGTTAAACCTCCTACAGTTAAACATCCTGCAGTTAAACCTCCTGAAGTTAAACCTCCTGTAGTTAAACCTCCTGCAGTTAAACCTCCTGTAGTTAAACCTCCTGTAGTTAAACCTCCTGTAGTTAAACCTCCTGTAGTTAAACCTCTTGCAGTTAAACCTCCTATAGTTAAACCTCCTACAGTTAAACCTCCTGAAGTTAAACCTCCTGAAGTTAAACCTCCTACAGTTAAACCTCCTGCAGTTAAACATCCTGTAGTTAAACCTCCTGTAGTTAAACCTCCTACAGTTAAACCTCCTGTAGTTAAACCTCCTGTAGTTAAACCTCCTATAGTTAAACCTCCTGAAGTTAAACCTCCTGAAGTTAAACCTCTTGCAGTTAAACCTCCTATAGTTAAACCTCCTACAGTTAAACCTCCTGAAGTTAAACCTCCTGAAGTTAAACCTCCTACAGTTAAACCTCCTGCAGTTAAGCATCCTGTAGTTAAACCTCCTGTAGTTAAACCTCCTACAGTTAAACCTCCTATAGTTAAACTTCCTACAGTTAAACCTCTAGATATTCTTGGCATAAACATGACAACATACTTAATTGAAAAATTCGACGATATTTATATACAGCTTAATAAAATTATTCCTGCCACAAATTAGAATTATTTTTCACCAAATAAGTAATTCAAAATCTAATTCCCAAACGATACTCTTCCCCAACAAAAAAACCTAGTATCTGAACTTACCTTAATTTTAAAAAATCAGTCAGAAATATCTAATAGATGTGAATTAACACCAACAATTAAATAAGAAACCACCAAATATAATATTACCTTAAAATACAAAACTTGATAGATCCGAATATACCAAATGTTATATAGATGTTACATTGATAGTAATATAATAATATAACATGATTGCAACTTAATCTTCTACCGAATATTACAATATAATAATCAGCCAGTTAAGTTCCCTATTTATCAAGTCGACTACACTGATATTGTTATTTATTTTTTTTATAAAAGATCATCTATTAAATTAATATATCAACATTCATAAAGCACATAATAAACTTTAGTAATCAAGTCTTACACACCCAAATACTCTTCTTTATCTATCTTCTAAGAATTAAAATTATCATAAACATATTTGATAACGTTAATTAAAATCTATTTTAAGTCAACATAGAACTACAATAAAATCAACCCAACCAAAATGGAATTTTTAGAAATAACATTTATAGACCAAGTGTAACATTCTGTTCACTATTCATTTCAATTTCTAAACTTATATAACTGAGTCAATTAAATATCTTGACTTTTAATTTTATAATAGACTCAATTTAGACAAACATTATATCACATAGATAGACTGCAATGTTCCAGATTCACAATATCTACAAAATATGAACCTACATCTACACTAGTAATTTCACTATATATTACAATGTATTACACTGTAGTACCATGTATTACACTGTATAAATTATTGTGACACACTAATTAAAAGATGACTATATTACAATAACACTTTACGAACGGGAAAACTAAACGTACAATATAATTTTCAACTTAATTACAAAAATTGTTGTTCCACTCATGAGTGGACTTCTCAGAATATATTACAAATATTACATAACTATGTAATACACATAATTGGCACATAACTATCGATGCAATTGACTTCAAACTACTAATGAATGATCATGGCATCATGTCCTCTATTCATACAAAGAGCCTGCGACTATTGATTGTTTTCAAGAGTCAGATATGACTATTACATAACTCTACATAACATGTCAAATGATCATATTTCGTACACAAGCAGGTGAGATACATTTCATCTTGGATACCATAAAGCTCACGAATTGTAAGACACATATGTATGACAATAAATACCCATATTATTTAGTATTTGATTACCCCGCATGCCATTATGTCTAGGTTATGGAAAGCATTATGCTGTCTGAATCTCATACTCCGCCATGGGACTTATTTAGAATACATGGGACGTTGATTATATTTATATATAGCTATAGGTGTATACGGCTAATCATGTGCGATATTGATATGATATGACTCATCGACCTCGTCGATTGTCCTCGAATCGACCTTATCGTTGTTTTCTAATTCACAGATCATTCTCTAGACATCCTATCGTGCTCATGATATATTAATTAATAACAACTCTATTCTTATATGTCACTATATTGTTAAAGATACTATGTGTATTTAAATGAATTATATTATAACAATAAAATAATTATTAAAATTATATATGATTTAACTTATTAATCTTTTATTAATTTATTAATTATTCATTCATTTATTTGATTGATTTTTTAAATTGTTTAGGTCAATATTGTTTTACTTTTAACTTGGGAAGTTATATAATTTGTAAGTCTTATATTATTATAAATGAATTAATTATCATAGAAATTATCATTGTAATTTATTTTTTCATTTTTTTTATTTCAATTTTTTCATTTCATAATTAAATTTTATATTCTAACTAGATTATTTAGATAATTTAAATTCTCATGTAGCTTTTTCTTTAGTTAAAACTATTATAATTATATAGTATTAATTAAAATACATAAAAAGTATGTAAATAATTATTAAATAACTTTAATATAAAGTATAACACAATTTAAATCATTTACAATATTATATCTTCTATTATTATGTTCAGTATGCTTTATTGGATCATTGGGTATCTATTATTTAGAACTAAATACAAATGAATGTTTCTAAATAGATTAAATGAGTGATAAATTTAAAAACAGCCTTTCTCATAAATTTCTTATTTAGATATTTATTTACTATACTCCTAAAATAGAAATTCTCTTATGAAGAAATATTTAATTATATTGTTTTCAATCTTGAGAGTTCAGTACTGCATTTTAGCTCTAGGATGCAATATATATGATAACTCTATCGTATTATTTAAATATAATTACTTTATTAATACGATACATTATTACCGAGACAGAAATGGCAATATATCATAATTTAACATTATCTAGAACAGATAAGCTGAATAAGATAATTGTTATAAGGAATGGAGAGTAGAAAAGAAAAATATAGCATGTCAGACGTATAAATAAAGATAAAAATTAATATAAAGTTATATAGAAAAAGAAAAGATACATGTCTATGTAATAAAGATACTGAGTGGATTGACGTTGATATATAGAAAGAGAGAGGAATAGTAAGAAATAACTATAGAAATAATGTATTTATGTTATATTAAATATAGTGATTATGAAATTATATCATTATTTAATTTTTGATATTTAATTTTATTGTGACAATAATTATATTAATAAATAAATATTGTATTCATTTGTTTTGATGTATTTCAATTTCATTATATTATCAAAAAATTAAACCAATGACTTATTACAAATATATTAATATGTATGCATAAATACATTACTAAATATTATGCGCAGTGATTACATTTATTAAATATTACTATATTCATTTATTGTAGTGTAAGTAGCTCTACATATAATACTGATTAGTTTTCTATTGCGGTATACAGTACTATATATATATATATATATATATATATATATATATATATTACTATAGTAGATGATATCGGAACATATATCGTTATCGAGCGCAGCCTCGATAAGGTTGAAAACAATATAAAATCGTGACCTTAATAATCTATATTCTGACCTAAAGTGTTCATCTTTTAATAAGTAAACTTTCGTTCCTTGTTTCCGGGACACTTGTCATTATTTAGGTGCATGTCGTTTTATGAACCAAAGAGAATGCGTCTAATATCCGCCAAATTGAAATCAGTATAATATGATAACGTTAATTCACGTGTGTGTGTGTATGTGTGTGTGTGTGTGTGTGTATGTATGTGTGTGTGCGCGCGTGTGTGAGTGTGTGGGTGTATGTATGTGTGTGTGCGCGCGTGTGTGTGTATGTGTGTGTGTATGTGTGTGTGCGCATGTGTGTGTGTGTATATGTGCGAAGTACATTGTGCGTGTATGTGTGTGCGAGTGAAATATGTAAATATAAAGTTAGCGTACACACATGTATACGTTTACGTAGATACACCCACACACATCGCCATACACACATACTTATACATACTTACATTCACAACTACCTGAATATTATCCTGCAAGTTTAAAATACATAATCGAACAGACCTCCGCAATACACACCTGGATAGATACCTAGAAATATATACATACACAATTGCATACGAAGATGAAAATTTACCAGCACAAAATCTGCAAGTATGCTTAAATATTGACTTGAACATACATCCTGACATACAAATAACACATATATTTCATATCTCATTCCACAAGACCACTCCTTTAATTATAATGAAATATTTATAATTTATATTTTAAGTATATAATGAAATATTATTACAACTCCTATATACGGTAAATAAGGATATAGTAACATCTTCTATGAGGGTGTTTATCTATTTATTTATATCTACTTTATAAGGGACATTGTAATTATAATTTAATATATTCAAGGGTATAATTACATATATATATAGTATAAAATGTATAATTCTTATATAACTACCAATATACCTAACTATATACATAGATTGTATACCATATAGGACATATAATGGAATATTAGTTTATCTATAGAGTATATACAGTAATGTATTAACAACTTCTCAATAGGTCACAAGTGGGAAGGTTTTTAGAGAATATATATACTCTAAAGTCTGTATAAGGTTAAACCAATATCTTTATAGGGCATATTACAAGCAATTTATATACATGCATAGCGCATACATCTTTCCATATCATAACTCTCACTCTTATATCATAAACTCCACACTACTCATTCCTAAACTCCATACCTCACCACACTTACATACATTTCAGTATTTATATACAAGTAATATATATTATATATTCAGCACCACATTTCCAATATAAGTAGCAATTCAGTTTCAAAATATGAATGTTCCCGTAATAGAAATATGTTCTCATTCTCATTCGCAATCCACTTCATAACCTACACTCCACACCCTACATTCCACACCCTACACTCCACACCCTACACTCCATACCCGACACTGCACCCCACACTACACCCCACACTACACCCCACACTCCTCACTCCACACCCTACATTCCACATCCCATAATCCTCATCCATGCACTCATCTCTCCATAATCTACACTCCACACCCTACACTAGACCCCACACTCCTCACTCCACACCCTACACTCCACACCCTACACTATACCCCCACACTACACCCACACTCCTCACTTCATAACCTACACTCCACACCCTACACTCCACACCCTACACTCCAAACCCGACACTACACCCCACACTCCTTACTCCACACCCTATACTACACACCCACACTCCTCATCCATGCACTCCTCTCTCCACAATCTATACTCCACATACCACTCTCCTCACCCATGCACTCCTCACTCCACAACCTACACTCCACACCCTAATATACATAAGCCACACTCCTCACTCCACACCCAGCACTCCTCACTCTTCACCTATGCACTCCTCACTAATGCACTCCTCATACACTACTACTCCGATAATCTATCGACTTACGCTGGGCATTTATAAACTATTTCGCATAAAGATGTTATCTCATACCCCTCTCGACCTCCACCTCGACCTCGACCCACAAAACCACTCAATCACACACTTCCCATTCATAAACTCACCCAACAAGGAACCCCTGTAATCGGATTCAACGAATCAATAGAACATGTTCTTGTTATTTCAGTGAACCGATACGTGAATTATATAATTCTCGGCAAACTAGTTATGATAAGGTGCACGCCGGTGTAAAAAATCTACTACTTCGTCACAATATAAAAAAATGACGAGATTCTAACAATAGCTGAACAACCCGTAGAGCACCGTGACATTCACGTGTGATACTATTTAATGTGAATGCTTATATATATATATATATATATATATATATATATATATATATATATATATATGTATATATACATATATATGTATATAAATGTACCATAAATGAGTAATAACAATATTATATTAATATATGCGCGTCGCATCACTCATTCGCACTCGCATTATAACACGTATACACAATCGCACACGATCTCGCACTCACTCGTGTTCATACACTCCTAACCGCACACCTATTATATAAGCCAGACGCGTGTCGCGCTGACCTACGAATGCCAGCGCGGTTCACTTGTAATGTTATGTAATAACTAGGATGTCCCTCTACGAATGAATAAGTACTCGCGACCGTCTATTCGCTACGAATACGATCAAGAAATATGTAATTTATCGCGATAATTATTCTCGAGATGACGTGGCACGAATGAGGTAACACCTGACACGTAGATATTAGTGATTTTGGTGATCTATTTATAGACTTCTCATTGATATACGATGAGATCACTATTTTGTGAATATATTGTATTATTAAATATGAACTACGGAGCGCTAGCGCGGATTAGGTGTTACACTGCTGGTTATATAATACAGGTTATATAATATACACTTGTAGATATATAACACTGGTTAACAGATTATAAGTTATTATACGTGTAGGTGGATCACAGCATACCTCTAGTAAATATAGTAAACCTATTATACACTAAACACTTAGTTTGTCACGTTTTGCATAATCGTAACTATGACGACATTGTCTGGCGCCATGGGAACGCACTGAGTCACCACATCAACAATGCGTACCTGTCCATCGCTGTAGCGATATATGGCATCGTAAAAATCGCTAGAACGACATACCACATAAACGTT
>OZ038314.1:23576234-23592091 GCA_964035775.1 Osedax frankpressi | reverse complement strand
ATCATTTTAAATAAACTTCAACTTTTTATATCCATGAAATCATCTTTATCTTTATCCAAATATTTTAACTGGATGTTTTAAAACTATACTCGTAAAAGCAAATTTTTATGTGATATATATATCACATAATATATATATATATATATATATATATATATATATATATATATCACATAATATATATATATAAATATATATATATATGTAAATACACATATATTTTTATATATATACGTTCCATGTTATAAATAAAGTACTTGAAAGGTTATATGAAAATAACTTACAGACTACCAGACTCAACATAAGATAAAACAAAACCGACTTCGTCACTTTAATGAAACCGCACTTATCATCAGTTCTGACTTTTTTCGTAAATCTCGAGAGTATAGATTTAATGCCAAATACTACTTTTTGATTTATCATTCTCGTTTGAAACAATATATTATCAGATTCTATAGGAAAACTGCTAATGTTCTAGTATTTATCTATATATATATATATATATATATATATATATATATATATATATATATATTTACTACTAATATAATATAATAAGTTATGAGTTTTGTTCTTATATCTGAAATTTTTGATATAGCCCGAAATGTAACTAAATATAATATTATAGGTCCCTGTCATTATCTTTTATATATTAATTCATTTATATAAATATATATATTCAAATAATGTTCTAATATTCAATATTCATGTCATGCCAATGACATTCATCTTCTATCAATTAATAATATGTTATATACTACTCCTGACTTTTATATATGTCAATAGTATTAAATGCAGGCTTTTAGTTAATATCCTATTATTAGATAACAAATAGAACCTATCTCACAAATATATATGCACATATGGTACTGACTATAGTATTGCATACCAGCATGATTATATCAAATCATACGTAAAAGTATATACTTCTAAAAATACTTATTTAAAGAAATTAATATGACTTTTATAGTCCAAATAATATATATTTTCTAAGATTTTCTAAGTCGCTTTAAAAATAAAATTCATGTGAATTAATCTTAAATCGAGTATCATCTTTTCCCCTACCGAGTATTATACCATCAGCCTCGGCATTCTTGTGTAAGCTATCGATATGTCAAATTTACTAAGATGAAAACCTCTGATAAATCGGATTAACTGCGATGAACGGATAAGCTCATCTGCAGATGTGAATATCATTAATAACCGGTCTATTCAATCATGCATATATTTCTCAACTTTAGGCTACATTTTAATTGACAAAACTAAAAGATTATTTCTTAAATCCAATATACTAGTTAATACTATTCATGTCATAAATATAACTATATTGTATATCAATCTTATACGATATAATGTAATTATAATGTTTGTTTTCTTGTATGGCATAAGAAAAAAACTACGGTATGATTATTGATTACTCTTTAAGATATTTGAAGATATTCTATTACTCTTTGTGATAAATAAATTACTGCGGTAATCCTATTGTGTTTTGGATAATGTTTAGTAATACATAACAACATTAAATAACAATTATTATTATTATTATTATTATTATTATTAGTATTATTATTATTATTATTATTATTATTAGTATTATTATTATTATTATTATTATTATTATTATTATTATTATTATTATTATTATTATTATTATTATTATTATTATTATTATTATTATTATTATTATTATTATTATTATTATTATTATTATTATTATTATTATTATTATTATTATTATTATTATTATTATTATTATTATTATTATTATTATTATTATTATTATTATTATTATTATTATTATTATTATTATTATTATTATTATTATTATTATTATTATTATTATTATTATTATTATTATTATTATTGAATTGGATTTTATTGTATTGATGATAATGATGATTTATTCATATTACCAAACGTTCTCAAAAAGTAAACAATAATTAACGAGTGTAGGTCGGAGATAAGATAATACTCTGTATGAATTATATGGAATGCGGTATTAAAAAAATAACAACAATAAAACGAAATATAACGAATAATAACATATGTATTTGAAAAAGTCTAGCTCTTCGATTCTAGATTTAAATATATCGAGTAATTTAGAACCATATCAGTATCAAGTGAATTCCAGATGGAACCAATTCTATGACTTAAATAGTTTCTATTCAATTTTGTTCGAGACAAAGGGATGTCCAATTTAAATTATGACCACGAGTGAAACTATTACGTGACAAGTGCCTGATAATAACGTAACTATTTATGTCACAAAGAATGTTGATAAATTTTTATATCAGAATCCTTACGAAGTCGACGTAGAGCTTATGAATTTAGATTAGAAATGTTTGGCGATCATTATGAATGAGTCATCGAATTATTATTATTATTATTATTATTAATATTATCAAATTAAATTAAATTTTTGATAATGATAAATAATATTCAAATTGCCAAAATACGTCAAAACATAAATAAGTAAACATTAATGTAGTATAGGAAATGAGATCATAATATGTATGGATTATATGGAACGCGTTGTAAAAAATAATAATAAGACAACTTATCGTGTTCAATAACAAAGGTACTTAGAAAAGTCTAGGTTTTAGCTGATAATCGCTTTGAATATATCAAATGATTTATTATGAACAATAGAAGCATAAAGTAAATAATATATTGAGCCAATTCTATGACTGAAATAATTTCTATTCAGATAATTTTAGAGATAAAGGATTATTAAGTATAATATTATGACCTCAAGTGCAAAAATTACGTGGCAATTTGCAGATAACAACTCTTTAAATTATAAAGATTATAGATTATTATTAATATAAATATTATTATTATAATTTTTATTATTATTTTTTTTAACTATAAATGTAAAAAACACAGTAGCAAGATTATTAAAAGGCTATATTTTATATAGTGAATGCTCGTGAATATGTGAAATCAAGTAAGCAGTAAGTACTGTGTACCGTAACAATATATTAATAATATCATAATGGAAATCATACTCGTGCTATTTAGGGTACTCGGTTGTATGGATTTGCTTGGTTGAGATATTCCAGAGAACCGCGTACAAATCTTTCAGGAATGCGTACAATAATTGGTCGCATCGCTATTCAACGGGCAGTGTGACATCGAAGATCACGTGATATCGACGGTGAGTGTTACGCGTGTTCTTACACTAGTGCTATAGCGGAACAATACACGTGCATGTGCCACTAGATACTCGCTTGTACGCCATTGTTCACGTTACTAATTGTGTTATTAATTGTTCTTGCCTAGCGATATTCTCGTCGGCATAATCGAGTCGACAATGCCTGGATATGGGAACATCGCCTGTCTTCTAAAAGGCGTGTGCCTCGATGAAAATTCGAAATTAAAGTGGAATGATATTAAGATAACTCACAGCTAATAATTGAGATAATTATACACCTTCTTATGCAATACTTTACATATACAGTGAACATCAATAAATGTATTTAAATAAAAAACTGAATCGAACTAATATTATTACATATATACTCTATAACTATAGTTATTTATAAATTTAATATATTATGTTATATAATCGTTCATATATATATATATATATATATATATATATATATATATATGCATCAATCAAGAACTAATTGGCCCGAAAGATTCAGAGATTCATCTTCATAAATCAAGGAGTGTAAAGAGTATTAACATTGTTATTGTTATTTATATTTAGATGCAAGTTTCGGGCGAGATAAAGTGAATAGGGAGTGAAATGCATTGTAAGTAAGATTGAGGACACAGAGCCTGAAGAGTGGTCAATGAGGTGAGGTCAATGAGATGGGACGAGATGCTGATATACAGTGGGGTGAATGTGGGCTGAATAGACGAGGGCAGGGTTTGGTAAGGAAAGGACGGTGGTATAAAGGGTTAGATATAGGGTTTGCTAAGGCAAGGATAGCGAGATTAAGGTACTGGGATAGGGTTTGATAGGGCTGTGAGCAAATGGTAATGAGATTAAGATAATGCAATAGTGTTTGTTTAGATAACGATGTTAAGTGGTAGTGTTTGGTAAGGCATGGGGGTAAAATTAAGGTCCTAATTGAATGAAGTAAGAAACAATGTATAAATCCATTTGATAAAGTTGCAGGTAAGATTGACATTAAAGACGAATTTCAGAGGCGAGATTACTTAAATAGATACTTAAATAGATATGTATTGAAGATAACATGGTAGAAGAGTTCAGTTAGATAATAGTAGGGTGAGGCTAATATGTATATAAATTGTAGACTAGAGTAAGATGTAGGGTAGGAGATTCATGCAGAGACATATTAAATTGTATTAAATGCAGGGGTGCTGAGGCAAGTATGGGCGATCTATGAATGGTGATACGAAGTGGTCGAGTATGGACCCTCTCCCACTATAATAGGTAATAGGTAGTCCTTCTCCCACTATAGTAGGTAATAGGTAGTCCTTCTCCCACTATAGTAGGTAATAGGTAGCCCCTCTCCCACTATAATAGGTAATAGGTAGTTCTTCTCCCACTATAGTAGGTAATAGGTAGTCCCTCTCCCACTATAGTAGGTAATAGGTAGTCCCTCTCCCACTATAGTAGGTAATAGGTAGTCCCTCTCCCACTATAGTAGGTAATAGGTAGTCCTTCTCCCACTATAGTAGGTAATAGGTAGTCCTTCTCCCACTATAGTAGGTAATAGGTAGCCCCTCTCCCACTATAATAGGTAATAGGTAGTTCTTCTCCCACTATAGTAGGTAATAGGTAGTCCCTCTCCCACTATAGTAGGTAATAGGTAGTCCCTCTCCCACTATAGTAGGTAATAGGTAGTCCCTCTCCCACTATAGTAGGTAATAGGTAGCCCCTCTCCCACTATAGTAGGTAATAGGTAGTTCTTCTCCCACTATAGTAGGTAATAGGTAATCCCTCTCCCACTATAGTAGGTAATAGGTAGTCCCTCTCCCACTATAGTAGGTAATAGGTAGTCCCTCTCCCACTATAGTAGGTAATAGGTAGTCCCTCTCCCACTATAGTAGGTAATAGGTAGTTCTTCTCCCACTATAGTAGGTAATAGGTAGTCCCTCTCCCACTATAGTAGGTAATAGGTAGTCCCTCTCCCACTATAGTAGGTAATAGGTAGTCCCTCTCCCACTATAGTAGGTAATAGGTAGTCCCTCTCCCACTATAGTAGGTAATAGGTAGCCCCTCTCCCACTATAGTAGGTAATAGGTAGTTCTTCTCCCACTATAGTAGGTAATAGGTAATCCCTCTCCCACTATAGTAGGTAATAGGTAGTCCCTCTCCCACTATAGTAGGTAATAGGTAGTCCCTCTCCCACTATAGTAGGTAATAGGTAGTCCCTCTCCCACTATAGTAAGTAATAGGTAGTCCCTCTCCCACTATAATAGGTAATAGGTAGTCCCTATCCCACTATAGTAGGTAATAGGTAGTCCCTCTCCCACTATAGTAGGTAATAGGTAGTCCTTCTCCCACTATAGTAGGTAATAGGTAGTCCCTCTCACACTATAGTAGGTAATAGGTAGTCCCTCTCCCACTATAGTAGGTAATAGGTAGTCCCTCTCCCACTATAGTAGGTAACAGGTAGTCCCTTTCCCACTATAGTAGGTAATAGGTAGTCCCTCTCCCACTATAGTAGGTAATAGGTAGTCCCTCTCCCACTATAGTAGGTAATAGGTAGTCCCTCTCCCACTATAGTAGGTAATAGGTAGTCCCTCTCCCACTATAATAGGTAATAGGTAGTCCCTCTCCCACTATAGTAGGTAATAGGTAGTCCCTCTCCCACTATAGTAGGTAATAGGTAGTCCCTCTCCCACTATAGTAGGTAATAGGTAGTCCCTCTCCCACTATAGTAGGTAATAGGTAGTCCCTCTCCCACTATAGTAGGTAATAGGTAGTCCCTCTCCCACTATAGTAGGTAATAGGTAGTCCCTCTCCCACTATAATAGGTAATAGGTAGTCCCTCTCCCACTATAGTAGGTAATAGGTAGTCCCTCTCCCACTATAGTAGGTAATAGGTAGTCTCTCTCCCACTATAGTAGGTAATAGGTAGTCCCTCTCCCACTATAGTAGGTAATAGGTAGTCCTTCTCCCACTATAGTAGGTAATAGGTAGTCCCTCTCCCACTATAGTAGGTAATAGGTAGTCTCTCTCCCACTATAGTAGGTAATAGGTAGTACCTCTCCCACTATAGTAGGTAATAGGTAGTCCTTCTCCCACTATAGTAGGTAATAGGTAGTCTCTCTCCCACTATAGTAGGTAATAGGTAGTCACTCTCCCATTATAGTAGGTAATAGGTAGTCCCTCTCCCACTATAGTAGGTAATAGGTAGTCCTTCTCCCACTATAGTAGGTAATAGGTAGTCCCTCTCCCACTATAGTAGGTAATAGGTAGTCCTTCTCCCACTATAGTAGGTAATAGGTAGTCCCTCTCCCACTATAGTAGGTAATAGGTAGTCCCTTTCCCACTATAATAGGTAAGTCGGCGAATGCGAGCATCAAAGAGAACGATGCGAAGATATAACGAGAGTCAAAAATACCAAATTGAAATCAGTGAAACAAAACGAGGTAAAATAAGAACGGGACATTACGGTGTGAGATAGTAGATGTCGAGAGAACGCTAAACGAGGCCAACACTTTATCTATTTACAGTTACAGACGATCGCATCTCCTTCAAGGCTTTAGTTATGTAACACCCACAGTCTGGTCGGGTGCTTTTCACAACACATTGTCTCAGGCACTCGGGTGTATATACACAACGCAGTCATTTAGTATCTAGGTTACCTTCGCAAACGTATATGTATACCCTGAACTATAATGCAGACACCAAGTGTACTTTATCCTGATTTTAATCGGTGAGTCATACACGAACCTCACGTAGACATACGAATTTCTATATATATATATATATATATATATATATATATATATATATATATCGTATATACATACAAATTATGTAATATATAATTAATCTATAATAGTATATATTCTATTAACTGCACACTTGATGATAACATAATTGCAATGACATAACACGAATATTCTCGGAATTGAACATTTGTACATCATCTATTTTATTTAATTACGTACAATTTTATTTCTTATTACGTCTTGAAATAATTCTTAAAAAACTTGCTTAACATTGTATCTAGAATTATGTTTTAATTTCATATAGTGTATATATACATATATTTATATATATATATATATATATATATTTATATATATATTTATATATGTGTATATATATATATATTTATATATATTTATATATGTGTATTCATATATATATATATATATATATATATATATATATATATAATAGAGAGAATATATTGGTATAAATACTTTTAATATACAATATAAAATATATTTTAATTCCAAATCATTTTATACAAATGGTCAACATTTGCCGACATCACACATATGCACTAACATTATTAAAGTGAATTAATCTGAATGCATGCCATATGTATAATTGCAGCACAATCAGCGATAGCAATGTCACACGTGTACCCTATTTGACATTACATTAAACACTCGTGATAGTATCACGAACTGGTCTAGATACATGACATGATTTCGTGATCGAGTGGTTATGATTTCATTTAAGTGATAGTGTTTGTATTATATATAGATATATAAAAAATAAATAATATGTGAAAGAGAGAGAAAGATATATATATATATATATAGAGGTAGTATTAAAATGTATATGATTATATATACATTAATTAGTGAGTTATATAATATACAATGTTTCCTTTCGAGATCGACTCTGTGTATAGACATGTATATATGTCATATATATATATATATATATATATATATATATAAATATATTCATAAATATATTCATAAATTTATAATATTTATGATTTTATGTGAAGTTTAAATTGATTAAACAATTTAAATTTGTCAATAATTTAATGATGCATTGCAATTTGTTGATATCTCGGATGGATATATTTCAGGATGATACAATTTTCCTTATTCTTCAGTTGTAAATCTAAGTATAAATCTAAGATAAATCTAAGTATAAATCTAAGTATAAATCTAAGTATAAATCTAAGTATAAATCTAAGTATAAATCTAAGTATAAATCTAAGTATAAATCTAAGTATAAATCTAAGTATAAATCTAAGTATAAATCTAAGTATAAATCTAAGTATAAATCTAAGTATAAATCTAAGTATAAATCTAAGTATAAATCTAAGTATAAATCTAAGTATAAATCTAAGTATAAATCTAAGTATAAATCTAAGTATAAATCTAAGTATAAATCTAAGTATAAATCTAAGTATAAATCTAAGTATAAATCTAAGTATAAATCTAAGTATAAATCTAAGTATAAATCTAAGTATAAATCTAAGTATAAATCTAAGTATAAATCTAAGTATAAATCTAAATATAAATCTAAGTATAAATCTAAGTATAAATCTAAGTATAAATCTAAGTATAAATCTAAGTATAAATCTAAGTATAAATATAAGTATATATCTAAGTATAAATCTAAGTATAAATCTAAGTATAAATCTAAGTATAAATCTAAGTATAAATCTAAGTATAAATCTAAGTATAAATCTAAGTATAAATCTAAGTATAAATATAAGTATAAATCTAAGTATAAATCTAAGTATAAATCTAAGTATAAATCTAAGTATAAATCTAAGTATAAATCTAAGTATAAATCTAAGTATAAATCTAAGTATAAATCTAAGTATAAATCTAAGTATAAATCTAAGTATAAATCTAAGTATAAATCTAAGTATAAATCTAAGTATAAATCTAAGTATAAATCTAAGTATAAATCTAAGTATAAATCTAAGTATAAATCTAAGTATAAATCTAAGTATAAATCTAAGTATAAATCTAAGTATAAATCTAAGTATAAATCTAAGTATAAATCTAAGTATAAATCTAAGTATAAATCTAAGTATAAATCTAAGTATAAATCTAAGTATAAATTTAAGTATAAATCTAAGTATAAATCTAAGTATAAATCTAAGTATAAATCTAAGTATAAATCTAAGTATAAATCTAAGTATAAATCTAAGTATAAATCTAAGTATAACTCTAAGTATAAATCTAAGTATAAATCTAAGTATAAATCTAAGTATAAATCTAAGTATAAATCTAAGTATAAATCTAAGTATAAATCTAAGTATAAATCTAAGTATAAATCTAAGTATAAATCTAAGTATAAATATAAGTATAAATCTAAGTATAAATCTAAGTATAAATCTAAGTATAAATCTAAGTATAAATCTAAGTATAAATCTAAGTATAAATCTAAGTATAAATCTAAGTATAAATCTAAGTATAAATCTAAGTATAAATCTAAGTATAAATCTAAGTATAAATCTAAGTATAAATCTAAGTATAAATCTAAGTATAAATCTAAGTATAAATCTAAGTATAAATCTAAGTATAAATCTAAGTATAAATCTAAGTATAAATCTAAGTATAAATCTAAGTATAAATCTAAGTATAAATATAAGTATAAATCTAAGTATAAATCTAAGTATAAATCTAAGTATAAATCTAAGTATAAATCTAAGTATACATTTAAGTATAAATCTAAGTATAAATCTAAGTATAAATCTAAGTATAAATTGAGGTATAAATATAATTATAAATCTAAGTATAAATCTAAGTATAACTCAAAGTATAAATCTAATTATAAATTTAATTATAAATTTAACTATAAATCTAAGTATAAATTTAATTATAAATTTAACTATAAATCTAAGTATAAATTTAACTATAAATCTAAGTATAAATTTAAGTGTAAATCTAAGTGCAAACCTAAGTGTAAATCTAATTGTAAATCTAAGTGTAAATCTAAGTTTAATCTAAAGTGTAAACTTAAGTGTAAATCTAAGCGTAAATCTAGGTGTATATCTAATTGTAAATCTAAGTATAAATCTAAGTGTAAACCTAAGTGTAAATATAATTGTAAATCTAAGTGTAAATCTAATCGTAAATCTAATTGTAAATCTAAGTGTAAATCTAATTGTAAATCTAAGTGTAAATCTAAGTTTAATCTAAAGTGTAAACTTAAGTGTAAATCTAAGCGTAAATCTAGGTGTATATCTAATTGTAAATCTAAGTATAAATCTAAGTGTAAACCTAAGTGTAAATATAATTGTAAATCTAAGTGTAAATCTAATCGTAAATCTAATTGTAAACCTAAGTGTAAATCTAATTGTAAATCTAAGTGTAAATCTAAGTTTAATCTAAAGTGTAAACTTAAGTGTAAATCTAAGCGTAAATCTAGGTGTATATCTAATTGTAAATCTAAGTATAAATCTAAGTGTAAACCTAAGTGTAAATATAATTGTAAATCTAAGTGTAAATCTAATCGTAAATCTAATTCTAAATCTAATTGTAAATCTACGTATAAATCTAATTGTAAATATAAGTGTAAATAATTGTAAATCTAAGTGTATCAACTGAAAATATATCCACAGCTATGAATATTAAATATATTTCTTTGTTAGCGTTGTTAATTATATTGATTTGCAAATTGCAGAATATAAGTTATTAGCATTTACATATGAATGTAATTCTAAAATATGTAATACATTCACACAGTATGTCTTATCGATATATCTCCTTGAAACACGTTTATATCGTACATATACATAGAAAGTAACGTACGGTATAATTATCTAGAAACTAACTATCGCCAACATCACATCTATCTACTATGAAATACGAAGTATATTATTAATATCGATATGAGTATCCTATGTACCCAGTATAACTGGAATACTCGTTATAATATCACAGAAAAGTATCCTGTTAAATTCTTTATTTGCATTGCATCACTTTTTTATATTATTTTTATTTTTCAAAGGTTTTCCAAAACTATTACATAACTATTATATGACTTCGTATATAAAGTTACTGAATACACTATTAGCTAATTGATATAAGAACATAATCCATATCGCATACGGACTAAATATTTTCCTAATAACTTAATAATCATAAACATATAATTATAGCGCTAACATTCCGGATACCAATATGTTAAGTGAGGTTTTACAATTGCCTCTAATGAAACTAATACACCAAATAAAGATAGTAACATTACAATATATAGAGATAATTATATATATAGTTTGTTTACTGAGAGATATTTCATAGCTTCAATATAGACAAGAAATACATATAAAAAATAGAAGAAATGCATAGAATAATATATAATTATATATTACATCTAAGTATTGAAACCCATATCAGCATATTTCTATTAAAATCATATATAAGATGTTTAGAAGCGTAAGTATACTTACACCTATAGGTGTATTTTACCTTTTAAACTGAAATCTGTAATGTTGTTTATTTGATAGCAAATTAAATTTAAATTATTTTTATAGTAAGTATTATAACGTTACATTTATATTTCTTAGAAGATTTATACAAGCGTTCAATAACATAACATTTGTGTATTTATTGGGTGTATATAGATCGTAGTTTATAAAATATAAAATCTATAACATGGTAACAACTTCGTACGTATACACATGTACTTCAGATACTGGAATAATGAAATACCTATATATGAATAACCTACAATAAATAAATATCAAAGATTTATACATAAATAATTATTAGTTAACATATTAATTTAATGAATATAACATTATAAATATAAATTATATTCTAGAAATAAATTATTATAATAACAATAACTTATAATTTAAAAAAACTAATTATTTTAAATTCATGTCAGATGCTCATCTATAAATAGATGTACCTGCCAGATATTACAGAATACTGTTTGCTTTTGAGAAGATATTAGGAACAGTATATTAAGTATTAACTACCAGTTATTATTTAGTGAATCAATCCAAGTATTAATAGAAATGTGGTCATATGATGTTTCGTTGTAATTAAGATTAAAATTAAAAATAATTATATTCGATTTTGGCGAAATAGCGTTTACAACCTAAACTTATTTACCTGTACAATACACAACAATACATATCATATTGTTTTCATTTGTGGGTATATTGAATATTCACCTCTTCCCTTTATACATTATATTTGCATTTATATAATTTGTTAATATTATGTATAGTTTTAATAATTTTAAAGTTAAAATAATTTTAATTCAAAATATCGACAATGGTATATACATCTTTATAATATAACAAAAAGTATATTACATTAATAAAGAAGTATTTAATATATTATATACAAAATAATCAGATTGTTTTGATAATATATGTAATATCTAACTTATACTTATAATATGCATTGTTAACCTTTATATGTAATTATACTAATAACTACATTTAATAACTACATTTAATAACTACATTTAATAACTACATTTAATAACTACATTTAATAACTACATTTAATAACTACATTTAATAACTACATTTAATAACTACATTTAATAACTACATTTAATAACTACATTTAATAACTACATTTAATAACTACATTTAATAACTACATTTAATAACTACATTTAATAACTACATTTAATAACTACATTTAATAACTACATTTAATAACTACATTTAATAACTACATTTAATAACTACATTTAATAACTACATTTAATAACTACATTTAATAACTACATTTAATAACTACATTTAATAACTACATTTAATAACTACATTTAATAACTACATTTAATAACTACATTTAATAACTACATTTAATAACTACATTTAATAACTACATTTAATAACTACATTTAATAACTACATTTAATAACTACATTTAATAACTACATTTAATAACTACATTTAATAACTACATTTAATAACTACATTTAATAACTACATTTAATAACTACATTTAATAACTACATTTAATAACTACATTTAATAACTACATTTAATAACTACATTTAATAACTACATTTAATAACTACATTTAATAACTACATTTAATAACTACATTTAATAACTACATTTAATAACTACATTTAATAACTACATTTAATAACTACATTTAATAACTACATTTAATAACTACATTTAATAACTACATTTAATAACTACATTTAATAACTACATTTAATAACTACATTTAATAACTACATTTAATAACTACATTTAATAACTACATTTAATAACTACATTTAATAACTACATTTAATAACTACATTTAATAACTACATTTAATAACTACATTTAATAACTACATTTAATAACTACATTTAATAACTACATTTAATAACTACATTTAATAACTAAATATAATAACTACATTTAATTTCTACATTTAATTTCTACATTTAATAACTACATTTAGTAATTACATTTAATAACTATATTTAATTACATTAGGTAAATTAATTTAATATACATTTATTAACAAAATAAGATACAATATCTTTTTCACATATTGATAAAAATTATTTTGGTATTTTTACAATGGCATATTATATTCCATCCAATACGTAAACTGAGATTATTAAAATCAATACAATTAATATAAAATAACAAAGAGAAGTGCATTAAATGGCATTACTATAAAGTAACAAAGGAATGACATTAAATGACATTAAAATAAAATAACAAAGATAATGTCATTAAATGATATTAATATAAAGTAACAAAGCATATCGTAAATATTAATATAATGTACCTAAATAAAATGTCAAACCTAGATTATCAGAAATCATGGAGAAGGTCTCTGATTGGTTAGACTAACACGAGGTGAAATAATTTCTGAAGGTTTAAAGTTTATGCCTTAATGTAATGAAGTCATTTGAAACTAAGTATTGAGTCATAATTCATATATAGGTTATTTTGAATTCCCTCAAAATGGTATAACTTTACGCACATATGTTTGAATAGCGAAACTATTGAATAATTACTACAATTGGCAGGTATGTAATGGCAAGGTAATTTATATGGTTACCGAAGGAGTTACTGACAATATAATTTGGACAATTATCATTATTTCTGCAGCTTCAGATGTGAGCCATAATCGTTTGAGAACTCGATTCATCAACGCCGAGTGAATACTGGTAAAGAGATGCAATCCAGGAATTGTAGTATTTTATAAAAATAATCACTTTTATCAATTCACAATCTGTGGTGCGATATTAGTAATCATTTAAAAAAATGTATCTTTCTTTTTTATTTTAGAAGTTAAAAAAGTTAAAATTATATTTATACAATATTATTAACAATTCAATGTATATTTTTAATGCATGACTTTAATTAAATCAAATTATACCAGGATTTCATACCGATATTGTTGTTTAAAAAATACTATATATTAGTGATTAATTGGCACCATAAGACGATAGATCGAGTTACATAATTAATAAATAAATATAATAATAATTCACATATATATATATTTATATATTTTTTGTTCTGTCCTACTCTACGATAACGAATATCCGTTAGAGAATTATATAATGAAGCATCGCAATGATAAATAAATACATATTAAGTCTAACATAAATAATAATAAGTTTTTATTTCCAGTTTATTTTGAACTAAGTAAATATAAAAATATTTTATTATTAGTTAAAGTAAAGGATTTGGATTGAACTATTGAAATAAGAAAATTAATAATATAATATAATAATAATCAATATTTTATTATTAGTTAAAATAAAGGATTTGGATTGAACTATTGAAATTAGAAAATTAATAATATAATATAATAATAATCAATGTAAAATTAAGAAATATATATTAAATATATTTTCATTTTTAAATACATTATTATTTGTAATATTTTTAGTTATTTCAATAATATAATTTTTTTTAAATTTCAGACACATTTGTTAACCCGTTGGGAGGTAAAGGGTTAAGGGTTAATACAATATTTTAATTCTTTATTTTATAAGTGAATGATATATTATATGTTAATATGTATTTATATGTTAATTTAATGTAGTGTTGTAATAATATTCTTTAGATACGTATAGTTTCTTATAATTGTATTGGAAATATCATGATTTTTGAATACATATGTAACGATGTTTTGATAATTTGAGGATTAATGTTTATTACATATTAAATTTATTAAACATATATTTAGTGTTATTTTTATTAATAATTCTTAAAATAGTATTTTTTATTAATTCATTTGTATTTATTTTATTAGATAATATACTGTAGTCTAATATATATATAATATGCATTGTAAAGTTATGAATAGTATAACTATATAAGATTGGATCTTTATAAAATTGGATATTTTAAAAATAATATTGTATTTTTGGTAATGTATATATATTCTATGTAGGTTTTAAACGAAAGTAATACGGTTAATATATGTTGTATTCGTGAAAATTATGTAATACTAAATAATATCATCATCGCATAATGAAAACGTAATACATTGTTTTATTGTTAATAATAAATCATTAATGTATAATATGAATATTAAAAGGCATAATATAGATTCAGGTTACTCCTAATTGATTTACTCTACAGTTTGAAATCTAGTATTTAACTTTAGTACTTTTCTGCGTATTATTCAAATAAAATACAATTAAGTAACGTCTACATCCTCATATTCATTATTTAAATCATTTTTTCGTAATAAATTATGATCTATAGTAAAAAATAATAGAAATATTTTTATTTCGTGACTTATTCTTTTTGTATTTATTAGTCAATATTTATCAATGAATTTATTGAATCTACTCTATAATATTTTTTATTATCATTTAAAATTGATTAAAAATGCAAATAGCTATAAAGTTAAAATAGTTTTTATTATATTTAACTATATATTTATTACAATATATTGATTTACCTTTTTTAACCAAAATGGGGATTTTTTATTTCAACAATACTTATTTATTATATCAAGTGAAACATTTAATTTACTTTAATCTT
>OZ038314.1:23568734-23573734 GCA_964035775.1 Osedax frankpressi | reverse complement strand
AAATCATCTTTTGTAAACATTTCAGTTAACCAATCGTGTATATAAGGTGTACTATATTGAATAACTTCGTTGCACACTATACCACAAGCTGAATTGTTAGTATTTCAACTAATATATCAACTATATAATTATAACTAGAATTACAATAGAATATATTAAAAATTTAAACTCTTTAAATTAAATTTGAGTTATTATATATTTACATATTGTATTGATACTTTGGGCTTATATTAATTAAGGTATTAATATACTTGATTTCAAACTCTAATATATTAATTTATATAATATATTAAGTAATTAAGTAATTATATAATTAATTAATTAAGTAATTATATATTAAGTTTAGTTTTTAGTTTTTTGTAAATATTTAAAATATACTACTTTAAAGGATATTCTGTTTAAAATGACATAAGAGTAAATATAAGATAAAACTAGTTTTATAAATTTCATATCCCCCATTATTTCATTATACGGTATATTTAATAATATATTATTACATTTTTCTAAAATTTCTTTCATTAATTTCATTTTTAAAGAAGAAAATATCTATAAATAAATTAAATCATAATTTATTAATTATAGAATATCATATGTAATATTCTCCCTATCAGATTCCACAATAATTAATTAATACATATACAAAATTATATAATTATTTAATACTATAATATAAATTTAGTTTTATCAAACTAGTATATATAATACATATGCTATATTTTAATAGACGAAATTAACTTAAATTATAATTTTTAACTTTCTACATTATTATAGAAATTGCCATATTGATTATTTTTTATAATATATATATATATATATGTGTGTGTGTGTGTGTATGTGTGTGTGTATGTGTGTATGTGTGTGTGTGTGTGTGTGTGTGTGGTACTTAAGTAATCCGATAAATAATACAATGAATCTAATCAGCAAATGGTAGTATCTAGATAACGAGGCGGCCGTTAATCTTCAAATGACTAAACCGTCCATTCCTAATATATAAAACTATAATTTGTAATCAAATATATATTCTATCACGCATATGTTCTATCTGTATATACATGTTTGAACTTTATTGTGTATCGGGAGAGCTCGTTATAATAAATAATGATTGTGAATTATGATTATAGGTATTCGCAATGTCCATTACTCGGTAAGAGCATCTTCCTACATGATACTTATAGTTATTGTATTCAAGATTTAATACACAGTAATAGTAACTAATTACGTCATACTATTACAATTACTACGAAATAAGAATACGGATAAATTAATTATTTGATTATATTTAAAAGCTGAAACATTATATACAGGTATATAACTACGTTATTTAAAAGAACAATAATACTTTTGTTGTACATAATTAGGAGATAATATCTCTGAGCGTACTTTTATTTGTTTTCATTAAATCCGCTGTTATTACGGTATCGAATTAAGTTATAATATTAATAATAATAATAATACTAATTATAATTATCAGTTCGAATACGTTTATATATTATTTATATGAATTCACACATCTCGCATATGATTTCCAAGTTGTTCAATTAGTAATATTATTGCATAATTTAGAAATGCATGCCGATATATTGATTTTTGAGTTGCTAATGATAACTAATAATAAATTCACACATAACCACACACACACACACACACATACACACACACACATATATATAACATATACATATATATATATATCATCTATTCAGAAGGTGTTAACATATAGATATTTAATCCGGATCAATATTCTTAATCTATATAAATATATTTGAATCACTAAACAGTGCATTAAAGGTGCAGACATTTTCAGTTTTGGAAATTCTGCCAAAAGCATTATTACGTAATATGTGATTTTAATATAATAAATTACCATATAGTATAGCTTATAAAAAACTCTATATATAAAGTTTTATATTCCTCCATTCAATATTAATTGCATGATTCCGTTAAGTTATCGACCATAACGGTAACGTATCTATACTATAAATGTGAATGTTTTAAATAGTGGATATCGGGGGAATGTCACACGATACTATCGTAGCATAATAACACACACCACACACACACACACACACACACACACACACACACACACACACACACACACACACACACACACACTACCGAATGTCGCACTGACATTTACACGTGAATAGAACTTAAACGCCGTTAGGGACTCGATCTAATCGGTAGTCGGGATGGGTAGACGGACTATTTCCGGTATGCGAAGTAACTTCTAGGAGACTTGCCTCGACTCGGTGTTGCGTTGAATATCTATTGATTACGTAAGCGCCCTGCCAACGTACCACGTACGCCTATGCGTTATTGCATCATCGGCGGCGGAGATGTTATAGGCTAATTGCACAATGAGTTGCGTATGACGTAATAAGAGTTGAGAACAGTTAGAGTTGATTAATTAATGATCGAGGTTCTCGAATATCTGCATGTTATCAGACCATGTTCTATACTGACTCCACTGACACGTAACTACATACACAGGTCCCATAACTGACACGTAACTACATACACAGATCCCATAACTGACACATATCTTACATACACAGGTCCCATAACTGACACGTAACTACATACACAGGTCCCATAACTGACACGTAACTACATACACAGGTCCCATAACTGACACGTAACTACATACACAGGTCCCATAACTGACACGTAACTACATACACAGGTCCCATAACTGACACATATCTTACATACACAGGTCCCATAACTGACACGTAACTACATACACAGGTCCCATAACTGACACGTAACTACATACACAGGTCCCATAACTGACACATATCTTACATACACAGGTCCCATAACTGACACGTACTACATACACAGGTCCCATAACTGACACGTAACTACATACACAGGTCCCATAACTGACACATATCTTACATACACAGGTCACATAACTGACACGTAACTACATACACAGGTCCCATAACTGACACATATCTTACATACACAGGTCCCATAACTGACACATATCTTACATACACAGGTCCCATAACTGACACGTAACTACATACACAGGTCCCATAACTGACACGTAACTACATACACAGGTCCCATAACTGACACATATCTTACATACACAGGTCCCATAACTGACACATATCTTACATACACAGGTCCCATAACTGACACGTAACTACATACACAGGTCCCATAACTGACACATATCTTACATACACAGATCCCATAACTGACACGTAACTACATACACAGATCTCATAACTGACATATATCTTACATACACAGATCCCATAACTGACACGTAACTACATACACAGGTCCCATAACTGACACATATCTTACATACACAGGTCACATAACTGACACGTAACTACATACACAGGTCCCATAACTGACACATATCTTACATACACAGGTCCCATAACTGACACATATCTTACATACACAGGTCCCATAACTGACACGTAACTACATACACAGATCCCATAACTGACACATATCTTACATACAATATTCCAAAAGAAATAAAAGGAGAAAGAAAAGAGGGGAAAGAAGGGGGAATGTAATTATAAATTAGGGGGGTAATTTATATTAACTTTTAATTTTTTTTATTTCAATTAACAAATTAACTAGCTAATAGTATGTTATAGTAGTCTATATATTATATGTATTATTCATAAATATTCATTGATTATATTATCATGTTTCTTTATAACAATTCATAGTTGTATCAACATTTAATCATGTATTAATAGCTTATGCATTCAAGTATACCCGATATTAATTGTTTCTAACTTACATGCTTGTATAATTCACGAATATATATATTAATTAATATATCATTATAAATAATTAATAAATTTTTGTCCTCTCACTTTTATGCTTTATTCGTATTACTATCTCTCACCTTCCGTCTAATATTAAGCTTTATTGATTGTATTTGTAATATCTTTCGTTTGAAATATAGGTATTTAAATACATTATAATATATATAAATCTATATATATACATAAAATATTCGATATCGATGATTGCGGATAAAAGAAGGCGTGACTTAATTTTAATCTATTATCTTGTGACACAATTATTTGTTTTCTATTATTATTTTATTTCAATATTGTATTTAATGTGGTTATATAGTAAAAAGCAGGAATGGTGCAGATATTTCGAAATTAATATTTTTTTAATTAATTACACGATATATAACTAATTTAAATGAAATATATAGTATACAGATGATAAACAGTTAAATATGGTAGCCCTAAAAAGGGCATATTTGTTGAAAAAAAATAGATAATGAAAGCAGAAAAAATTATGACAAAATCTTAATAAATATAAATATATATCAGAACTGTTATAATAAGTAAAAAATAGTGGATTTATTTTGGATTAATTTATATTCCTTATTTTTACTATTTTATATCTCTAATTATATACTTGTTGAGGATCAAAATACTCTTCATCTCTTGTGAAATTAACATATACAAGTCTATTCAAATTGTAGACAAATATATTCAATTTAATTAATATCTAACTAGCCAACTAGATGTAGAAAATGCAATGAAATGGGGATCCACATTATTGTGTTCGTCTAAATCTTTTTCAGTTCTTTGTATCTCGAATACATGTTCAGTTCGTTTTTTGCCAGTTATATGGTTGACGGATACCATTGTTCGAAATCATAGCCTATTATACAATGTAATTAACATTATAAATATGTTAATATATATCTCTCTTTATAATAACTCACTAGAATATTTTATTGTACGATCTAGCTAACTTACATACTTACTAATATCAAATAGTATTTATTTAACATCATCAAACGTTAAATATCTAAAGTATATCCTCCACTTGGCGATGTATACAGTTAGTTATTTTTCAGATTTTGTTCCGGCCAAGTGAGTAGATGAGGTGATTTCCCTTAAGTGAGTGAGTTAATGTGAGATTTGATAACTATGAGAGTCAGGAGTAAGAAGTAAGGGGGTCAGGGGTCAGGGGTCAATAATCAGAAA
>OZ038314.1:23500940-23568534 GCA_964035775.1 Osedax frankpressi | reverse complement strand
AATTGTTTTATTTTATGCCGCTATAGTTAATTACAATATTATTATCATTATTATTAATATTATTAATGTTATTCTGACATCTTAATTTCAATCTTAAACTGATATAAACTCGAGCCCAGCACTCGGAAACTTATTTGCTACAATGGAGGCATTAACTCCATTAAAATTAATATTAATTATGTATTTAATAAACACTTATTAAAAAACACTTTATTTCGAATACATATTACAAATAATACATTTCTGTCAAATACAAAGTATCATATGGTATATATTTAAATATGTTTATAACAATTTGGAAAAATAAAAAAATAAAATGCATTTACATTAGGCTCCGGTATAGCTTCGTCTTCTACCAACATAAGAATATAAGTAATAATACTTCTTGGGCGATTTATGATGTTTCCATAATTATGTTTCACGGATTTTTTTCAAAAGTTTTCGTCTTGTCTTGCACTCAAGTACTCGGAAACTACGATTACGATTGCTAATGTATATGATGTGTTTAGTAGGTGATAACATAATTAAGAATAATTAGAAGGTATTTGCAAGGATGTAATCTAGTCATAACATGGAAGAAGATATGCCGGGTTGAATAAATGCGACTAGATGCTATAATCAGTGTGAAGGATATACTCGATTGAAAAATGATACATCGAAATAGAAGGGTTGGGAAAAGAAATTTGTATGATAATGTATAGTAGGGTAATAAATGGTGATAATTTGTAAGTATGTGTAAGTAGAGGTAAATAGATGTAAGATGGGATAGAAGTAGGAGATAATTATACCATATATGCCTCTCCTCTCCTCTCCTCTCCTCTCCTCTCCTCTCCTCTCCTCTCCTCTCCTCTCCTCTCCTCTCCTCTCCTCTCCTCTCCCTCTCCTCTCCTCTCCTCCTCCTCTCCTCTCCTCTCCTCTCCTCCCTCTCCTCCTCCTCTCTCCTCCTCTCCTCTCCTCTCCTTCCTCTCCTCTCCTCTCCTCTCCTCTCCTCTCCTCTCCTCTCCTCTCCTCTCCTCTCCTCTCCTCTCCTCTCCTCTCCTCTCCTCTCCTCTCCTCTCCTCTCCTCTCCTCTCCTCTCCTCTCCTCTCCCTCTTCCTCTCCTCTCCTTCTCTCCTCTCCTCTCCTCTCCTCTCCTCTCTCTCCCTCTCTCCTCTCCCTCTCCTCTCCTCTCCTCTCCTCTCCTCTCCTCTCCTCTCCTCTCCTCTCTCCTCTCCTCTCCTCTCCTCTCCTCTCTCTCCTCTCCTCTCCTCTCCTCCCTCCTCTCCTCTCCTCTCCTCTCCTCTCCTCTCCTCCTCTCCTCTCCTCTCCTCTCCTCTCCTCTCCTCTCCTCTCCTCTCCTCTCCTCTCCTCTCCTCTCCTCTCCTCTCCTCTCCTCTCCTCTCCTCTCCTCTCCTCTCCTCTCCTCTCCTCTCCTCTCCTCTCCTCTCCTCTCCTCCCTCTCCTCTCCTCTCCTCTCCTCTCCTCTCCTCTCCTCTCCTCTCCTCTCCTCTCCTCTCCTCTCCTCTCCTCTCCTCTCCTCTCCTCTCCACTCCTCCTCTCCTCTCCTCTCCTCTCCTCTCCTCTCCTCTCCTCTCCTCTCCTCTCCTCTCCTCTCCTCTCCTCTCCTCTCCTCTCCTCTCCTCTCCTCTCCTCTCTCTCCTCTCCTCTCCTCTCCTCTCCTCTCCTCTCCTCTCCTCTCCTCTCTCCTCTCCTCTCCTCTCCTCTCCTCTCCTCTCTCCTCTCCTCTCCTCTCCTCTCCTCTCCTCTCCTCTCCTCTCCTCTCCTCTCCTCTCCTCTCCTCTCCTCTCCTCTCCTCTCCTCTCCTCTCCTCTCCTCTCCTCTCCTCTCCTCTCCTCTCCTCTCCTCTCCTCTCCTCTCCTCTCCTCTCCTCTCCTCTCCTCTCCTCTCCTCTCCTCTCCTCTCCTCTCCTCTCCTCTCCTCTCCTCTCCTCTCCTCTCCTCTCCTCTCCTCTCCTCTCCTCTCCTCTCCTCTCCTCTCCTCTCCTCTCCTCTCCTCTCCTCTCCTCTCCTCTCCTCTCCTCTCCTCTCCTCTCCTCCCTCTTCTAACCTTATTCGATGTCATTCTCTAAATTCTCTAAGTTTTCATCACATTCTTTGCTTTTCGTGATTATATTCAACTTGTTCAGTGATCTATTACGATAAATTCATATATGAAATGCATAAGTTATTTTAAGAAGGCATACTTAGTACACTATAATATACATTAATACACTATTTTGCTAAGCTATTCTACTGTATAACTCAACTTATATCTGTTTAAGGTTTACGGGTTAAGTATTGTGATACTAATCATTTATAATGTAAAGTTAAGTAACTATTCGTTGATATTAAATACCAATTCAATATATATTTGTTTTTTCTTAAATTGTTCTTATATTTGTTTTTTGTTAATATAATATATCTCTTTTTTGGGTATATATTTATTTAATTCAAATATAATCTTATTTCAATTTATCATTTATTATTATTTATTAATATTAGATGATAATAAATTATATACGGACCTTTCACTCCTTATTGAATTGGTGCTCTTTGATATTTTATATCTGAAAAATATGGTTAATTCAATATGATTCATTAATAACTAATACTATATTTAATTATAATTCTTATTAATTTAATATTTATCTATAGTCATATATAATATTATATTAATTATATGTTCTATTATATCATTTATTAATTAAAGTACAAATATTAACTTAAAATTGAAATCATAATACAAATATATACAAATTATTTTTGTTTGTACAATTGATAAACAAACACATATTATATTTCTATTTAATAGCTTATATTTTACTTTTAACAATTAATTGGCATTGCCAATTCATATTGAATTTAATCAAAATTGTTAATTTATATACTGTATACTAAAACATAAATGATAATTTATCAGAAATAACTACTGTATTTATAATAATTTAGTTTAATATTAATTTTACAATATTTTAAATCAAGTATAACCAAAATACAGCAAACTACTTAGTAAGCGTGTCGATAAAGAATATATGCAAATCAATTGATATATATATATATATATATATAATAAAATTGATTATTTATTAATATTAATATTATTATTTAAATTCATTGTAAAATTAGTTATATTTAAGATATATATAAATTTTTCGATATTTAAATTATATTGTCATGAATAAATCTAATGTAATATCTGGAATTACTTTAATAATACTGCGTTAGTTTTTTAACCAAATATAAACCTAATTCAATTGTTCGTAATAATGAATTCATTATTGGAATATGTTAAATTGAGTCAAAAAATAATAAACTTAAAAATGTAATATTTTAAAGTGTAATTTGTCTATATTTTATATTCTATCTATTTATTGATGTCAATATGAAAATAAGATTACCAATTGATCCTCAGAGAAACAAATTACATTGAAATCATTTTATATCCAATATCGTAAATTATCTATTTTATGGCCATTATGCATCACCATTTAATATATAGATGAAAATATCAACATTTAAAATTGTGGCTGCCTTAGATATTCCATTAATTGATATAAATAATATTAAAATAAAATACAGTAGTCAAGGAAAATAAATAATAAACTATATTCATCATATTTGATACACCTTTATGTATATATGTGTGTGTGTGGGCATATGTATATGTTTATTTATTTGTGTGTATATAAGTGTATGTCTATATAAATAATAGAGTTTGTATTCTACTCTATAATATCATCGATACTATAGTAATATATTTATAAAAAGTCTATTTAATATAACTAATTAATTTTGGAAATCTTTTCAATTTAAGGTAAAGATAAAACGATGACAAATATATATATATATATATATATATATATGTGTTGGAAGAAATGTACATATAGAGTAGTATAGTAAACCAAACAATTGTCAATACAACACGGATATCTAATAATATGCATACACACAGATACCCGCGGCTTTATTTACCTGGCATTTTCCGCTATAGAGAATGTATTATGATCAACATAATATAATACTACCCCCATGAACATCATGAGCATTACGGGTAATAGTATGTAAATCATCGTCTCGGAATTATTATAATTCGTTTTGTCTTTGTCCCAAGGCGTTAAATTATCCTCTTGTTTGGCTGCGATTTATTAATTGAATTGAATTATTACGAGAATGTCTACTAGATCATCGACTAGAGGAAATATGTTGGTCCGGTCGCATTGAACAAACATACACACGCATACACATACACACACACACACACACACACACACACACACACACACACACACACACACACACACACACACACACACACACACACACACACACACACACACACACACACACTTACATATACGGAAATAGTCATAATTAATGTGATCAGTGTATCCGCTATTTATACTAAATGTACTGGATCAGAAGTTTTTACACTAAAATGAATTCTTTAATTTCTAAATATATGGATTTACGCAAGGATTATATTATACAAGCTAACATATAACGTTGTTATCCAGATATACCATGAGGTCATCTTCAACTTTGCAGTATTGGTAAGCGTTAAACGCCATTGCATTATACACCTGACTATAACCATTTGAATTTCTGGATTGGTTGTGCAAACTAAACGCATAGATGTTAGACCTGCCTATAAAATGACATCATTGTAATGACGTCATTCGTGTCGGTTACACGCCACATATTTACTAGTTACCATTAACCGAACTACGAAAATATGATAGTGTTAATTACGCGACGATATATTTTGTTGGACATCTTACTTATTTGATATAGATATATACGTAAGTATATATATCGTATGTTTATATATTTTTTATAAAAGTTAAATAGAAGACATTGCATCTAAAATACATTACTTGTATATTATTATTCAAATATATCATATGTCTATTTAATATTAATAGTTATTTTTTATTATATTGTTCGTATAGGTACACGAATAGGTACATCTTATAGGTACTTATAATAATATTTAATAATTGTAGTTTAATTGCTATTATTCATAATAATATTTAATAATTATAGTTTAATAATTATAGTTTAATGCAATTACTCATAATAATACTTAATAATTATAGTTTAATGCAATTACTAACTAAGTGGAAACCTCTGAATATCATATTTATTTGCTGTATTATAAATTCCGATACCAATATATTGTAGATTCTTTTCTAACTTATATTTTTTATAAATAACGGAAAAATATATGTGAGTTTTCGATATACGCAATAGTTTAAATTCCTCCAATGTTGGGCATTGTTCTGTGTTTAATTTGTGTTAATTTTTATTTTATTTGTTATGTCATTGTGAATACATTAATAGAATCGAAGTATTTATCTAAAAGACGATGGGTTATATATTATAAACAACACAATATATTTAGTGTTTGATGTATTAATCAATAATGATCATTTTTTTTGTATGTAATTTGTTGACCTTAGTTACTATTTGTATATGATAATTATTGTATACTTAAAGATATAATTTGTATTATCATTATTTAATTTATAATTTAGACAATTATAATATATATTATATTGTTATTGTATACTTTATTGTATATGACGAGCATGCCCGTTACTTTAGTAAGCCCTGCAAAGTATAATATCTACATCATATAAGAATAGGTATTGCTATCATATTATGTATTATATATATTATATAATAGTCTAATATCTCAAACATAATATGTATTTATAAATGAATTTCTTATATAAGTTGTACGACATAACATTACTAATATTTGTATATGATATATATTTTTAAATGATCTAAAATATCTCTCAATGAAGAATTACGATTACGATAGAATTCTTTTGTCTATTAATAATTATTTTGTTTATTAATAATTTGTGTTATTTTTGTATTATATATCTACTTATTATAATATAATATCTTATTCGAATATAAATCACTGATATCATAATATTATTATCAATTGGATGAAGCAGTTGAAACATTTGCTATTAATTTTATAATATTCATTTGAATATAATTTCTATATTGTACTTTTGGAAATTACGTGAAAACAATTTATAATTTCGAATTAAATGTTCTTGTACACTTACTATCACAGTAATATCGTATATATAATTTATATTATAAAACTCTCTACAGTACAGTGTACATACGATATTACTGTAGAAGTATTGATATCGTATACTATTTATATATATATATATATATATATATGAATACAATATACAATATATGTATTACAAAGTTAACATATTGTATATATAAATGGTAATTAAAACGAATACTTCTACAGCAATAAATAATGCATTTATTATAAAATAATATAATATTATATTAGTTATAATATATATTATTTAGTTATAATATATATTATATTAGTTGTAACATATATTATATTAGTTATAATATATATTATCTTAGTCGTAATATATATTATATTAGTTGTAACATATATTATATTAGTTATAATATATATTATTTTAGTTGTAATATATATTATCTTAGTTGTAATATATATTATATTAGTTATAATATATATTATATTAGTTATAATATATATTATTTTGTAATATATATTATTTTAGGTGTAATATATATTATTTTAATTGTAATATATATTATATTAGTTGAAATATATATTATATTAGTTGTAATATATATTATATTAGTTGTAATATATATTATGTTAGTTGTAATATATATTATTTTAGTTGTAATATATATTATATTAGTTGTAATATATATTATATTAGTTGTAATACATATTATATTAGTTGTAATATATATTATCTTAGTTATAATATATATTATTTTAGTTGTAATATATATTATATTAGTTGTAATATATATTATATTAGTTGTAATATATATTATTTTAGTTGTAATATATATTATATTAGTTGTAATTTATATTATATTAGTTGTAATATATATTATATTAGTTGTAATATATATTATATTAGTTGTAATATATATTATATTAGTTGTAATATATATTATATTAATTGTAATATATATTATATTAGTTGTAATATATATTATATTAGTTATAATATATATTATTTTAGTTGTAATATATATTATCTTAGTTGTAATATATATTATATTAGTTATAATATATATTATATTAGTTATAATATATATTATTTTGTAATATATATTATTTTAGGTGTAATATATATTATTTTAATTGTAATATATATTATATTAGTTGAAATATATATTATATTAGTTGTAATATATATTATATTAGTTGTAATATATATTATGTTAGTTGTAATATATATTATTTTAGTTGTAATATATATTATATTAGTTGTAATATATATTATATTAGTTGTAATACATATTATATTAGTTGTAATATATATTATCTTAGTTATAATATATATTATTTTAGTTGTAATATATATTATATTAGTTGTAATATATATTATATTAGTTGTAATATATATTATTTTAGTTGTAATATATATTATATTAGTTGTAATTTATATTATATTAGTTGTAATATATATTATATTAGTTGTAATATATATTATATTAGTTGTAATATATATTATATTAGTTGTAATATATATTATATTAATTGTAATATATATTATATTAGTTGTAATATATATTATATTAGTTATAATATATATTATTTTAGTTGTAATATATATTATTTTAGTTGTAATATATATTATATTAGTTGTAATATATAGTATATTAGTTGTAATATATATTATATTAGTTGTAATATATATTATATTAGTTATAATATATATTATTTTAGTTGTAATATATATTATTTTAGTTGTAATATATATTATATTAGTTGTAATATATATTATATTAGTTGTAATATATATTATCTCAGTTATAATATATATTATTTTAATTGTAATATATATTATTTTAGTTGTAATATATATTATCTCAGTTATAATATATATTATTTTAGTTGTAATATATATTATATTAGTTATAATATATATTATTTTAGTTGTAATATATATTATTTTAGTTGTAATATATATTATATTAGTTGTAATATATATTATCTCAGTTATAATATATATTATTTTAATTTTAATATATATTATTTTAGTTGTAATATATATTATCTCAGTTATAATCTATATTATTTTAGTTGTAATATATATTATTTTAGTTGTAATATATATTATCTCAGTTATAATATATATTATTTTAATTGTAATATATATTATTTTAGTTGTAATATATATGATCTCAGTTATAATATATATTATTTTATTGTAATATATATTATATTAGTTATAATATATATTATTTTAGTTGTAATATATATTATTTTAGTTGTAATATATATTATATTAGTTGTAATATATATTATATTAGTTGTAATATATATTATATTAGTTGTAATATATATAGATCAAAACAATAGTATGCAAACTACATGGCTAAAATAAACTATATGTTTAGTTATGCTCACAATTGTATAATTATTACATACTAATTATTTTATAATCCATAGTCATTTTAAATATTCCATATTGATTCTCTACAATAATCTTAAATTTGTTATAGTAAGCTGCCGTATTCATTTTTATCTGTTTATATTCATTTATTTTAAATCAACATTAATTTAAATATATATAATATCATTTAAAATAAATAACTAACTATAGCATGTACGATTTAAAATAAATTTGTTATAGATATTTTTTATTTTGGTTATATATTATTTTCTTAAAATATAGTATTTATAATTAAAATAATATATATAAAAATATTAAGTTATACAAACTTAATATAACTTTTAAAATAAATTATGATGTGATATATATAATGATATCATCTATATTGAGATTCATATACTTTTGTTTTAAAAATGATTAAATAATTCATTATAAAAGGTGTCAATGATATAAAATAATCTCTTAATGTTATGTATGAAGACACTTAAAATGACTTTAAAAATACTTAAAAAGTATGACTAATTGAAAATGACTTCTTTAAAATAATTATAACATAATGTTAGATACTTGAATTACAGGGATATTGCGTAATGTATACTCTACATTGGTAGGATATAATATGTGTATGTATAATACAAATTATTAATATATTTTATTAATAATAAACTCTTCAATCTAGATGAATCGTTAACGCTTTTACGAAAATCATGAAAAACATATTTTGGGATAATATAAATATAGTGAAATATCTACTATTATCTACTATTAACTACTATTATTGAATATATTTTTTTTATTATTTAGTATATCATAAAACTGTATTATATATTGTATTAGTGTATTATATAAATTTATAATTTTTTTCAGTATTTTAAATTATAAATAGTGATTAAATAACAAATATATTAGAGGAATATTTTTTAGCAAATATTTATAAAGCTTATATTTATAATTTTGTTTTATATTAAAGATATATAGAGTAACGCGTATAGCTCTAACTATCTATGTATCTATATATATATATATATATATATATATATATATATATATATATATATATATATGTGTGTGTGTGTGTGTGTGTGTGTGTGTGTGTGTATTTATGTGTATGTGTGTGCGTTTGCGTATGTATATGTGTGGGGTGTGTGTGCATATATGTTTATATATGTGTATGTATGTACATTGGTATATTTGTAACAGATATGTAACCTCTAAAACTGAAGAGCTGTTATATCCATTGCCGATATTATAGATAGATCTATTTTCAGTATGTTTAAAGATTGTTTCGAGAATGTTATTTTTGATTTGTAACCATGTAATTGTAGGAATAGGCATTGCTGATATCTTTACGGTAATAATAGTATCACCCTGACCACCTAGTTTAACATTTTTCATGAATGCGATAGGTTTGTCTATGGATGTGTTATTATTATTATATTTATAATGTATCAATGTATGTAATCGTTTATGTTTGTATATATATATATATATATATATATATATATATATATAGTTTTAGCTCAGAATGTTATATATATATATATAGTTTTAGCTCAGAATGTTATATATATATATATATATATATATATATAAATATGTAATTAAATAAAACAAGGATATAGTTTAAATATATAAAATATATTAAATATATAAAAAATACCATAAATATTATTAAATATTATTATATTTAACATTAATATAAAAATCTATTAAAAATTAAAAATGTATGATAAATTAATATAACGAATAAAATATATGATTAATGATGATAAACAATTAAAAACTATGTTTAAAAAGAGCCAATAAATCCATTACACATACAAACATACTTAGCTTTCTTCATAGTTGTTATTTTCAATATTTAACATTACTAGTTTTTCTCTAATTAAATAGTTATCATAAAGCCAATACTATCTACTAATGGAATATTATATCTCTATGTTTTCTAGTATTGAATATAAGCCTAAATGTATGTATGACTTATCTTTAAAAAAATTTAATGTCAATGACATTTGTATATATTTCATATTATATAAAAACATCATATTTTATATTTTGGTTAGCAAGAATTTTTCAGATAATGGAAAGTATAATAATTCACTACATTTATAAAATATACAAAGTACGTGATTTCGAAATGAATGTATTATTTTATTATTTTTCTACAATTCTGAAAAATTCTAAAAAATGCTTTACCATTCCCTACAATTATCTACAATTCTTTACACTTCTATATAATTCTAATTTTAGAATACTTTATTAATTATAAACTATTTTTTATATAAAAAAGTTTATTATTTTCAAAATAAATGTACACAGGTTAGGAGTTAAAAAGAAGCATAGAAAATAATTGTAAATGTAAATAAATAATTCAATAATAATAAATATAAATATATTAATATTAACTCTCTATTATTATTGTATATATAAATAATAACTATTTTATATGTATATAGTTGGTGGTTATTAACTAACGGGGGTATAAAATAAACTGTTGTTTTTTGATTGAATCTATCATATTTCCTCCTTTGCAAATATACACACCATAATCTTGATATGTCGGTTCAAATATTGTGACATTAAGTTCTAGGTAAATAATTCCATTAAATAAATATCTTGATAATACCGTTTTATATTTGTATAACTGAAATGGAGTATTAAACATGTACTTCATTATGAATATTGTTTATTCAATTTAAGGTAAGCAATAAATTGTTGAAATTATAAATATGTATTACATATATTAGGTATGTAGTAATATAGTATATGCATATATTAATCGAATGCTATACTTACAGATGATTTATGATCATAAAATCTATGATTGTGACCCTCTCTATATATATAGATGCTAGGTTCAGGAAATGTTGATGTCTTACAAATAATTTCCACTTTTTTTTTTTTAATGTTATCATTTAATTGAACTATCTCTTTGTTTTCCAATGTTAATGCCATTTTCGTATACATGGTTACTTGATAAACAATGTCATTATATCCTATTTGTAAAAAAATGAAATTATTATTATGATAATTATAATAATAAATATTATTATGAATTATAATAAATTATTTAATTAATTATATTAATATTATTATTTGTCAATTGATGAGTTTAGTTAATTCTCTAAATACCTACCATGTATATTCTTAGATCTTAGTTTGAAATCCCCCATATGAATATTTGTCACAGTAATATTCGCAATTGTAATTGTACAGTTTAAGATATGATCGACAAATGTGCAATTTGTTAATTGTTCAGTTTGTTTACTGTCCTTGATTTGTATATATGATTAATTATATAATTATAAATCCGATAGTTTTTGTTGTAATTCATTTTTTATAAAATGGTATAGTAATAATAAAAAGTATAGTAAAACGTCAATAAGTATAATAGATTATGTATTCATCAATGGTCTATACATTTATAAATGTGAAACCATGATCAGGAAAATATCCGGCATCGGGGTACCATAGCTTGTTATATCAACCGTTAAATAATCATCATATTGAAGTTCGAATATCAATTTTTCAGAATAAACTCTGGGAATATCTGTTTAATAATTAATGTGGTTCATAATTATCATAATTAGTTTCTTAAAAATTAGTATTCATTGCCGGTAGGATAAATAATTTCTGAAATGCCTATTTCAGAATTATTTTCCATATATATGTATATTAATTAAGTGTTACGATTTCTACATTTTATAACTATAATATAAATATATTGGCGTTCAATATAGTATTGCATTCCATTAAACTAACTGAGGTTAACTAGTATGCTCAATTTATTACTATGTATATCTTTACAGGTGAAAATGTAGTCTTTAATTTCCTGATCATCGTAGAAATGCCGATAAATTTTAATTTTCACCATTTGTTTTTCTGAACTCACCATTCGATACTCCATTACAGAACTAGTTTAAAAATTGTATATAAAATAATGTAAATTTAATATAACCCGAGTTTCTATAATTTATTATAGCACATATGTATTATTACTAGTAATGGCAATATCACAAGTGGCATATAACTAGACGTGTGCTAAAAGATAGTATGGGGAATTTAATCATCCCAATAAATAAGTATTCATATATTAGCTAAGCATATTTATTTAATATATTATATTTAATATATAATCATAATATTATCTTATCGAAAAAAAAATTATTAAACCTATATGCATACAGAATAAAATAAATATAAATTTATGTATTAAACTTGTATATACATATCAGAGATAAAATGTACTTTACTTATTCTACACATAAGAAATCATATTTATTTACCTAAAATAAATGTAATTTATTTTTTCATCAAAAATATCATATTTTTGTTTAGAAATATTGTCTGAAATCACAATTTTGTGACAGCATAATTATATAGAATATGGCCTCAATCATAATCCCATACAACTTTTGTATAACATTATTAAGAAATTTAAATAATGTTTATGTTTCAATTATTATCAAAAATATCTGAAAAACAAGATTTCATTAAAGTTAAAAATAGTTTTAAAGTTATCACGATATTATACTTTAAAATATTAAGCAAAATTATATAATATATAGAAGATATTAATAATATAACTATATTTTAATGTATGGCATATAAAAAAGTTCGTTAAATAAACTTTATTTTTTTTTTACTCTAATTTTCAGAAAAAATTATTATAAATTTATAATTAAATATATATATATATATAAATATTTTTAAGTGGATATATTTGTATATTAATAGTTTAATATACGAGTATCTAAGAATGTAAATATTATTATTTTTCGAATAATGGGTATATATTTCATATTCATAATAATATAATAATATTTTTTTCCGATAATCTATTATAACTCAGATTATCAGAATCTGATTTATAAGTAACTTAATATATTCTGAGAATCTGAGTTTTCATTGCTTGCTTATTGATTAACCGTGTTGTTATTGATTTATCAAATATATACACAAACAAAAAGTATACGTACATTATATGACGTGAAATGTATTATAACAGTACTATAGTAATTTGAACAAACTTTATAAGGACACATTTTAAAACCATGTCTATTAAAGAAATCAGATAAATACAAAATAAAAAAATATATTCATAATATCTAGATTACTGTGGTGGTTATGATTTTGTTTGTGCGCGGTATGATTTGTATATGAACCTTATATATTGGTTGGTTTCGTAAACATGTCAAGAATATATAATACATATACATTCTATTTTTATGTTTATTAAAATGTTTTCAATATATTACAGACATTTTCTTTCGGGCAAAATATGTAATAAATATGTAACGTTCTAACTTTTCATGTTGTCTAGTAACATTGGTAATAATATTATTCAAATCGTCCTCAATCCACGGGAATGATTCATAAACAGATGATATGCAGATTATGTAATCGTTTTCTTTTTTAATTTTCATATTTTTGCATTCTTCATTAGATAAAGTTTTACATTACATAATATCATCGATACCATTATATAAGCACATATTTAATATATAAGTAGTATACTTAATTTTATTTATATTATAATAAAGAATTTTAAAATATAGAAAATATATATCATATAAATAAATATTTAAATATATAACTATAAAATATAAATATATGGTAACAATCAATAAGTATTAAATATAAAAAAAAACTTCTATAAAGATTATAACCAGGAAATCAATATATAATAAAAGTGTATGATATATCCCAGTAAGCTATAGCGGAACGGTTCTAGTACATTGTGGACAAATGTTTCAGAAAGAGCCGGCACACTTATTATTACCGTTACAGAATGTGCTGGCAGATTTATTGTCACGTTATAATATATATTATGTATTGGAAGTTAACAAAGATTTATTAATTTTAGTTTCTTGTTATTTATATATTAATTAATGAATGCTGGACCTATATATATATATATATACCTGTAGTATATTATGTACATATACACGTGTGTGTATATGCATGCGTGCCACGCGATACAATTAGCTATTGGAAACAATAACGTTAGTTTTACTTGCTATTCCATATTGGATATTATAAATATTAATATATTGTATTTTATATTATGTATTATAAATATTACTATATAATAATTATAATATATTACAGATCAAGTACATAGTGAATATATACTATAGTCCATTATGTTGCAGTTAAGTGAAAATTAACTCTTCATACCACAAAAAAAAATGCATTTATAGTAAATTATATTTATTTATAAATTCAATATTAAAATTGTAAGACTAACTATTTTTATGCAAGTTAATATATATATATATATATATAGAGTTATATATATATATATTAATATAAATTACCTATTATGTTTCTCATAACAAATAAGTAAACAAAAATAAGATAATAATACACATGTAAATACATTGTCCTATGTTTCAATTATAATATTCTGTAAATTGAATTGTATTATAAGTAATATAACTATTGTTATTATGGATAATTAATATTATTATAATAAATAAAATGCATAATCATAAAGTAGGATTGGATTATAATCGCTATATATCTATATTATATAAGAAATTAATATATTTTCTATTCTAACGATAGTTAATTTGATAATCACTTAATAATCAAAACCTACTGTGTACCCCAATTACAATTGACGATATGTATCTATTATTCTAACTATCTATTAATTAAAATCTTACTGTGAGATTTTAAAATTTAATCGTCATTAAAATCGGATAATCCAAATTGTCTATATTACTAGAGTTAAGCATACTTAATATATTACATGTATGTAACTTGGAATAAAATTGATCTAATAAATTATACATAATTAATATACAAATTCGGCTCCAAATTAAATGATATAGTAAATTATTCCTATATTTTAAAAACAAACAATCTTATATTATATAACAAATGTATATTAAATATTGTCAACATTTTTATTAAAATATATATACATACACATATATATTTTATAACGTGTATAACTAACAATCTTAGTTAGAAATTACCCAGATAAATAAAATAAATATTTATTTAATTGTTTTTTTTATAATGGATAATTTAAAATATTTGTTAAATTAAAATGTTTGCAAATTTGAAAATTAAAATCATTATTATATGTAATTAAATAATAAATAAATCAAATAATAAAATATAAGTAAAAAAAATAATAAAATACAACAATAAAGTAGTATAAATAGCATTAAAATGGTATTAATATAATAACGGAATTAATTTGTATTAATATTACTATTGTATAATTATTATATAAGATATAATTAATGATAGATCTGCGAGATGAATCTTACCAGCAGCAACATTTGATGGGAATTGCTTATTTATTAAAATTAATATATTTCTGAATCCTGTTTATATTGGCGTCTATATTATATATCTATATTATATTCATATAAGTAACATAACATTTTTTTAGAATATAAAGTAATAACGAATATCAAGTAGAATACAATAATCAAGAATTATTAACATGCAATAAATTAATATCGTTCAGAACAGAATTCAGAAATAATTATTTGGAAATATTCAGATATGAATAAAATCAAGAAAAGGATAAATTTAAATAACAAAATCCTCAATTATTTTTTAGATAGGATGGATTAAATGATGGTAGCTTATAAGATATATATTTCACTATAGTGATATTTGCCAAATTATTTTTTCATAGATTTATGTAATATCATTTATTTATAGTAATTGAAAAAAGTGATACATTATAGTAATTCAGTAAGCAAGATATGAGGTAAAAGGAGAATGAAACTCTTTATTTGATTTCAGATACAAAAATCCAGCAGATTCAGAACCATTATTTAATTTTCAAATATTAGTTCATATATTTTTTTAAATATTATTCTACTATAGTATTAATTATATCAAATAATATGCGTAATAACTTATTTTCATCACATAATGGAAATAATTATAATCATAGGTTTTAATATGCATTATTTAGTAGAAAGTTGTCATATTCAGAATAGGCTGCAGATTTTTTGACCAAGGTGAAACATTTCTTTGCATAGTCAAACCTGAAAATTTAGTTTTATAAATTGATTAATATTTACTCAATTTTTCTATAATTTTTTAGGCTCAAGTAATTCAAACATTATTAATTAATTTATAATTCTTTAATACTCTACCAAGCATATAAAATATATATACAAATATATATATATATATGTATATAAATTAACATGATTATATATGAGAATATATAAAATGAAATACATGTATAGTAACATTATTTAATGACGAATTAAACATGATAAATTAAATATATTAAATATATTATTTTAAGGTATTTTAAAATGAATAATTAAAATATTGTTTAAAAATGAATTGTATTAATATGTTAATTAGTACATTAAGTGTATGTAACAATTAATATAATAATACAAAATACAACACATTTAGTCATAACATACTAATAATAAAAAACAGTAGTACATTTATATTATATATAAATAATATATTATTGGAATTCTTGTAAAACTATATTTGAAAATAAAATGTTTATTATAATTACATACAATTTTCAATATTTGAACTCATACGTTATTATTAGGATATTTTTTTTACATATTTTAGATAAATTGGATATATATTGAAGTACAATTTTAAATATGTTGAATTAATATAAATAGCCGTAGAAAAAGATATTAAATTTATTAAAATAATATATTTGTAAGTATGGTCAATTCTCAATAACTTAATTAATATGTTTCAGTTATAATTATCAAAATATCATATTAATAAAAATTCTGATTAGGCTGCAATTAGGTGTATATTATTACTGTAGTTAGGTGTATATTATTACTGTAGCTAGGTGTATATTATTACATTAGCTAGGTGTGTATTATTACATTAGCTAGGTGTATATTATTACATTAGCTAGGTGTATATTATTACATTAGCTAGGTGTATATTATTACATTAGCTAGGTGTATATTATTACATTAACTAGGTGTATATTATTACATTAGCTAGGTGTATATTATTAGTGCTTATATAGCTATATTATATCTGTAGCCTGATGTAAATTATTGATATTATAGGTCTATATTAATACTACCACTAGGTCTATATTATCATTTCATGTAGGGTACTAGTTTAAATTTAACATATATCTAGATAAATATATCATATATCAAATAAATGTTAAATTTCATACAATTTAATTCTAATGATATAAAAGTGTAATTTTATCAAATATAATTAAATCAAACAAATGATTTTTAGAATATTTATAAATGTGTCACATCCTCATTAAATATCACATAATTGACTATTGTTCATTGTTGTTACAATTGTGAATTAAGTGGCAATTACGAATAGATTAACCAGTCTTGTTCGGTGAAATTTTGTTCAGAAACAAACTGACGATGAGGTAGCGAATAAACATAATTCACCAGGTGATCCGAATACTTCATGATATTGACGTCATCCTGTTCACCGATAGGCAAACCTATGATGCAATGGGTCAAAGCTATAATTACACATACAAACCAATACATTTGAAGGGCAAAGTCTAACCGAAATCATCAATAATTCTATTTATAAATGCATCTTCTTCTCTACTTTTATATGCTTTGTAAAAACCTATAAATGAAAAATCAAATGTAAGTGGTTAAATAAAATAATTAAATTATGAATTTTTACGTAAAAACCTTTATTATCTTTTTGGAATTTTGTCATAATGGGCAGCAATAAAAAATTAACATCACCATCCTCTGAAAATAATGATATTTTATAAATAAAAATTATAAATATAAATGTCGCACACTACAATAATAAGTATTCTCTACAATGATTACTTACTCTTAATTCGAAGATTAGAATTTCTGAAACACTTTGCAATTACACATTTCATTCTCTCGATGTGGATGAGATCCAGATCAGAAATAGTCGCTTTATTCAAAACAAATACTAAAATAAATTTAATAGTTGGTATTAGAGTGATTTTTTATGCTTACAACTATTTGTGAAATTATATTGGTGCAGTATTTTAGGCAGTTAGTTTTTAAAACATTTCACATGAGCTTTGTTGATAATTAGAAAGATTCTACTAGAAATATTAATAAATAATATTTTTTTATTATATTATATATTATTTACTGTGAATATCTTTAATGATTATTCAAAAAAAATATATATTATATATTTCTTTACAAAATAATGGTATCTATATTATTTTCATCTTTATTTACACAATATAACGAACATATTAATAATATTAAAATGATTCTCAATTAAAAAATTTGTTAACAAAATTTCAATGATTTTTTAATAAATGATCTTTAAATGATCTTTAAATATGATATATTTATTGAAAAATTAAAACCCATAATTGAATATTTTAATTGTTAATTTGATATACAAATAATGAAATTATTTGTTTAAATTAAAAAATTATTGGAAAATTAAAATCATTAATTGAAAATAATTTTTGAATATTTGAAATATTAAATCATCATTCAATTTAAAATGTATGATATTTGATTAATATTTCTATTTCATCATGCATTTATTTGTACTCTAATTTGTTTCTGTTAATAGGAATTCATTGTCCAGTTATTTCTTTGAAAATTTATTTATATTTATATATGAAAACATTTTGTATACACTATAATGTAATTTTATTTTCTTGGGACTTTAAAAATGACCATTTAATAGATTGAGATAGAAATAATAAATACATATTTATATAAATAAAATATACAATATGAAGTAGAAGAAAGAGTTTAGCCATCAATTTATGAGATGATATAGGAATACAGAATAAATCAGTCTTTGTAAAATAAGAATATATATTATATTATAAATTAATAATTGTAATATTATGTTTATCTAAAAGCAGAACATTATATTATTGAAACTAGTGTAATTAGTTCAATAAATACAATTATTTTATTAATTATCAACTATTAAAATATTATTAAATTAGAACCAATTAATAATTATAAAAACCAAAATCTGGATAGTAATTGTAGTACCGGTTGGCATTCATTTTATTCGGATTTGGTTTTAATTTTTCGGCTTCCAGTATTAACCTGATAGTTAATAATGATGCATATAACAATTACCTCAATATTAATCTTAATTAGAACAACATCGAAATTTAATCTATTTTATGCATCGATAATTAATATAATATTAATGTCTTTTTCAGAATGTATATTGAAAATATATATACTTTTAAATTCATTTTAATTAGTTTATTATTTATATCAGTTAAAATGAAAGTAACTTTAATAGAAGTCAAAGTTTATTTATTAATAAGTAAATAACTTTATAAAGCAACATAATATTATTTGAAATATTTGTGATTATATGATATATTGTATAGATTATTGATATACTTTAGTATTTTAGATATATTATAATATTTACTAATATTTACTATAATATTTACTACCTTTTATTTTATACAGAAAGAATATGAATTACCTTATATATATATATATACGTTTTAAAAGATAAGCAAATTTATAATTTAGGTTATTTAATGAAAACTCTTTATATCGGAATATAACCTGAATAGGTCCAAGTCAAGCGTTGATTCCATAACGACGATAATCACATTAGAAATACACATTAGGTAAGATAATTGTCTCAAGTTCTGTAATAAATTTGAAACAGGTTAGAGGGTTTCTTTAGTTGAAATGTAATTTTAAAGATATCTTTTAAGTTGTAAAGATTAAATAGGAAGCCTTAATAAATACAATTTAGAAAGAATACTGAATAAGTTAGTCTATAGTTTGTTTAGTTTTTTCTAAAAAAAAAACAAAAAAAAGTTTTTAGTATTTTTGTAATTTATATGAAATATATTCAGATAAAAATTGTTTATAATAAAGTTCAATTTTCCATAAATAAATTATGTATTAGGAAAATATAAAAATTTGATCTTAAATAGTTATTATTTATTGGAAGTATATAATTAAAGGAACTTATTTAAGTAGAACAATGTCAAAAAGAAATTAACAAATTATATTAACATATAAAAAGATATGATTTTGAATGGTGATAATTTCAAAAAATGTAAATAATTGGTATTTGCGAAATTTCGAAGTTTTTACTTGGCTCCAATTATTATTATTTTTATTTGTATATCTCATTTCTCCTATATAAGAAAAATCTGCGAATAATCATAAAAATAGGTAGAGTTCACATGGGTTTTATTTGCTGTTTCATTTGGAATGACCCAGAAATGAATCATTGTTAGTACTGATTAACTCGCGTACTACTTTAACGATACCTGGAGTTTGGAGTGCAGGTGGAAGTGTGGCAGGTGTTTTGCGTCGATAGCATTCGACGACGATAGAACAGGCGCCGAATCGAGGACTATGGACCGGTTATCGGAGATGTGAGCGCTTACCGCCGATGAAGAGTGAGTCGGTTGACTCGACGTGTGTTTATATTGTTTGAAGAATGACTGACTACGAAAAGGGTGTCACATCGAGTGTACAACTAGTGGATGCGGGGTAGAGGTAGGGGTAGAGGTAGGGGTAGAGGTAGGGGTAGAGGTAGGGGTAGAGGTAGGGGCAGAGGTAGGGGTAGGGGTAGGGGTAGAGGTAGGGGCAGAGGTAAGGGTAAAGGTAGGGGCAGAGGTAGGGGTAGAGGTAGGGGCAGAGGTAGGGGTAGAGGTAGGGGTATAGGTAGGGGTAGAGGTAGGGGTAGAGGTAGGGGTAGAGGTAGGGGCAGAGGTAGGGGCAGAGGTAGGGGTAGAGGTAGGGGCAGAGGTAGGGGTAGAGGTAGGGGTAGAGGTAGGGGCAGAGGTAGGGGTAGGGGTAGGGGTAGAGGTAGGGGCAGAGGTAAGGGTAAAGGTAGGGGCAGAGGTAGGGGTAGAGGTAGGGGCAGAGGTAAGGGTAGAGGTAAGGGCAGAGGTAGGAGTAGAGGTAGGGGCAGAGGTAGGGGTAGAGGTAGGGGTAGAGGTAGGGGTAGAGGTAGGGGCAGAGGTAGGGGTAGAGGTAGGGGCAGAGGTAGGGGTAGAGGTAGGGGTAGAGGTAGGGGCAGAGGTAGGGGTAGAGGTAGGGGTAGAGGTAGGGGCAGAGGTAGGGGTAGATGTAGGGGTAGAGGTAGGGGCAGAGGTAGGGGTAGAGGTATAGGTATGGGTATAGGTAGGGTTAGAGGTAGGGGCAGAGGTAGGGGTAGAGGTAGGGGTAGAGGTAGAGGTAGCGGTAGGGGTAGAGGTAGGGGTAGCGGTAGGGGTAGAGGTAGGGGTAGCGGTAGAGGTAGGGGCAGAGGTAGGGGTAGAGGTAGGGGCAGAGGTAGGGGTAAAAGTAGGAGTAGAAGTAGGGGTAGAGGTAGAGGTAGAGGTAGAAGTAGGGGTAGAGGTAGGGGTAGCGGTAGGGGTAGAGGTAGGGGTAGAGGTAGGGGTAGCGGTAGGGGTAGAGGTAGGGGTAGAGGTAGGGGTAGAGGTAGGGGTAGAGGTAGGGGCAGAGGTAGGGGTAGAGGTAACGGGTAGAGGTAGGGGTAGAGGTAGGGGTAGAGGTAGGGGTAGAGGTAGAGGTAGGGGTAGCGGTAGGGGTAGAGGTAGGGGTAGAGGTAGGGGTAGAGGTAGGGGTAGAGGTAGGAGTAGAGGTAGGGGTAGAGGTAGGGGTAGAGGTAGGGGTAGAGGTAGGGGTAGAGGTAGGGGTAGAGGTAGGGGTAGCGGTAGGGGTAGCGGTAGGGGTAGAGGTAGCGGTAGGGGTAGAGGTAGGGGCAGAGGTAGGGGTAGAGGTAGGGGCAGATGTAGGGGTAGAGGTAGGAGTAGAGGTAGGGGCAGAGGTAGGGGTAGAGGTAGGGGTAGAGGTAGGGGTAGCGGTAGGGGTAGAGGTAGGGGCAGAGGTAGGGGTAGAGGTAGGGGTAGAGGTAGGGGTAGAGGTAGGGGCAGAGGTAGGGGCAGAGGTAGGGGTAGGGCTAGGGGAGAGTTGGTTTCGGTGGACACTAGAAGAGGCGGTGTGAAATCTTGGAAGGGATGAGTTGTGTGAAGGGATGAGTTGTTTGAAAGGATGAGTTGTTTGAAGGGATGAGTTGTGTGAAGGGATGAGTTGTTTGAAGGGATGAGTTGTGTGAAGAGATGATTGTGTGAAGGGATGAGTTGTGTATGTTGGAGTTGTTTGAAGGCATGAGTTGTGTGAAGGGATGAGTTGTGTATTTCGGAGTTGTGTATTTCGGAGTTGTGTATGGCGGAGTTGTGTATATCGGAGTTGTGTATTTCGGAGTTGTGTATGGCGGAGATGTGTATGGTGGAGTTGTGTATGGTGGAGAAGGTGAGGTTGGATGGCGCCGGGTGATAATTGCATGTTTATAAGAATTTTTGATAGAGAATTGAAGCCATTGCGATTAAAAGGTATATCGGGAAAGTTGAAATAAGGTATCGAGATTATTTGAAAAAAAATAAGATGGGGATTAGACTAATAAAAATATGATTTTATAGATAAGTATGTTTCGTACAGATTGAATATAATTTAACATAGACTACTATGAATTCTTACATATATTGGACATATTAACCAGTTTTGTATTTCATTGTAGGTGGCACCAGCAAGATAGCAAGATACAGTCGATCTACCAACATCCTGCCTACCCACTACTGAAACCGTTGTAAATGCAGAGTTCTTCAGAAGATACTTTTTAAATATGGTAGTTAAAAAAATACTATTAATATTCAATTATGATGATTAGGAAATAAATGAACAATAATAACTTTGAGGTTTATTAAAAAAATGATATAAATATTGTCTTTCTACCTTTGAAAATATTTTATCAGCATTTGTAAATGTCTCATCAGCATTTATTAAAGTAATTGAATTACGCATTATATTCACTTCAATCGGATCAAACTTTGGATTCTCAGTAACTACCAAATTATTAATATACTTTATTAAATATATGAATTAAATAACAATTAATTTATTTCAATAATCATATTTAAATATAAAATGTATTTAATTATATTACTATTAATTTTTTCTTTTTCTTCTCTGCGTAGTCCAGAAACATTGGGACGTTTTAGAATCTGAAATGATGGAGCTAACGGAGTAGCCTCATTTGAATTGTCCACATAATGTGATGTATCATTCTATATATTTACATTTGTTACAGTAATTAATAATATGAATAAGTTTTCTATATATAAACAAGAAATATATCTAAATACATCTAAATATATCTAAATTTAAACTAAAGTAATTCATATAAAATTACTATAATAAATATATAAAAATGTATAATAAATTCCAAAATAATTATTATTTCTAAGAATAAATATTATTTAATAAAAATACTAAACATGTATAGGTTCATCAACAATTGCCGATTCTCTTTCCTTCCTTATTGCCAACTTATATTTTGGAATACTCATTTATATTTTATCTGTAAATTTATATATTATTTTTTATACAAAAATATTGGTTCTAGTCAATAACTCAAATTAATTTATTTTCCGTTACTGAGGAAATGTCTATATCCATGATATCGCCAGTTAATGGTTATCTAATATGTATATTACAGATCACATATCATTCTTTCTATTCTGTATAAATATCAGATTTTACTTATTCAATAGAGATTAATAATAATCTATATGTCATAAATATTAAATATAATTATACCAGAATATATTATGTATTGTAATATATATAAGAAAACTTATTACTAATATGTATAGATAATGTATTTGTATAAGAAATAGTGACAGTAATATAATTATTAATATAAATACACATCTATCAATTTATATTATTTCATACTAATATGTTAACCAATTCACTATAAATAATAGCAAAACATGTATATATTTTAATAATTTTAATATATAAAAATAGATGTTTAGAATGTTACTACTTGCATCACTATATTCACATACAAGTAAAAGACAGTTTATTTATAGGATATGAAATATTCTAAACACAATATAAATAGATTATATAAAGATTAGGATTAAAACTAAAAGATTAATAAATATATTAAGTTTTCATAAGCATGATCAAACGAAGTTTGTATACATGATGTTTGAATATGCGCAATTGAATTTATTTACTCGTTAGTTATTCACTAGTTGAATTTTTTAGAGCTATTGGGGTATATGGTCAATTAAATATATGTATTAATGACATACGTGGTAAAAGACGGCGATACGTGGTAAGAGGCATTAGTGTTAACATAAATATGGAGCGCTATTGTATTCAATTAATCGCTATACTTATAATTGATATCTACATTGGCGTTACTTTTGAGATAGTTCGGGATTATTTGTTTAATAATATTGTATCCCGACACTTTTGCGTGAAAACCAATAACTTGTGTCGATTTATGAATTGGCAGGGAACGTTTAACGTTTGGAATATAAACGAACTGAATTATTGACTCCATTAAAATATTATACATATGAAATATCTGTTAAAATAATTATTTAACTACATATGCATATTAACCTAATATAACTTAATTCAATATATTATATTCAAATTTTAAAATTGATTAAATTTAATTAACTGAAATAAATATTATATTAATTTTTTGTATATATCAATATCTTTTAATATTAATATCGAATGAGTATCTCATAGTTAATACTTATTTTAGTACTATACTTAGAAAGTTGATTTTAAATTATTTTATTCAAACTATAAATATATTTTTACAATGATTTAACGAATACGATAATTACTTAAACGTAGATTATTTCTATATTTATCAACTATGGTATCATATATTTTAAATGTGATCTTTTTAAATTGACATGTATATTAATTTATTAAATATAAATGAATATATGATATAATATATTATATATATGTTTATTTAGCCATGGAATATATCCTATTTAAATTAAATATTAATTATTTTGTAACATCTATCTATTTATCTATTTATGAATATCATTGAAAAAATAATGAAAATATTTAATTTCCAAATGTCCAAATAAAAAAGGTATGAATTATAATATACACTATCAATATAATTGAATTAGATCTTGATAAAAATCATATCTATACTATCAATATTTTATTGAAAACAATATAAAATATATAAAGAATTGCATTTAGTTTTACTATAGTCTTTATTATATTGACTATGTAGGCTATCCAGACAAGGAAAATATAGTTTTACCTGGCATTGTATAGTTTGCTAATGGGTATTTTAACTAATTCACGAATACTACATATAATATATATATATATATATGTGTACACGTATACAAAAACGTTTACTCTAAATTAAGAGCAAATATATTATGTATAATTAATATAAAGTTACTAATAGATATCATAGTAATAAATAGTATAAATTAAGGTGATTTATAAATTATCATTAATATGTTTACATTCTAGTATGACGAGGATATGCCAATATAGAATTACAATATCTAAACTACAAAGAAATATTTAATGATTAAAAATGAATATACAGAGTGACATACAAACGCAAACTCAAATATATTAGCGTTATATATATAAAGTCTATATCATATACATCTACTATGTAGGCATGTAAATATTTTAATTTAGGTATAGAATATGTACAAAGTCTAAAGGGTGCATATTTTTTATGTATGTGTATCCTACTTATGTAATACATTATTTTCTTAATTACATAATACCTTGTCAATAGACAAAGTAAAACACTAATCTATTATACAATATGATGCTTCCAAAACCTACTCCCTCTCTGTTAATCGCTATTTCTATAAAATGGATTTTTATAGTTTAGTTATTATTCCTATAGTGAATTATAATTAATAATCATAAATATATTTCTAATAGTTAAGTTTACTATTTATATTTTAAAACTTATAGTTATTTCCATACAACTTTACTATATTGAAATATACTATAATACTCAATATTAATTACTATAATAATTTAAAATTTAATATTTTCAGATGTTTTATTCAATATTTGACAAGTTAGTAAAATAATTGATTTTGTTTAATTTAATAATTAACATTATAAGAAAATATATTTTATATATTATTTATGGATTATAAAAATATGTAAATATATTATCTCTTTCCTTAATGATAATGAATGAATTAATTATATATTATTATTAATTAAATGATTTATAATGCGTTTATAAATGTTATACATTAAGTAAGTACATTTAATAATTGTTATAGAACTCGAAATACTACAATTACCAAAGAAAAGAAAAAGAAATTAACAAAATCAAATTCGTCTAAACAAATGATTTTAGTTAGTATATGATTATTTAGACAACTTTGAGTTTATTCTTATATTGGTTACTATAGTTTTTTTAAATTGTCTTTAGATGAGTTTTTATATTAAGTTCAAAAATATAACTTTATTTGTTGTATTTTGCTTGTATTAATTCTATTAGAATATTCATGATTAATAAGTTAATATTTATTTATTATGTTAAAAATTATGTATTAATTTTAGTAGAACCATTTTTACCTATTGACATATTATAGTTCAAATGGAGTATTATTAGATCTGTAATAAATAGTATTTAAGTTAATGAGATTTATTTATTTAAATAAATTATTCAAATATTGTTTTTAAATATTAAACTTCCAGTAATAATTAGAGAGCATATTTGCATCCGTACTTGCGAATATTTACTATGTTTGGATATTTTCTTATTCTTTACTTTAATAAATTACTAAGAAATCTAGATGAGAATGAAAGAAATTAAATTATTGAACATGTATCCATTGAGACATACATTAAATCTTAATCTGAAATTACACATATCTGATTTAATTTATTGTCAATTGACATTCCTACATGTGATCATATAATTTAGGCGATTCTTTTGATTAATATAAATCTCATTAAATTATACAATTATATTTAATTGAAAAGTTTAATTGTAAAGTTAGTTGATAAGTGTAAGATTTATCGCTGACAATCATTTTAACACCCTTGTTATGATGATTTATAAAAGATTTAGAAATCAGAATGTCTTAAATATAGAACACTGATTAATAACTGATACAATATGATACATCATGTAAGTTGATAGTATATTCACTTACAACTAAAAAACATATTATTTTAGAAAAAATAAATTTTCAAAAATTTGGTATTGGCAATTATATAACTTTATCTGGATTAAACATAAATTTATTTGATTCTGAAATAATAATCCTTAATTAAATTATATCCCTTTTCTCGATACCGGATTTCTTGATTTATTGGAATATCAAATTTGATTTCTGTTAATTATTTTCTATCGACATACATTTTTAACACTAATCTTACAGAAAATCTGAATTTAATTATATATTATCTTCAGAATTATGTATTATTAAATTTTTAAATAAGCTTTAGAACTTATCACAATTTTAGCAAAATTGTATAATATTTTTATAATTTTGACAATTTCTTTTATATGTGATTCAACAACATAATAATTTATAATATCCTTAAATTGGTAGCTATTCATTAATAATCTTAGATTAATATACCAAATTAATGTTCCAACATAATATCATACTCATTTTATTATAATTAATTTAAATGATTGTTGTTTTTTCAAAGTATTTGCTGAATATTATAATGTTTTTTCATTAATTGACTGAATTAATATACTATATAAAAAAAAAATATATATATATATATATATTAAACACATTATATTAAACACATATTAAAGATATATATATATATATATATATATATATATATATATATATATATGTTTTAATATAGTAATATTTTGTAATTTAATATGACAATATTTAATTAAACTATAATTAAATTGATCACATTTATAATGTATATTTATAGCCTATGAGATTTATTAAAATATAATAACAAATATATAAAATAATATTCAATAAATCATAATCATATTATATATAATAATATATTTAGAAATTACTTAGAATAAAATTGGTCTTTTATAATAAAATGATATGTTTTAGTTTTAGCCTTTACAATTATCTGCAAAATTATGTAAACCAGTATTATATATAATATATATGTATTATTTTGTATTTTATAAGATTTATTTAAATTGTACTAAATATTTACTAAATTTTTTAATATGATTTCTTATAAAAATAATAATTATAAATATTTTAAAATTTTTTCTAATATAAAATAAATTATCTCTATATATAATATTTGTCTAAATTCAGTTTTAAAAACAATACCCATAATATAAAAATACGAATGTGAAGTAAATATTGATACTTAATAATTGATGTCTAAAAACATAGATTTCATTTAATACAACAATCATTGAAATCATCTGCTGCAAATGATCTACCCCATTGAAATATCTCAGTTATGCCCGCAGTTTTAGCCATGCTCTACTCGCAGCCCGACATCACGTCCACCCGACACACAGGACTTTGGCCAGAAATTGCCGGATATGGTCGTATGCGGCGAATGCTCTATGAACTACAAACGCGGCGACTCCGAGGACTCCAGACTCCACAAGACCTTCCATACCGAGTTCAACAGACGCTCCGACTTCGTCTATCGTGTACGTTAATTCTTCAGTAGCCTCCTCGCCGTGGAGATTGTCGCCCCTGGCATTTATTTCAAATCCGTGCCTATACCATACCGAGTAGAAAACATCGAATCAGTAATTATATGTTACCCGTATATTATTTTTATTTATTTTCTTATGACTTTAATACAAATCTAGAAAACCATTTGTCAACAGTGTAAAAAGAAAGAATTCATTGTTAAGGAGTTGAAGGATGGATCTTTAATACTAAAACTTAATACGAATGAAATTAAATCAAATCAAACGGTAACTATAAACATTAAATGTATTTTTATATCATTTTTATAATAAGGTATATACAAATTACTATTAAATCTGATCATAGTTATATTTACATTTAAATAAACACTCTCTAATTTCATATATATATATATATATATATATATATATATATATATATTCATTGCATTTCCCACTCTTCTATACATATTCTATGATTAAATATTACCGACATTCTTAATATCTAAAATTAAATACAATTTGGAAATGTATAACATTTTTCTATTTATAGAGAAGTGATTAACATTTATAATTAAATTTGCTCTTTCTTCATTTGAAAAATAGATATATATCTATTTTGAATTATATATTTTATGAGAAACTTATTAAACTCTACAAATCAACAACAACTACTACAAACCAACAACTCAAATACAGTTCTATCAAGTTTATTTTGTACCTTACAATATTTACTAATTTACTAAATATTTTGTCTATTTAACTTATTAACCAATTTCTGATGACATATATAGTCTAGTTATACAGCTGAGTTATTTATATACTTACCAGTGTCAATTTAAACTGTGATAAACAGATGTATTTTTATTTTATCCGCTTCAATTATTGATCTCCATCCCATTATTATACAATAAATCAGTATCTCAGAAATTGTATGAAATGCTACAATTTATAATTTGTTAATATAGAAATACATACCCTGATTAAGACATTACTTCTATTGATTTGTCTCGGTGTCATATATAACTAGCATATAAACTACTAAACACTCCCAAATTTAAGAAAACTGAACATATTAAATTACACTTTCCCACCGACTACATCTTCAATTATATTACCCATGTCCAATTAAACAATTCTAGAAATTCTATGATTTTTCTTTATGAATTTTGATTTATTAATAAACTCTAATATTTTCTATACTCTGATAATCGAAGAGCTTAGCTAATGAAATAACAATTTAACCCCCATGAGAAAATTATCCAAAATCATGCATTCGACTTATTTTAATAACTACTCAGCTACAATAAAGAACTACCTAAAATCAGAATCACTATGCTACTGAAAACTATAATGTACAATAGTCGTGTTAAAAGAGAATTTATCCCAAAATACTCACATTTTATAATTAAACTTACTCTGAAATAATAAAGATTATTGCTATTATAATTCTTATGTTTAAGAATATATTTATTAAAAAGTATCGTAATATTTGATATTTTGTCATTAATATTACACACACACACACACACACACACACATACACACACACACACACACACTAATTCGTAAACATGCACAGCTATCAAAATTAGTGAAGCATGTCAATGAAGAATTGGGATTTCCACCCGATATAATCAACTATAAACCTGATTCCAAGGTAACTTACTTATATATATATTGCGTATATTATGTAATGTCGATTTAAATTTATAACTTTAATCATTTAATAATAAGTTTGATTGTTACTACTGGGTCAAATATGAAATAAATAGACTGCCAATCAAATTCAACCTAATATTTATCATATAATATTCTAATAATTATATTAGTGTATTAATATAGGATCACAATACAAAGATCGGTTATTGGTTATATACACTATAGCTATTGTAATATTTGATTATTGTTGAGTTTATTGAATAAATATTAAGGTTTCATTTGCTTTGCTGTGTTATGCTTCTATTGAGTTACCTATTAACAGTTGTACCTGAATGTAAACGATAAAAATCTAATAACTGGAATCATCATTGCAGAAAAATGCAACAAGGTTAGTGCAGATGTCTATACACGTATAGCATTGGGTAATAATAGCATTTGGTAATAATAGCATTGTCTGTATCTATTGTCTGTATTACAATGTACAACAAGGTTACTCTAGAGATAGTGCAGATGTCTATACACATATAGCATTGGGTAATAATAGCATTGGGTAATAATAGCATTGTCTGTATCTATTGTCTGTTACAATGTACAACAAGGTTACTCTAGAGATAGTGCAGATGTCTATACACGTATAGCATTGGGTAATAATAGCATTGTCTGTATCTATTGTCTGTATTACAATGTACAACAAGGTTACTCTAGAGATAGTGCAGATGTCTATACACATATAGCATTGGGTAATAATAGCATTGGGTAATAATAGCATTGTCTGTATCTATTGTCTGTATTACAATGTACAACAAGGTTACTCTAGAGATAGTGCAGATGTCTATACACATATAGCATTGGGTAATAATAGCATTGTCTGTATCTATTGTCTGTATTACAATGTTTAGTAAATTTCTTGCAATTCAGTATTTTTTACATAAAAATGTAAAATGGAATTAATTTTTAGGATTTTATTTTTTTAAGAATATTAGTTATTAAATATAATATCATTGTCTACAACATTACCTTATTCCTATAATGTTACTTGTATATATAATAGGTTCAACTTTATATAAATATTGTAATACATTTAAACATTCTCTTTACAATAAATTAGTATAACTTATCAGAATATATACCAAATAACGGCATTATTTTATAGTTTTTATATATATTTAGTTTATCTTGTTCTTTTCTATTAATTCACCACTATTGAATACCTTCTTTAGTAACACTATCCTTCTAAGATGTTTAAATCTAGATATTATTGAATAATTATTAAATAGATATCAAAAGCTATTATATATCATATCATATTAAAATATCCCAACAATTTGTTAAAGTTATTTACCATTTATTTAATTAGCTATTTATTAACCAATCATAATCTAATACCACGATTTGAATCATTGTTCCTCTAGGCCTACCCCATGCATACCGGAAATACTCTGTCGGAGGTCGGGGTGGATTGTAAGTGTGGAGTCAATCGTATCTGGGTGCACGCTAATCACCGACGCCATGGCATTGCTACCCGTCTCCTCGACACCGTAAGGTTAATGGTCACCCGCGCACTGACCATACTGACCGCTGCCTTCCCTGCGCTACTTGCATGCAACACTCTTCTGTAGGGCGAAACTCTAATTTAGAATTCCTGTAACTCTAAGATTCGACCACATTTTTAGTATTGGCGCATGTGTAAACTTTTCAACGATGATAGAATTAAACATAAATAAGCATTTATTTATTTACATTTACTTTACGTATGTATCATAAATTGTAATATAATTAAAGTATTATTTATTTGCATGATAAATTTAAAATAGTTATTTTCACAATTAAGTAAATGTTTATTGGGTCTGAATAATAAACCTCTACCACCATAGGAGCACTTATATATTCGGACAATTCCTGTCCACCTCCAAAATTGCGTTTTCGAGTCCCACAGCCGATGGACAAAACTTTGCCATCTCTTACACCCATCAAAGAGACTTCGGAGTCTACGGTAAACTGTGAGGTGGTTACCGATGCTGACCTCTCCCCGCAGATCACTTTTGAATCATACGAGTAACAGATTATGTAATACTGTAATACAAACAATGCGTTTCTATTCTTCTATGCTTTACAGATTATTATTCATTATTCAGCTCGCTTTTATAGTTTTATTATTTTACAGTCCATCGCATCGATACTCAGTTCACTTTATTTTCCCAATCCCGGCATTTCACCAGCGATATATCTCAATGTCCTTACGATACATATCTACAACATTCACATATGATATCCTACACTCCGTATCTATAGCATTACAACTACCAATTTTATATAATGCAGCTATCCCCGGTAATATGAACATATAAGAATAGTTTGTTGCAAATTGTGATACTAAATTTAATAAGAGAAATTTGCAATAAAATTATATATGTTGATTTTTAGTTGAATATTATAAATATTATAATGCGAATAAAAAAAAAAGTTATAAAAATAGCTTTATTGATATTTTGAGCGTCCTATGTTTAATGAGTAAATGAGGTATGTATAATGTACACTATGCCATATAGTGTACATGTAGTGGTGTTGGTGTAATCGATGTAAAAGTAAATTCTATTTGTTCAGCGGAGGCAACTGGTAAAAACAATATGTACATATGTATATAGAGTATGTAATAATAGTACACCGGGGTGTATAAATAAAAACAAAATCTATGAAATCAATAACAATCGGTGTCTAGAATATTTACTGCACTTCTTCTGAATATTTGATTAAGATATCACTGTGTAAGCCATTATCCACATTTCTCAATGATAAGGTCTGTGTATAATATTTAGATTTGTTTAGAATTAAAGAAGAGGTTATTTTTTATAGAAGATTGAATCAAAAATTCACTCACCTTTTCATTGGCGAGGTACAGAAGGCAAACGTAGGCGATGTGGACACTAAGGTCATTTGCCATGCGGTTCTTGGATACCAGTAGGAAGTGGTGAACGCAGGAGTATAATGACACAAATGACATCTCACCGCATTCCTGTAAATTAAGCAGTTTTATATCAATAAGATGATGTTGATAATGAACTGAATTAATAGATTCAGAATTGAATCATTGTTTATTTACTTACTGTTAATTTATCACTTAGATTTTTCCACATGACATTCTTTAGTTTCTTAATATCTATTTTCTTTGCACATCTTGAATATTCAATATTTAATTTGCTAATCTGTATGATAAATAAGGTTAGTCAGCAATATCATATTTATTCATTACTTTCTTTGGAGTATATCGGTATTATAATGTTAAAGTAATGTTAATTTTAATATTTTTTTAGAATTGAAAGTAATATTTATTACATAAGGGTTTACCTGTTTTGGTTTGTCTACAAGTTCTATGGTATCGTCTAATGTCTTGTTTGCTAGTGAATCTATTGGAGTTTGTCCTACCCCTACCATCGTGGTGATCATATTTTGCAGATCTGCAAAGAATATAATATATTTTAGTTTTAACCGTTTATAGTGTAATTAATAAGGAATCAACGCATTTGTGTAGTAAAAGAAATAAATATAGTAATATTTACATTTAAGGTCAAAGTAAAGAAATACTTTGGTTAAATCTAGCTATAGATGTATTCCAATAAATTAGATAAATTTAGTTAATAACGTACATATACTTTTAAATAGAGTCTTACTTAAAAACATAAATTGATACTATAAATATACTATATATATATATATACTACTATATATACATGGAGTTGTCAAGATTAACAAGATATATATTAGAGAGTAAGTTGAGAAATTTATCAAAGTAAAATTATTTGGTTATGTCAATTGTGGGATGTGTTATAGTATGTAATTATTTTGTTTTTATATAAAAATACTAATACAAGTTTATAAAGTAAGTGTATATATAGTATATACATAGCTTATAAGCTAATTTACTTTTGTAAGTATAAGATCCTATAAAATTGATATATTTACTTCATGTTCATTTTACATAATATATATAACATTATTGTTCATTGAATATGATTTATTATATAAAAATTATATTATAAAATAAATATCTATCTTAAATATGATTATTTTAATATTTCCAGTGTCTGAATTCTGTTTTTAAAATCAGCTAATTTCATATCCTAATAATTTGAGATTCCAACTGCAATTCTACTTTTATACACAATGCCTCAATTTTAACTAAATACTCATTGCTAATGTATTACAGTATTCAAAGATATATGATTGAGTAGGTTTTAGAATAATCTTTCTATTATGTGAAAATAATTTCACTGTATTTTAAGTAAGACTCTATTATTGATAATTATATTACAAATTAAAGAAAGTACGGACTGCTAAATACGATAGAAAACTAATTTCAGACCGTTTATGAATTCTTCGTCGATTGATTCGGGACAAATAGAATTATCGAGCTGCGAATTCATTTTGATCGGCGACGGAAGTGCGGAAGACGAAGACGCGGGTCCATCTAGCATAGAGTGCGAAGATGGCGTACTGGTCATCTGTTTGTCGACGGCAATCGATACCGGAGTAAGCGGTGGCGATAAGGCCGAGTCGGGGGGAGATGGAGGCGCGCGATCCGGAGAGAAGCACGGGCAGCTCTCCGAGGGAGTCGGAGAGGTTTGATGGTCACCGGGAAGAGGAGAGGTTTGATGGTCACCGGTAAGAGGAGAACGAGGCTCGGCGATGTCGGAGGTGGTGTTGTTGTTGCTCGGAGCCGTCGACGCCGGACGTAACGGCAAATCGTCTTCGGCGTCGAAGTGGTCGGGGCTTATCGAGAAACGCGATTCCTTTTTAGCCGCGGTTGGATTGCTGGCGCGATGTCGCGGGGATTTGGTCGGAGTGCAGGAGGCTGGGTTGGAGGCTGGGCAAGGTGTACAAGGGGCCGAAATGTCGTAGAGATCTTTGGCGTACTCGCTAGGTGTCTCCAGTATGCTGCCGAGTCGAGTTGATAATGAACACATGTTACTTAATGGTTCGTCGTCGTCCTCTTCGTCGTCGTGGTTACCGATATCGAAATTATCCTCCGAACACTGTAAAGGTAAAAAGGAGTAGTGGATTAACGCTTATTTGAGGATATACATGTATTACTAAATATTCCTATATCTTTTTAAGTTCAACGTTATGTGGAAGCCTTTAAATGTGCATCACAAATGCAAATAAGAATTATTTGAGAACCTAGTTGGGGTTCATAAAATTATATGTAAACTGTTAATATATGAATAATAATAAATAAATCTAATTATATAAACAATCGCAAACTAACATTTTCTATAATTGGTGTATCTAGTGGTGGAGGAGTGGCTGGCTTCACAAAAGGTTTAACGGGTTTTGCCATTGCTCGGGTTAATTTCATTTCTGGTAGCACTACATCGGCCTAAGGCAGAGGAAAGTGAATTAGACTTATCTTAATGCATGGATATCCAATATTGAGTCTACCAAGTGTTAATAACCAATTCGTCGACGGTTTTTAGTTTCTTTGAGATAGGTTCCTCAGCCGAATCCTCTCCAGATGATAGAAAAGAGCGATCCTCGAGGTCCTCATTCTCGTCACCGGAACGGTGAGGCGATCGTCGCTTGACCGCTAGGGAGATTATCGGCGTAACCAATGACAACGGCGTACATGCTACTTGCGGCCTCGCAAACAACACCTCGGGGGCCATACTGGCCGCGGCCGCTGCTTGAGGCCAACTGTTGGCAATGCGGTCGTCGTCGGATACGGAGGTCGAGTCGATTTTCCAATGACGCGAACCTCTGCCTTTTTTCACCGATTTCAGGAGATTCGGGTCAAAATACGAAAACTGCGACGGTTTTTCGGCTAAACACTTGAAGATATCTGAGACGTCGTTGGAGCTGAAATTAAAAGGAAGTAGTTGGAGAAAGAGATTAGAGATAATGGTTATTGTTAGTTGAAATGATATGAGAAATATATAATAAAGGAGGTGAGGTGAAAAAGGAAGGTTAACAGTAAAACCTCTATTTAAAAAAGTGTAGTCAAAAATGAAAGTTTATTATATAAGATTACGGTGAAAGGTGATAGAAAGTATGTAATCTTGTTTAGTGATTTTAAATTGAATTTTAATGTAGTAACTGAGATTATTATTATGATAGGAAAAGAAAATCAGAACTAGTAATTAATTTGATGGATTTAATAATTGTGACTAGGAATAATTTATATAAAAATAATGTTTAATAAGGATTTCTATTTCTCTGGCTAGATTATACATTTTACTTATTAATTATTAATTTTAACTTTGATGATCCATTTAAAATAAATTTTATATTACAATACAAATTAAAATATGTCTAAAATTATATAATTGAATTAATTAATATTAAATCTAGTTGATATATATTACCTTATTATAATGATGGGAAAGCTAAATAAGTATATGTTATTTAATAATTAACTATTGAAATTACATAGAAATAACTCACTAGATTTACTATTTTATTATCCGCCATAAAAATAATTTTAGTGGAATTTTTAATAAAGTATTTTTTGTTAAATATTAATTTAAATGCAATATAATATGCATATATTTAAATTATTCAATATGATTATAATATAATGACTTTATTTATAACATATGAGTAAATATAATGGCTTTATTTATAACATATGAGTAAATATAAGAATTTAATTAAAAAATTAATAGTTAACAATATTTTTTACAAAATAAATAAATATTTGAAATATTTATATAATTTTGTTTATAAATTGTTATTATTTATTCGTATTAATATCACATTTAATACAAGAATAATTATCTGTAATAAAATAACAAGTACTAAGGATGTTTAAAATATAAAAAAATAATAAATAAATGAATATAATAAATGAATCTGAATTGAAATTAGTATTTAAAATAAAGGTATCAAAAATAAACAATTTCTAAAAATAAATTGTATTTCTTAGATGTATATATATACTAGAATAACAAATAAATAACTGTTATTTGGATAAAGTTATATATATATTCACTTATATATATATATATATATATATATATATATTTGTTAAATTAATCAAATAACCCCATTTGCAATTTATATTTATATTTAACTTTATTTCTGAATCTTCATTTTAATTAATATTAATTATATATAGTTATAAAATTCATACAAAAATAATTAAAGTTATTAACTAAGGAAATGTAGTTATATAAATGCATTACGTAAAGATGTTAGATTAATATACATATACCTAGGACTTATTCAAAGTATAACTTTAACAAGACTTAAGATTCAAACGACGCATAAGATAAGAAATAGTAACAACTAACGATAATTTTTTAAGAGCGGGAATTTCAGGATCCTGACCAAAGTAATCTTCGTTGTAGTCGATGTGGATAGAATCGGATTCGGAAGGAGCCGAAAATGAATCATCGGCAACTAAAATATACGAGGTTTCGAGATATATATAGTATATAATATAGGAAAGTAAAGAGTATATAATGTTTTTAGTGTAAGGCAGAGACCTCTGTTGGGCAATTCTTCTGGTTCAAGAGGTTCAAATGGAACATTTATATCGTACGCGAGATCCTGATTCTCTTGAGATAAGTTCGAAGTATTCAGGAATGATTCGGTAGAGTCGACCTGAAAATCAAAATGCAATTCAATTTGTCATTAGGTTAATTTGAATAAAGACAAACTCTGATATTTCCTCCACTATCGAACAACAATGTAACGATACTCCATTATGTAGTAATTGAATACGACGGCGATATGATATCATTGATATACACCGCTTTCAACCGCAGTAGAACACGATGCTTTGGACTTACGGCAGTGGCATTGAAGGATTGAAGGCCCGCAAACTCGGCATCTAAGCTGTCCATGGATCCTTGACAATGCCTCATCAGTTCGGCGTCTATTCCGCCGCTGACCGGAGACCTACTCAAGTTGACCGAGCTCTCTTCGCGACCTTCAACAATTGGCTCTTCGACGTCGACGTCGTCGTCGTCGTCGCTGAGTCCTTCGAGGTCCGGCGTCCAGTCGTTGAAGCGAAACCGTCGCATAGAAGGGCATATGGGTAGGTGGTCGAGCGAACTCGACGCACCGATCAAATGTCGAAACCGGTAGAGTTTGGATTCGTCGGAACTGACGGTGGTATTGTTATCTCGTACCCGTGGAACTAGTTCATGGCGCGAGTCGAAAGAGAGCTCTTGCATGGGGCCCTGGTGGACGGGTTAAGGGGTGCGGTTAGAGACATATGGGCAGGGATCCATCGCAATCTCACGGCGTGAGTCGAAAGAAAGCTCTTGCATGGGGCCCTGGTGGAGGGGTTATCGGCTTAATATAATAGGGTTAGTCAGGTTATTAAGCGGGTATTAAGAAGGTTAACGAGCATGATTAGTAAATAGTCGCAAGGGTGTGTTATTAGCTCATATGAGTCGATTGATAGATCTTGCATGGGGTCCATGGGTGTCCACGGGGGGTAGTTAATGGGGGTGGTTAGTGAGGCTGCATTACTATCCTGTAACTCTGGTAAAGTATTGATCTTTTAAAATTGTCCATATACTAGAAACGTGTGTAGTTAATGTATAATAGATAGTCACGAGAAGGAGATGTGTTAGGTAATAACCATAAGCTATATAAGGTATAGTAGAATCCTAACCTACTCTTGAAAAGTATTAGAGAATAACCTCGCTCTTTAGTTGGCTGAGGAAGAGGCGTTCGCAACCACCCTCATCGAATGTGGTTGCGAGTCTTTGGAAGAATGGGTTGTTCTGGAGGAAGGGGTCGAGTAAAGGTTAAACAACAAAAGAGAGATTTGAATAAATTGTGTAAAATTGGAAAGTAATTGAAGTCTCTAGAAGAGATCAAAAATGAAGACACAATAGTCAGTGTACAATATAGATGAGGTAAGTTCAAATGCTCTATGGAATATAGGAAAGGATGTCATAAAATCTAGTCTGCATAATCAAAGTTGAAATATTGGTTGGCTATTATATATAATATATTTAGAAAGTTCATACAAGTGTCAATACCAATATCATACAGTAATGAATGTAAACATTTTCATTGATCATTGATATAAATGTTGCTAACGTAATTTAATTGCATCTAATTAATATTAATTATATTATATATAGTGATTATATGTGAATATAATCAAATTCATAATACAATGCAATGCAAGCTGAAGCATTGGAATATAAGCCAAGAACTCAAACTCTGCTTACATAACACAGATTACTGATAAAGAAAATATTATAACAGTGTAATATATTATAGTGTTATATCATATATTATTATGTATAGTATAAAAGCATATGTAGCATATCAGTATCTCTTTTTCATGTTATTTTCACCTGGAAAATTATTCTATTGTGATTTATCAGAAATGCTTTAAATTTAAATATACACATATTTAGATTATATCCATTTTTAATTATTATTATTTAGCTTCACACATATGTAAGCAATACAAGCTTGAAGGGAGATTTAATGTAAAAATGAAGCATATCAAATTGGATAATAAATCTACCTTACCAAAAAAGCTTACCCTTAATATCAAATTCTGTTTAAGATGGTTATTAATATATATATTTAAATATATATTTATAATTATTAATTGTAAACAAAAAAAAGTGAAAAATGCTACTTAAATTTATTTATTAATATTTGTTCCATATTATAATAAGAAATAATTAAAATAAATTGTAAAATAGAAAGAATATTAATAAGCAAGTGTTAAGAGAAAAGTGACAACATAAAAATAAAGTATTTTAGTGATGAATAAATTTAAAATATTATTGAAAATATGATACATATATTTTAAACTAATTAGTTCTATTGAGATATTTACTATATTTATAATAACATGTACATGACTTTGGTTCTAACCACAAAATCTGCTTCAGGGGGCTTTTTAAGAGTTATTGCGGTTTTATTGATATCTATTGTTTTACCCTTCCTCTTGGACCGTTCCAACTGAATAGTAAATATAGGGTGACAATTTCACATCGCATAGAAAATGAGTATAACAAAATAAAAGCTTTATCATACCCAATAAACAATCGGTGATTATATTTTTTATTGTGGATAATTGTTTATATTGATATTGAAAATATTTAGAAATTATTTATACTTAAAATATGAAAACATAGTTCCGTTGGCTGGGTACTATTGTCGTAAACAGTATACTTATTATAGTGTCTTGATTATTATTGTAATGATAGAATATATCATTATGTATAGGCTAAAAGTTATATATATATGAGACATTCGATCTATAATAATATATATTTAAATATGTCAATCTAATAAGAAATGCTAAGACACGTAGGTTTATAATCAAACCCTAATTCGTTTAGAAGCCGGGTTATCGTCTTGCACAACATCGGCGTCCCCGTTCTCGTTGCCTTTCTTGCCGTATATTCCTCCGATGAGAGCGAGTAATTTGAAAGTGTCAGCCATCAGGGAGTCGACGCGAGCCATGTAAATCTTGGAGCAGGCCTCGATACCCGAACTGGCTTTCTGCGGGCAAGAAAGCATTAGCTATATAAAGATTATTAGTTAATAAGAACAGTAGGGCGTAGTTCTATAGGTGTGAATTTATGTCCCATTATTCAGAGGGAACTGTAATATGATATAATGTGAATTAGATAAATAGATGAATTCAATATGTTATATATATATATATCTCTCAATAGATATATTTACAGTTATATATCTATATAAATTGCAAAAAAGAATCCTATGGCCCTAAATGGGAAAAACGAAATGTATTATGGTGGATTTTTTTTGACTCAGTCAGAAGTTAATTGATTACCTATTGGAGGTGCGGATAATACTGAAGAGGGATAGGTAGGAGGGTTAAAGGATTCGCACAATATACTAGATTAACTAATGTTTGGTTGAGATGTTATCTGTAAGCAATATTAGTATAACAATGGTATACTGGCATAAATAAAATTGTCAATATGCATCAGATTATTATATCTGATGCTTTATTAAAATATCATGTAAATAGCATGATTCAAATATGTTAATTATACCTGAAAGTCTTTAAATTCAGGATCTTTGACCATTTCTTGCATGTGGTCAATTAAGTGCAGTTTAAATCCATTTGCAGCATTGATTTTCTATAATTAGATTTGAAAAATTCATACAATTTTATATCTATGAATATAAATATAAAATATTTCAGATATAAATAACATATATGCATAATTAAATCAGCATTCAATGGTTTCAAATATATATATATATCAATAAAAATGTAAATGATTGAATACTTACATTAGTTGTTGATAAATGAATACAAGTATTATAATGTTCTGCTTCTTGTGTAACAGTGGAATTCTCTAATGGTCTTTTTTTATTTGCATTTCTGTCAATTATGCTCTTATTAAAATAAAGAGGCGAGCCAGGACTCGGACCCATTTCTGTAGGGTCTGTATTCTCTTCTTGGAATACCATTGAAACCATGTTCAATACAGTTTTTGTGAAGTTTTTAGGATTTTATTCAAAGATTATAATATTAAAAATTCTTCTTAGGAATCCATAACAGCAAATTCTATTTGAATGATTTCCTAACTCAAATATGTTTGTATTTTAATATATATTACAATGAAGTCCAGTTATAATAAATGTATTTCAATATTTAGTTAATTATTAAGATAAAACCTGGTTACTTTTGTGCGTTTATCATCCTGTTAATATAATAAGTAATTATAAGAATTTAAATTACCTGATATTAATAAAAAATTACAATAAATAATATAAATACATTATAATTTAGTTAACCATTTTATGTAATCCCTATTAGTATAATAAATATAAATATCATGAACTGAAAATATAAACTGAATGTTCAAATGTCAACATAGCAAACACAAATGAAGTAATGGAAATGCATATGGTGCAATGCATTAGCTATCTGTTTCTAATTGCAATTAACAAAAGTAATCACTTAAATGCCAATAACGATTAAACTAATGTATGATTTGATCAATTTAAAATGATAATATTGTTATATAGATGTATATAGTATAATTTATAATATTATAATATTAATTATGATTAAATTATGTAAACATATAAGTTATATATGCCTTATAAATTACACATTCTATTTGTGCATTGTTAATATATTTATAAACATTACAATTTTCGTTTACACACATTTCTAACTGATGTAGAATATAGTATATGTATTATAATATATATACATTATTAATATTATTTATGTAAATTTTAAAAAAATAACTTATTCAAAAGCCAATATATGTTTTCTACGATATAATTTTATATTTAATCATATAATTATAATAATATCAATAATATACCTTGTAACCACTGCAACTTGCCATGTTTTATCTATCTATAATAAGTAACATAATGATAAATGTATAAAAAGCATATCATTATTTAAAAATAATAACTAATAACAAAGACAAATTTAATTCACTAGCGTATGTTATAAGTTAATAGAGGATTATTTTTCTAATTTATGCTAACTCTAATATGATATTTATATATTATAACGTATCAATTATATTAAAATACATATAGTAAATGTTTCTAAGATTATTATATACAATAATACTTAACTAATTAATAATAAAAATATATTTTTAAACAAATAAAATGATATTTTTTCAATAATATAGCTATATAATTACAATCTAATATTTCATTTAATACATTTCATTATATCCAAGATTACCTTTTAATTTAAAATAGGTAAGCTTGGATTCTAGGTTGTTTATCTGAACATGACAACCAATATATTTGAAATTAGTCTGTGATTTTTTTTAAAGAATATTCATTGATTTAACGATACATATTTATAAATGATAATTTTGTATTTTATAATATAAATAAATATAATATTATCAATTATGACTTGATAATAGCCAGGATAATGGGTAATCTTGGATAATACATTATAAGTATTATCTTTTATTTAAAAAACATCTCAATATATTCAATTTAAGTACAATTTTGTACATTTATAGTTTATAGAAAAATAGACATAAGTTATTTTTAATATTCCACATGATGAATCATTATTGTAATGATATTTATTCTACATAATCTTCTAGAAAATGAATATTAATTTTAATATTTAATTCATGCTGTATTATTTATACTAATATGATACTAAATACATTTATTATTACACACAAATTGGTTTACTCCGATATACAATAATAATTATTATCTGATATCCGAAAATGGAGACGGACAATATAAATTGTTATACTAAAAGTGAAAAAAGTATGTTAAATCCTGAATTAATGGTTTGCATATAATAAATAATCATTAATTTAAATATAATATTTTATAAAAATTACAGCTTTTAAAACTATTGCTAAAATATTAAGATATTATCGGAGCAAACTTTATTATTATTAAATATATACAGATATTAGAACATAAATCGCAAATGAATGCTAGAAAACTAATAAACTCACTTCAAAGTGTTGCGATCTCAAACATTGATGTACCACAGGTTAATTTCAAAATAACGCAGTATATAAATATTTATTTATTTTGATAAATCTAGATTTTGAATAATTTTAATAGAATGGATTAAATGTATGTATATAATTATAAAAATATATGATAAATTAAATATTTATTTATATAATATATTATATATATATATATATAAATATATGTATGTGTGTGTGTGTATTTCTTTGTATTACAATAATAATAATGTTATCGATTATGTTTTGATATACCTATAAATTGTATATGAGAATATAAATAAATATTATTTAATGATTATTATTTGATGATTACTTTTTTTTACCATAGAATCACTATATATATAAAAGAAAGGATGATATTGAAAATGTGGACAATGTTTACAAAATGTTAGATAATATATTTAAAAATTATAATAAATATAAATATATATTTATGTTAAATATTATGATTAAATTATTGATATAGCACATATGATATATTTCATTGATTCAGGTTTCCAAAGAAAGTAATCAATCGATTGCCACCGATAATTAAAAATAACGCTCTTTCGAAATCTGAGAAGTCGATCAAGGAAACCGAGAAGTCGAACGGTGTTGTTGCAATCGGTGGTATCGCGAGTGGAATTGCGCAAGTATTACCTGGTGAGCAAGAGAACGCTACGATTACGTCATCGACGCTTACGTCATCGACGCTTACAACTAGTTCTGCACCACTCGTTGCATCCACTTCGTCGTTATTGACACACAGCAAACAGAACAAACACGTCAACAGAGGTATGGCTCTTCCATTAGAGGATGATATTATATATATAGGATGATATGGGATACTATTTTCGAATACTAGCAACGATTGTAGATATTTCATTTTCTGTTATAATATATATATTATTGTATAAATAAAGATAAGAATTATCAATTTTTTAATAAATAAATATTCAAAACTAAAATAAAAAGTTTTGTTATTTCTATTTATTTAAAATTAATATTAAATAATGATTTATTAATTTCATATTTATATTGAGAATATAATATATAAATGTACAGATAAAACATTATATATAATGAATATACTTTTATTTTGTTTTATAATAATATAGGGACAAATAAATACTATAAAATAAATAATTAAAATTGTTAAATTTATATAATTATTTTGTATAAATTCAATTTTTTCTTCAGCTTGTGCCTTGGCCGTACTAACTCGCATGCGAGATAATCTTGGTTGGTCAGTCGTTGTACCAAGTCTAGCTGAGTTACGTAAATTGAAATTAAAACTACCCCGTGACCTCGACAAACTCATTCTACACATGATGGTTTTCTACACTGACTTAATCTTACATCAAAATATAATTCATATTTGTATGAAATTTATTATTAATTATGCTAATTTAGTAATATGTTTATTTAGTTAATGTGACATTTCTAATGTAAACATTTTGAATAGGGCAGAAATAAAAACTCTCAGGAGGACGGGAAGTTTATCTATGCTTTAGCCAGAAATTCTGAAGGTCGTTGGAATCCATATGACCTTGAAGTTGTTGATTGTCAAATTGCACGGAAACAAAATCTAAAATATACACTATCTGCATCAAATATCACACAAGTTATTTGTGATTATAAATATTTCATAAGATATTGTTATAGTTCATATTTATTCTATAATGTTAACTGTAATAATATATATATATATAGATATATATATATATATATATATATTACCTATATATTATATAGCCTAATATAAAATAATGTAACAAATGATTTAATAAATTATTTTTATAATTTGGCTGTCAAAAATAATAACTAAATTATAAACATATTTTATTAAATCAGTTTTTTAGATTATTTTATATTTTTTTATGTTAATCTTTCATCGCTGTTTGCTTGAGTTTCTCACGTTTTTATGTTGAATCAGAATATTAATCACATGATGATTATTAGTAAGTCATACTACTCTTTGCAGTATAATGACAATGAGTTATCATCAATGTCCGTTGCCCAGTGGCTATGGGAGAAGAGAACGTTTACTAAGCTATTCAAAATGAAAATATTCAGGCAATACAGGTATCAAATGATATGAATCCAAACCCATACCATAATTATTAGTTTCAAATTAATTTCATAAAAGATTATGGTGTAAGTATGATAACAACAATATCTATAGATATCGACTTAATCATCTATAATGTATTGTTATATCAATAAAATACCAAGATGAAAGTGCATTAAGTGTATTATGTGTAGATATTTGCATTTGAGAAATGTAAATTCTCCATTACTGATTTGCCTTGAATCATTGACCCCATCATTATAATATACTGACCTCTTCGTAGCAATTACTGTTCCTGCATGTTACCCCATATGAACTACGTTAACATTTGAACTTCTGTCCTCAGGATTTGGAAAGCATTCAATATGTGGAAGGTCAATGTACTCCGTTGTCAGCACTCCAATCAAAAGTTTGCGAAAACAAATTTAAACCATTAATAAATTGTATGTAGTTTTTACTTCGAGGTTCAAATCAATATTGATATTAATATAAAATGATAATTTATTGTAATTTGCAAGGAGAATATTTTATTATAATTTTTCTATTTCGAAATGAAAGTTATTTATTAACAAATCCCTTAAAAATAAGTTATTTATGACTATTTGAGTTCTTTGCAATATAGTTATGCAACAAATGTGATGGACATGATTTTTCTCATTGTTAATTTGGTAATATGTTTTCTTAAAAGTTCGTTATTACCTCGACAATTAAGTCTGCTGCTTTATACAGGCAATGAGATATAATTAACACACCTAACGAAGTATAATATTGTTATGATACTAACTTTTAAAATATCCACGCCTTCTATGGAGAAATTTGTATGCAGTTTCATTTTGATAAGTGACAGTACCCATATGATTTGTTAAGTTGATCTAGTATTTAATCTGAAAAGTTAACTGCACCCATCGCAGGGTAACCATAATGACTTCACTGTTCTCAACCAATGGAATGCTGCACGAGTGTTCGTTGAAGATCAGGAGATTAACAGAGGAGGCTTGTCCCAGCTTGCCATCTGAATCTGCTTTGATACAACTTTACACCTTTGATAGGTTATTTAATGAACAAAATAAAGATAATATAATTTTGGTTTTATTTTCTAAAAATATGATAAATGTGAAAATATATTTTATTAGTAGATAAATAAATATTGTGGATTTATATTTTAAAAAATTATAATATTTATGTGTTCTTTTTATTGGTGATCAGTTTCACGATCATGAAATGTACAAATAGAATTCAGTAATAATTCATATATTTTTCAATCTAAAACAAATGAAATATTAAATCTATTAAATAATTAAATTAAAAACAATTATTGAATATATATTTCCGAACATAATATAATCATCATAACAGATAATCACTAAAACATATTATATGAATATCCACAGTAACAAAACGCTGACATTAGAAAAATTCATGGAATGTCAAAAACTACAGAATACAAAGTCTTTGGAAAAATTAAAATATTTACATAAACAAATCATAGAAATTGTATGGGAATCATGCAAGGTTACTTCATTCAGATGAATCATATATTTACAAAACTTTATTAAACAAATTTATAAACTATTATGAAATATTGTTATAAGAAGTAAATAATCCATTAAGATTTAATTGCATTTTTCAATTCATTATTTTTTACTAATTATTCTAGATAAAAATAATTTTCAAGTAAAAAACTACTCTTTACGTTTTCCTATATGACTATTACATTAATTACTGACTTACACATCTTAATATTGATATATGTATTCACATTATACATTTGTTCCATCATTATCTTCCTCTTTCTATAATTTCATTAAACTCCAACTCTAGATTTCACCAATACCATCATTTTACCTCATATATCATTTCTATAATCAACTCACATCATATGTCAACTTGCCACCTCACATGCCACCTCAATGTCACCTTGCCACCTCAAATGTCACCTTTCCTCATCACATGTAACCTCACCTCACATGTCACCTTGCGACCTCACATGTCACCTTGACACCTCACATGTCACCTTGCGACCTCACATGTCACCTTGACACCTCACATGTCACCTTGCCACCTCACATATAACCTTGCTACCTCACATGTCACCTTTCACATATCACCTTGTCACCTTTCACATGCCACCTCTACAGGCCGTGGCTCGGAGCGAAGGCATCTCCGCCGGAATCGACGATGCGGATGACGTAGAATTTAATTTTTTAAACCAAGAACCTCAAGTCATTTACACTGAGATGTCACCTTACGGAGCTATTCCTTACTTCAAATTGCCAGAGAAAATGAAACGTCAGTAAACTACAACTCCATTCGTAGTAAATGCATTAAATGTATAAATGATCACTATGTCAATATATATATATATGTGTATATATATATATATATATATATGTGTATATATATATATATATATATATGTATATATATATATATATATATATATATATATATATATATATGTATTGAAATAGTTGGATATTGTTTGCAATACTGATTAAATACTTAGGTGGTACTTCGGTACTAGTAGAGTAACTAGCCTGTTTTGGGTAAGTGTTTCTTTTACCTCGAATACATATATTCAATAATTTAACTGACTTATGAGTCACTCCAAGAAACAAGAGAAATAGTTTGCTGTGGAGCTATTTTTATATTTTATCAAAAAATCTTATTTACAAAATACAAAATTCTTTAACAACTTATTTTAAATTAATTTAAATATATTTTTCAATAGTATCGACTTAAATTACAATAGAAAAAATTGATATATAATTATTTATAGGAAAAGATAATAGTATAGGAAAAGATAATAGATGGTCTGCCCTCTAAAAATTAAATATCTATAATAAAATAGGTAAAAATATCTAGAAATTAAAAATCGATATTCTAGAAATATATATACAAATTATTTATTAAGAAATCGAGTCATTTATTTTAATTTTGAGTTTTAAGATCTGTTGTATTACTTCTTTCATGGTACAAGTAATTTCAAAGCATAGGTCTTTTAATTTGTAAAGAATATATCATCCTATTATTTGTAGTTGAATTTAAAATAATTAAAATTGTAATTGAGTTAATATTATATTAAATTTTATGATGAAAGAAGTATTTTATAATATATAAATATATGAAAGTACACTTTATAATATATATATATTATATAGAGTTGGATGTTCAATGAACATCGTTCATTAATTATAAACTTTAAATATAATTTCAGTACTAAAATTTATATTACACACAAATAATATTTGAGAAATCAATTTTAATTGATTTAATTGCTATTATTAATTTTCTTTGAAATAAATTATTTGATATTATTTACGAAATACAACAAAATAATAAAATTTAAGTCAAGATTTATTGTATTCATTGATCTAGATATATATTTAATAAGACATAACCAAGATATATTACAATACATTATTTGTCTTATAAATTTAATATTATCAGTTTGAATAATCAAAGTATAGTCAATTATAGTTTTATTTGATTAAATATATCATAAATAATGAAATTATGTAACCAATTAACTAATAATTAATTAACTAAGATATTAAATACATTTAACTTTATAGTCGAGAAGTTAAATTTAAATTAGAATTATCATTATCTAAATAATGCTATCATCATATACAGGAGATAATAATGATTAATCTTGTTATCTCATATCCCCAGTCACATCACAGCATAATTACAATAATAGCAATATCCCATCCCCACAACTCCTAGCCCCACAATTCCTAGATAATCTCCTCAGCACCCCCAGCCTCATCATTTCTGACCAAATTTTAGCCTCCACACTACATCACTTAAACCAAATCCAGTCTCACAGCTCATAACCCTTTAATAGCTACCCCTCTTAGATCTACCTGTCCTAAATACACCCCTCCTAGCCTAACCCCTCATAGCCACCCCTTTAATAGCTACCCCTCCTAGCTCTACCTATCCTAGCTCTACCTATCATAGCTCTACCTATCCTAAATATACCCCTCCTAGCCCAAATCCAGTCTCTCAGCTCATAGTCACACCCTTTAATAGCTACCCCTCCTAGCTAAACCCCTCCTAGCCCAAATCCAGTCTCTCAGCTCATAGCCACACCCTTTAATAACTACCCCTCCTAGCTCTACCTGTCCTAAATACACCCCTCCTAGCCAAACCCCTCCTAGCCCAAATCCAGTCTCTCAGCTCATAGCTACACCCTTTAATAACTACCCCTCCTAGCTCTACCTGTCCTAAATACACCCCTCCTAGCCAAATCCCTCCTAGCCCAAATCCAGTCTCTCAGCTCATAGCTACACCCTTTAATAACTACTCATCCTAGCTCTACCTGTCCTAAATACACCCCTCCTAGCCAAACCCCTCCTAGCCCAAATCCAGTCTCTCAGCTCATAGCTACACCCTTTAATAACTACTCATCCTAGCTCTACCTGTCCTAAATACACCCCTCCTAGCCAAACCCCTCCTAGCCCAAATCCAGTCTCTCAGCACATAGCCACACCCTTTAATAGCTACCCCTCCTAGCTCTACCTGTCCTAAATACACCCCTCCTAGCCCAAATACAGCCTCGCCTCTCTTAACCAGTAGAGGTAGCTATACTAAATATGTAACAGTTTGCTACTGTATCACTTACCTTCCATCCCAACGAGCACTTAGCTTAGCCACGCCCTCTTCTGTCTGATCTGTCTGATCTCTGGTCCTAATGTTCACTAGCGGGGCGGCCCAGTTATACGGAGATCTCGGAATGGAGGACGATGTTGCGTCGTCTGTCCGCCTACCTTCGCTACGTCGATTACCTCGTCATTGAGTTATTGCGACGTCTGGTTGTCACGGCAACGAGACGCCTCCACACTTTCCTCGAAGCCTCGTATAGCTTCGGTCTCGATCAGGAAGTGGCCGCCGAAGAACACGATTGTTCCGATCTTTACGTAGGTTGCGGGGGAGGAGGAGGAGGAGGAGGAGGAGGAGGAGGAGGAGTATTAAGCTCTGAATATACATCTGACATTACTCGTACTAAGTTAGATCAATATCCGCAGACTACATTAATTATTTAAAAATATATTCACTTTCACGAAATACGTTTTGTTCATGTTCTATTTTCATTGTATTAAAATTCTTCTATTATTACACTTTAACGTGACGCTTTTTCTCATGATTTTCCTCCACAACAACATAGTTTATTAATATTAATATTAATATTAATTACGCTGCCACCTAAAGTTCAGCGAAATCATCGCAAGCAATCAATACCCCAAAACCAATGAAAACTGGCGGGAAAGTAATTTACGTGCCTCCAGATTTTGATTTCACAAGAGTGCAGAGTAATGACAATATCTACGACATCGATTTGGTACGTAAACATTTGCTTGCCTCTCTATGAATTTATGGATGGCTCTTTATATTTCTATTTAACTAATGTAGACAATATATACATATGTAATAAATATGTAATAAATATATATTTATGTAGATTATCATTTGATCATTTCAATAATGATTTCTTAAAATTCATAATTACTGAATATGTAATTTTCATCATAAATCACATTTTTTACATATAGAATTCATATAGAATTATTTAAATTAATAAAATAGAATGAACTCTAATTTCGTTTGTTTCAGATACTCGCGGAATTGAATAATAAAAAACTTGTGGTACGTAATCCGGAGTCAATTATTTCGATACAGTTGGTACTTACTTTCAACGATAGATTTGCCAGTTCAATGAACGGAGTAGAAGTGGAAAGTGAAATGAAGAAAGCCGTAACATTTACTGAACCAGGTTTGTTTGCCCAATATCGAATGTGTTGTAGTGGAATCTGGCATTTTTCAAAAAATCCATAGTTTATATATATAAAGAATTCATAAGTAATATTATAATATTATTTTATTGATATTTTCTCAATATATCTTTGGTATTATATATAAATATATTTATGCCATAAACTACTTATTATAGTATATTTTAATTATATATAAAATGAATATATATATGAATTAATTTATATTAATATTATTTTTTTTATATATTAGGAAATAGTTCAGTTTTCATTATATTGAGTAAATTATTATTCTCAAGTTTGATTCAATTGGAATTCTTCTCAATTTCTTTTTGAATCTTAATATTTGTAGAAAGCGAATCAGAGGAAGAAGAAGAATTTAATAAATGCAGTGGAGATAATGAAAGTGAATTTTCAAGCGATGAATCATTTGTCGAAGAAATATCTAATAAAGAAATTTCATCTACTAATGAAAGGTTGTAAACTCATAATTATTATTAATTTTATTTTTTAAGTTAAAAATATTTGTATTTTTAAAAATATTAACTAAGATATACTTTTATTATCGATCTTATTGTTTTAATTTGTAATGATTATGTTGATTTAGGAGATCGTCATTATCCAGTACAATGATCAGTTCTACTTTAGCCTTTGACCCTACCGAATCCGAAGTTAAACGTTCATTTCGAATCATTATTGAGGATTTTGAAAATACAGTATGTTAGTTTGAAATAAAAATAATCAACATTCCACTTTTTTTCTTCAAAATTAATAAATTAATTTATGTAAATATTACTTCATAAGACCGAATTATAATAATTGAATGAGATTTTAAGAACATCAATTGTATACATTCAAAATCAAAACCTAACCATTAATTTGTTTCATCCTATAATATGCTCAACCTGTAGTAAATATTCCATCGCTGTTAAATGTTGAGCGGTTGAAACCTTTCTATTCTAAAAACAAATTTGACCTTGTTCTTGAAACCGATATTATTCACAAAGAAGTTAGAATTCTGTATATTACAATTACAAATATTGATAATAAATCAGAAGCATATATTTTGTCATCAAATAATCAAATATATCTAAATATATCAATCAAATAATTCTAAATTATTTGCTTACATCATGCTTTCAATATATACATTGAATTATCACAGGAACTGGAACTCGAAGATGCTGAAGAAATTGAACTGTGGCCTAATTTACATGACATATTCTCGCAAGATCCGGATCACATCTCTGTCATTGAAGATATTAATCGAATTATAGACGACTCACTAGATATGTCAATTGAATATATGCAATTATTTACAAAATATTGCCAAATGGTTATTTCTATCTATATATTGATATTTATCACCATTTTTGGGTATTACGTATATTATGTACGGTGGGTTATATTTTTGGCGTTAAACATTTCTGGAAACCAACATCAACATTAACATTACAAACGGCTAATTTTACACGAATTCTAAATAATATCGATAAAAGCTCTAAAGACTGACCGCTTAGGTCATCGCGTGGCCATGAACTCTGACCGTCGATTGCCTTTATCACCAGGTGGACGCGTCTCGTCGCATTAATCTGTCGGAGGGCTGTCAGTCGGCGGATATAATTCGTCTGAATTCTCGAGCCACTTCCCACAACAGCTCGAGGCAATCTCCAAAGTGGAGCACAGAAGAGTTTCAGCAAGTGCTTGCCCTACTCACTGAATATGTTGGTGCTCGTGATTATACGTAGCTCTATTGTACGCAGCATTTCGTTTGTATACGGTGGTAAGAATTCTAGATCAAATAATGTTAACTCCTCACCCCAGTACTCACCCCACTCCTCACCCCACTCTCACCCCACTCCTCAGCCCACTCCTCAGCACACTCCTCACCCCACTACTTACCCCACTCCTCACCCCACTCCTTAGCCCATTCATCACCCCACTACTTACCCCACTCCTCACCCCACTCTCACCCCACTACTTACCCCACTCCTCACCCTACTCTCACCCCACTTCTCAGCCCACTCCTCACCCCACTACTTATCCTACCTCTCACCCCACTCTCACCCCACTCCTCATCCTACTCCTCACCCCACTCCTCACCCCACTCCTCAGCCCACTCCTCACCCCACTACTTACCCCACTCTCACCCCACTCCTCAGCCCACTCCTCACCCCACTACTTATCATACCTCTCACCCCACTCTCACCCCACTCCTCAGCCCACTCCTCACCCCACTACTTATCCTACCTCTCACCCCACTCTCACCCCACTCCTCACCCCACTCTCACACCACTCCTCACCCCACTCCTCATCCCACTCCTCAGCTCACTCCTAACCCACTCCTAACCCACTCCTCACAACATTTCACACTATAGTTGTCTATAAACCTCACTCCTTTCCATAAGACTCACCATACTGTACACATCAGCATTACATCTCACTTTAACTCACTTATCCTCACCACTCCCCACCCCCACATGTCGCACCCCCATACATTTCCCCCCCCCATTCCCCCCCATACACTCCCCCCATACACTCCCCACCTCGAATAATCATAGATTCACGAGATGAGTGAAATGAATGTGTTACGACGAATTGGATTCCTTGACATTGTATCTCGCCCTTTCCTCGAGTCCTGTCTGCCTTACCCGCAATGCGTCTTGGACGTGGTTTCTGTTAAACTACCGGAGATCGCTTTCAACAAGAACATTGAGTTGTTGAATATCATAAAGGTCTCAAATATCACGAATTATTAAGAATTGTTTATGTAATCGGAATATGGTAATGTTATATAATAATCTCATATTCGCCTTATGCTAATATAACCCTTGACCTCTTGTAATACGCCCTTACCATCGCTAACCCCTACGTACCTACTAGTTACCCCATGATGCACACACTACCCATATATAACCTCTAAACTGTCACCAGAGCGCGACCAGACGACTAGATAGTTATCCCGAAACCGTTGAGCATTTCGTCGACCATCTCGCCTTTCTTGGTCGTATCGCCGGCGATTTGACCCTTTTGAACCGCGAATATATCGTGGTTAACAAGATGTACACGATTTCGCGAGATTTCGACCTCACCATCGACTGCGAGGAGTATGCCCTGTACCAGACTCTGGCACCAGGCTTCCAACATCTCAAGGTCACCCGAAGCTATTTCAATACCTCTTATCTCTTGCTAATCTTATTTACTTGATATCATTTACCTGCTGCTTTTCAATTTGCTGTAATACAATAATGATTATATTAATATATAGAATATCTGTTTACAATTTACTATTTTATTATACTATAAAACAGGGTTTATATGATTCACTCTATATTATGTTAATACTATTAACTTAATAGCTTTATTATAATGTCTATAATTGAATAATGTATATGTCTATTATCTTTCATCCTAATGTACATATCTTAATTATATGTCAATAGTCTGTGATCCTGTATGCTGAAGCGAAAAGAGATGACAATATCAAAAAGTTTTCAACGCAATTGAATCTATTAGTGATGGAAGTACAGAAATCTATCTTAGTGTTGAGAGCCAATATCAATAAAAGCTCCCTTTTGAACTCTGATACATTAAGTTAATAATAACTAAGACTACATAAATAACTTAATATATTTATTTAATTTACACAGATAAATTAATAATAAATAACTTGATTCTAGTTATTTTTTATTAATAATTGTACAAATACTAATTAAAGTGTATATATAAATTTGTATTAATGAATTTTTTTGATTAAAACAAATACATTTTATTGTCTTTATTATACAGACTTTTTTATAAAAAATTTATTGATTCGTATATATATAAATATATATATATATATATATATATATATATATACATATATATATATATATATATATATATATATATATATATATACATATATATATATTAATATATATATATATATATATTCTCCTTTATTAAATATATATAAATATCCAAAAATTTAAAATTATAATTTTCTAATTAATTAAAATCGACCCGAAAAAACAATGTAAATATTATTTTTTATTGATAGGTATTGTGGCATTGGACAGTATTAATATTCTAATTGATGACGTAAAATCTCTGTCCTATCGAGCCAAAAACTACTCAATGTACCAGGAAAGATTTGGGAGCAGTATTACGCAGATGAAAAGATCATTTATTGAGTTAGTTTGAATTCGTGTTCTAGAGAATTCTCTCTTAATCGCTAATATTAAATTAATTAAATAATAATGTTAAATTAATATGCAGATAATCACTAATATTTAATTTATTGGAGTTTATAATAGGAATGTTTATAGTTTTTTGCATTTTATCATAATTTTTCATATATAAAAATATCTCATTTATTTTAGTTATTGTATTATAAGTATATTTTATACTAAAATCTTATATAGGGAAGCAATGCAAAACAATACTCAGGATGAAATTGACATCCAAAAAATATCCGGTGACATTTCGGAATTAGAACGAGATCTATCTTTGAGAAAATTACTCTGGCAGGTTATAATTTAATAGTTTAATAGATAGAATGTGTAATTTCATAATAATATTAAGTTTTGTATACATTTTATATTAATTTGTAAAATATTTAGAATATTTAAATTTGTAATAATATCATAATATCATTTCAAACATAATATCATTTCAGCAAAGCAAATTTGTTATTCTTTTATTTCATGATAAATTTGTTATTTAACATCAATACATTTAATATTAAAAAAATTCATAATAGTAATTTATACAATTTATTATGTGAAATTTTAATAACAAATAATTGATGTAATTTTGCGAGAAATATAATTGATTTCTATTTTATAGTCGATAGATGAATGGTCTTTACTAAATATTGAATGGCTAGCAACTTCATTTGAAAAGCTGAATGTGGACAATCTTCAAAAACAAGTAAACCGCTTTATACAGACAGTTTACATGCTAGACAAAGGTTAATAAATTAGTTCATATTTATCAAAAATTAATTATAAATTCTGAAATTTCACTAAATATAATCAAAATCATATTTAAGATTAAATTTAATCTATATCTAGTACATCACATTATAATTGTTAAATATTATTCTCTAAATATATTTTATTTCAATAATCTAATCATTTCATTTAATGATTTCAATGTTTCACTTAATTTGTACTGATCATTTAAAACTTAAAATAATCATGTTATTGCAATAGATACATAGATATAATATAGTTATGCAATATGATTTACCTATCACTAAATGACATAAACTTCACCATTGAATCTTCGTAGGATTGCCTTCAAATGATTTAGTTCCACGGTTGAGCGAACAAGTCGAAAGTTTCAAGTTAACGATGCCAGGGATAATCTCTCTTTGCAATCCATCGTTGAAGAAGAGACACTGGGAAGCAATTGAAGTCGTTATCGGTCGTAACTTCGATCGTAAAGATGATACTTTCACCCTTGAGAACTTACTAGAAATGAACGTTAGATCACTTTAGTGTCAGAAATTATTAACTTATAATTATTCTGCATAATTCATTTCAATATATTTAGTAATGGAAATTAAATATTTTATTTAAACATTATTTTAAATACTATAAATAATATATATCTTTCACTAATATGACATCTAATTGCTTAATTCTTGATTAACAGTTGTGGAAATTCAGTGATAAAATACATGAAATCTCTACAATGGCCAGTAATGAATGTACACTAGAAAAAATGTTAGCTAAAGTCGTGGATATATGGAAATCTACTGATTTCAAATTGCTGTCACATTCGGCTAACTAAAGTATGTTAACCATATAGTTACTTAAACTACCTTATTAATAGATATATAAGTATTATGTTACATCCTTAATGAATATATATTTATCTTATTTTAATTATTAATTTAACTATGTTTTTGAATACATTTTATACATTGAACACTATTTTATTAATTACATGTGATTATTATTATTAATATACTTATATCTTTATTTTCCAGCTTATCGTACTCCTCTATTACAGATCATAACTGGAGCCGATGATATCCTAACACAATTAGAAGAATCATAACTGGAGCCGATGATATCCTAACACAATTAGAAGAGAGCCAAGTCACAATTGCAACAATTCGTGGATCCCGATATGTAGCTCCTATTAAAGTTAAAACATATTTATTATTTAATTCTATTTAATAATAAATATTACATATTCATTAAAAACTTTATAACTTTAATATCATTTTTTAATTGCACAAATTCAATATAAATTCTATTTAATGCATAAATATTTATTACTTAAATTGTATTTATAATGATTCTTTATTTATCGAATTAAATGAATTTATTTATAGAATTATTTATTGTATAACATCGATATAGCATAACAATGACCTTATAACCTATATGACCTATAACCTTAATTCTAAAAGGCGACAGTCGAAGAGTGGGAACGTAAACTGTCATTATTTGCTCGAACTCTGGAAGAATGGGTGTTATGTCAACGTAATTGGATCTACCTGGAACAGATATTCACTACTCCAGATATTCAAAGGTTATTAAAATCATGCTAATTTAATTACATACAAATGATTAACTAAATAATAGTTTACATTTTTTTATAATTTATATTTCCATAATACTAATATTACTAATATTTTTTAAATTTACAATCCTTCAATTTATGACACAGACAATTGCCTAGTGAAAGTAAACTATTTGGCGGTATCGATAAACAGTGGAAAGAGCTCATGAAACGTTGCGAGGTGAATCCAAATGCAATCCAATTGGCGACTGCCTCCGGAGTATTTGAAAGTCTTCAAGCGTCCAACCACAATCTTGAAAAGATTCACAAATGTCTCGAGGTCGGATATCATACTTTCAACTTATCAGTATGTTAACATGATATTGTCATAAGTGAGTCATTCTGTGAGTTGTACAATAAACAATTTATTTATTCAGTCAATAAATTCAAGGTCAGTTAATCTGTATGCGATTGTCTAGTTAATAATCCATTCTATAACTTTGAAAGTTAGATAATTAGTCAATATCTAAATTAGTTTTTCACTTTACCTTGTATTTTTATTTTTAAGGATTATCTCGAGACTAAAAGATTGGTATTCTCGAGATTCTACTTCCTGTCCAATGATGAGCTACTCTCGATTCTTTCAAAGTCTAAGGATCCAAATGCAGTTCAGGTTTTTATTTTATCTAAGGATAACGATTGTTTCAAAATTACATAATTTCAATAAATAAATTCTAATATAAAATGTTCACATTAATTTGAATCTATGAATATTTGATATCAGCCTCATTTGGATAAATGTTTCGGAAATATAAAATCCATCGAGATCAAGACTTTGCCTAGACAACCTCCGACTGTTAAGTCAATGACATCCGCAGAAGGAGAAAACATAGTTATGCCGAAGTGAGTTTGTTATATTTTTTAGGAGATTAAATGTTCAAAAGATATCAACAACTAATTCTCTTGCTAATTAATAATTAATAATTGCTGTGTCAGCAATCGAGCATATATTTGTCAATGGCAAACCAAATGAGAATAAAGATTAAATTGAAATCTGAATTGTAATCAAATTTAATTCAATAATTTATAAACAATGTATTTGACTCTTGTCAATATAAAATATTAATATAAAATATAAAATGCATATTTCTTAATAATAATATATAATAAACTGCATATTATATCAAATAATCATCCATACTCAAAGGAATGTCAGAGCAAGGGACCAGTGGAACAATGGTTGGGTAGTGTAGAGAATGCAATGTTTGAAATTGTCAAGAAGTTAGTATCAGATAATGAGATTTATGTAATGGTGTATATATAATATATATTATTAATATTATATTTTCTATTAATTAATATTCATCCTTCTATCCCTTCTTCACTATCTCCCTTCATCCTTCCTCTCTTCCTTCCTCTCTTCTTTCCTTCCTCTCTTCCTTCCTTCCTTCCTTCCTTCCTTCTTTCCCTTCCTTCCTTCCTTCCTTCCTTCCTTCCTTCCTCCCTCCCACCTTCCTCCCTTCCTTTCCTTCCTTCCTTCCTTCCTTCCTTCCTTCCTTCCTTCCTTCCTTCCTTCCTTCCTTCCTTCCTTCCTTCCTTCCTTCCTTCCTTCCTTCCTTCCTTCCTTCCTTCCTTCCTTCCTTCCTTCCTTCCTTCCTACCTTCCTTCCTTCCTTCCTTCCTTCCTTCTCCTTCCTTCCTTCCTTCCTTCCTTCCTTCCTTCCTTCCTTCCTTCCTTCCTTCCTTCCTTCCTTCCTTCCTTCCTTCCTTCCTTCCTTCCTTCCTTCCTTCTTCCTTCCTTCCTTCCTTCCTTCTTCCTTCCTTCCTTCCTTCCTTCCTTCCTTCCTTCCTTCCTTCCTTCCTTCCTTCCTTCCTTCCTTCCTTCCTTCCTTCCTTCCTTCCTTCCTTCCTTCCTTCCTTCCTTCCTTCCTTCCTTCCTTCTTCCTTCCTTCCTTCCTTCCTTCCTTCCTTCCTTCTTCCTCCTTCCTTCCTTCCTTCCTTCCTTCCTTCCTTCCTTCCTTCCTTCCTTCCTTCCTCCCTCCCTCCCTTCCTTCCTTCCTTCTTCCTTCCTTCCTTCCTTCCTTCCTTCCTTCTTCCTTCCTTCCTTCCTTCCTTCCTTCCTTCCTTCCTTCCTTCCTTCCTTCCTTCCTTCCTTCCTTCCTTCCTTCCTTCCTTCCTTCCTTCCTTCCTTCCTTCCTTCCTTCCTTCCTTCCTTCCTTCCTTCCTTCCTTCCTTCCTTCCTTCCTTCCTTCCTTCCTTCCTTCCTTCCTTCCTTCCTCCCTCCTTCCTTCCTTCCTTCCTTCCTTCCTTCCTTCCTTCCTTCCTTCCTTCCTTCCTTCCTTCCTTCCTTCCTTCCTTCCTTCCTTCCTTCCTTCCTTCCTTCCTTCCTTCCTTCCTTCCTTCCTTCCTTCCTTCCTTCCTTCCTTCCTTCCTTCCTTCCTTCCTTCCTTCCTTCCTTCCTTCCTTCCTTCCTTCCTTCCTTCCTTCCTTCCTTCCTTCCTTCCTTCCTTCCTTCCTTCCTACCTTCCTTCCTTCCTTCCTTCCTTCCTTCCTTCCTTCCTTCCTTCCTTCCTTCCTTCCTTCCTTCCTTCCTTCCTTCCTTCCTTCCTTACTTCCCTCCTTCCCTCTATCCTTTCTACACAACCTATATTCTAGACACTTGAAGCTTGGTCGACAAGACTGGGGTCGTGTACCCCATAGTGAGTGGGTGTTGGCACACCCCGGACAAGTGGTACTCACTGTCGCTCAGATCATGTTCAATGCTGACACTACCAAATCCCTAGAGAGTATGGACAGCCTTTCCTGTCTGGTTGATCAGAAGTCGAATGTACGTTGAATTAGCATTAATACATAGTTACCCCTGGAGTTGACTGGAGTACATTCTCACAAAATCATTGTCTTACTCAATCATTTTATGCCCTTTGTGTAACTACCATTTAGTTTAGCGGAAAACTACGTAAGTTATCTTGATATCTATCAGTTATCTCGATAATAGATATCATGATAAAGAATCACCTCCGCATGTAATAGATACACCATATTTGTCAACTTACCATCTTAAAGCTATACAGCAAATGTTTAACAATGTGTTATTTATTTCTCCTATAATGTTAGAACAATATAGATACACACATGCAATTTAACTCAGTTATCCTGTATACAGGTCTAAGAAAATTATAGCTAAATTACTGTATTTTATCCTACATTGGAGTTACTCTGCTGTACTTTGACCTTATATTAAATATAGTAATAAACTTACTATTATTACCCAGTTTATTGTTATCACACATAGGATAATAACAGTTTATTCCTATATAAATCAGACAATTATCACCTCTCCATAAAGGTCATCGAACAATTGAGTGACCTCGCGTCCTTGACATCCCTTAACCTGAATGTACACTGCCGGCTGTCAATCAACGCCTTGCTCACTATCCAGGTGCATAACCGTGATATCATCTTCGACATGATTGATAACAATATCTCTAGTGTTGAGGATTTCGAGTGGACCAGGTTTGTTTTTGGTGAATATACTGTGACCTCTGCGATGACCTCAATTTATATTGACCTAACCTTTGTATTTTTTTATTATTATGATGATTCCTCAGTCATTAATAATGATATATAATCTAAAATAATTATAAATCATAGATAGTTAGATATTATCAGTTTAATACTAATATCAAATTATAACAATATTTTTATTTATTTGATAATTATTATAATTTATTAAAATGTTATTTATTATATTTATATTAAAATAGTGAAATAGTTATTATATATATATATATATATATATATATATATTAAACACATTATATTTAAGAAAATAATTAAATATAAATTGTTTTGTTATTTACTTTAATAATTATTTTCATATTAATAACATTTTTTAATTAAAATTTATTTTCTCTAATCCTCCATAAAATCATTCAATAAATAATACAGAAAAATTAATATTATAACTGAAATATATTTTTATAATTTTTATTTCCTTTATTAATCTGAATTAAAAAGTCAATAAGTCTACTGTATAGATGAATTCTTTATTTTACTACCCGTGAATAGATTATGATATCATTAATATCTCTAACAACAGACAATTGCGCTACATTTGGGATGAGGTGACCAACAATTGTATGGTTTTGCAGTCAAATGCTTCGTTTCCTTATGGCAATGAATATCTGGGTTGTTCACCAAGGTATTGTAGTTTAATGAGTGATATCAAATACCTGATAATGAACTAATTACTTACTGTTACTAACTTACTAAAAAGAATAGGAATCTTTCTCAATGGATATCACTTATTAAAACTAAACTTCCTATTTATATCATCTTAACATATTGTTATTTGTCTGACCATTCACACCTCTTCTAACTGACCATTCACACCTCTTCTAACTGACCATTCACACCTCTTCTAAATGACCACGCACACCTCTTCTTACTGACCATTCATACCTCTTCTATCTGACCATTTACACCTCTTCTAACTGACCATTCACACCTCTTATAACTGACCATTCACACCTTTTCTAACTGACCATGCACACCTCTTCTAACTGACCATTCACACTTCTTCTAACTGACCATTCACACTTCTTCTAACTGACCATGCACACCTCTTCTAACTGACCATGCAGACCACTTCTAACTGACTATCTACACCTCTTCTAACTGACCACGCACACCTCTTCTAACTGACCATTCACACCTCTTCTAACTACCATGCACACCTCTTCTAACTGACCATTCACACCTCTTCTAACTGACCACTCTAAACACTACTCATTTCATCTTATTTTCCCATTAACAATCGAATCCTCTCTCATTGAACGAGCTAACTCCTGCCACTTAAATAGACTGGTCATCACACCCTTAACTGACCGCTGTAACCTTACCTTAACTGGTGCTTGCCACTTAAACCTTGGCGGGAGCCCCGCTGGACCCGCTGGAACTGGTAAAACTGAAACTGTGAAAGATCTCGCTAAGGTTTGCCTATTAATAGATAATGATGGAAATGCATTCTTACAATAAGATATTATCACTAATTATTTACAATAATTATTATAAAGCAGAAAATATTGAATTAGACGTTATATTCAATTCAAATTTACAAAGTCTGTAATTTTAATTACATAATCTCTTACATAATTAGTCGCTGGGAAAACATTGCATTGTTTTCAATTGTTCCGAAGGACTTGATTTTAAGGTTACAAAGCAAAACACCAGTGAGTCATAGTATTACAAATACTACTATTATTTACTCGAATATCAAATTCTTATAATTTTATAAATAAGTAACGAAAATATTACAATTAATTATTAAAATATTAATTAATATTAGCTTATGCATAATATATATTCAATATTGAATTTCAATCTAGTTATTATTAAGGGCACAACATTGAAAGTAATTAGATGAAATGTTTCATGATACCTTCAACTCAAGTGTTAATCAAATCTAATAAACTTTAACTAGATGTTGGCAAAGTTCTTCTCGGGTCTAAGTCAGTCCGGAGCTTGGTGTTGTTTCGACGAGTTTAATCGTATCGACATCGAAGTATTATCTGTTGTCGCTCAGCAGCTCTTGACCATTAAGACCGCTAAAGACAATGGCAATACTAGGTTGATATTAGGCCTAGAAAGGTCCTATTTATTTTGTAATTAATTTCGCTGCATGGAACTTATTACTTTTTATTGCTTTCGCGAAATATTTAATAATTTCATAATTTCATAATTTCATAATTTAATAATTTAATAATTAATAATTGAATAATTAATAATTTATTATTTAATAATTAATAATTAATAATTTAATAATTTATTATTTATTAATTTATTATTTAATTATTTAATAATTTAATAATTTAATATTCAAAAAGTGTAATTTAAGTAATTTAATAATTTAATAATTTATTATTTATATAACTTTCTCTAATCTACCAGTAATTTTGCAGATTTATGTTTGAGGGCAGAGAAATTAAACTGAATCCACATTGTGGTTTTTTCATTACCATGAATCCAACGTGAGTCCATATTCGTATTTAGTTATTTCTGAATATAATTGAATTCAATGTGATTACATTAACTCTCTCACTGACTATAACCCTCCGGTATAACCCCTATATTCTCTACAGTTATAAAGGTCGCGTTGAGTTGCCCGAAAATCTAAAGTCTTTGTTTCGACCTGTTGCGATGATGGTACCAGATTATACATTAATTGCCGAGATTATTCTGTTTTCAGAAGGATTCAGAGCGGCCAAATCACTATCCACTAAAATCATCAATCTCTACAAACTTGCCAGCAAACAACTCTCTCAACAGGTTCAGCTCAGTACCAAGTGAACCAACTCTCTTAATATATATGTATATATAACTCATACAGTGCATTACATTCTACCAATCCAGTAAATGTATGCTATTTATGCAATATATATATATATATGTATATATATATATATATAAATATATATATATATATATATATATATATATATATATATATATATATATTAATTATACATTTCTACTTAGGATCATTATGATTTCGGAATGAGGGCAATAAAGTCTGTATTAATAATGGCGGGTCAAAAGAGAAGACAAAATCTGTTAGTTTTTAAATTAATATTAACCTAATTACAAATGTACTTTAATCTAATATTGAATCACTTTCTTATCAACAGTCATGATAAGTTTCTCTCTACTCTTTTATAATGATATTTATTATCATCAACTCCTGTAACTCATGTACTTCATCTTAACACACACATTCATTGTATACCAACAACACCTCACTTATCATTACTTCTACCCCTCTCACCTTACCCCTCTTATCTTACCACTCTCACCTTACCACTCTCATCTTACCCCTCTCACCTTACCACTCTCACCTTACCCCTCTCATCTTACCACTCTCACATTACCACTCTCACCTTACCTCTCTCACCTTACCACTCTCACCTTATCATTCTCACCTTACCCCTTTCAACTTACCACTCTCACATTACCACTCTTACCTTACCACTCTCATCTTACCACTCTCACCTTACCACTCTCACCTTATCATTCTCACCTTACCCCTTTCAACTTACCCCTCTCACATTACCCCTCTCACCTTACCCCTTTCACCTTACCCCTCTCACCTTACCCCTCTCACCTTAACCCTCTCACCTTACCCCTCTCACCATTACCCCTCTCACCTTACCCCTCTCACCTTACCCCTCTCACCTTACCCCTCTCATCTTACCACTCTCACCTTACCCCTTTCACCTTACCCCTCTCACCTTACCCCTCTCACCTTATCACTCTCACCTTACCCCTTTCAACTTACCCCTCTCACCTTACCCCTCTCACCTTACCACTCTAATCTTACCCCTCTCATCTTACCCCTCTCATCTTACCCCTCTCATCTTACCGCTCTCACCTTACCCCTCTCACCTTACCCCTCTCACCTTACCCCTCTCACCTTACCCCTCTCACCTTACATTCTCTCTCTCCTTACCCCCTCAACCCTTATCCCATCATCCATTTCGTTCATCATCTACCCCGTCCCTACCCCTATCTCTTACCCTCCCCTCCATTCCTCGCAGTAACGCCCAGATCGACGAAAGGGAAGAGTCTCACATCCTCATGCACTCGCTGCAGGACGCCAACGTTCCCAAGTTCCTCTCCGAAGATCTGCCCATCTTCCGTAGCATCATGCGCGACCTCTTTCCCGGCTTGGAACCTCCCACCCAGGTCCACAACGACCTCGACACCGCCATCGGTACCGCCGTCGCCGAGATGTCGCTGCAACTGTGGCCTTCGCAGGTACACAAGTGCCGACAGTTCTACGATCAGGTGGGTTCTAATTCTCGTCCCTCCGACCTTTGACCCTAGGCGACAATACATTCAATGGCGATATGTAGGTTTATTTGTATCGATAACATTTCTGCAAAGTATGGTATAATAAATAATTAATAAATACAAATATAAGACAATGATTAATTAACATATATATATATATATATATATATATATATATATATATATATATATATATATATATATACATATATATATATATATATATATATATATATATATGTTAATATGTTTAGATAATGCTATTATATTCTAATAGTGATAGCGTAAACATATTTCTATTGTCCAGATTAATATGCTCTTGACTGACTTCTGTTTCACAGGTGCTGGTCCGTCATGGTATTATGCTCGTAGGTCCATCTTGTAGTGGTAAAACTACAGTCCGGCACATCCTGCAGAGGGCTCTGACTCTTCTCCCCCTGGTGTCTGCTTCTAGCGACAATAGAATGGTTTCTCGTAAATATTCATTATAGCTAAATGTGATTTTAAATTAACTTTCTTTAAATCTTTCTTATATATACATAAATATATAATTAATATTAATATTAATGTATATATATTTAATATATTTATATTAAATAAGTATTTAAATTTTTGAAAAAAAAAGGAATTTCAGAAATGTATGTGAAATAGAGTAATGACAAAACGTGAATAGTTATTAATGTTATACAGAGAGTTAAGAAAGCAAAGATTGAGATCTTTAACTTGAACCCGAAGTGCGTCCACCTCTCCGAACTCTACGGGGCTACCGATCCCATGACCTTTGAGTGGACGGATGGGCTCATCGCCATGGCAACACGTAAATTCACACAACAACATAATGCGAAGAGAGAGAAACTCGGGGTAATTACACCTTAATGCGGAGTAGTAGAAGTTTAAACTGAGTTGTCAAATGAATCATATATTATGTAATGATCATCCTGTCATAATAATGGTTTTTATTTATATCGTCAATATTTAATTATTAATTTTATGAAAATTTAATATAATTTAGATTTCTTATGTTTTTAGATGTTCAAATTAATTATGTTTGAAAATATTACATTTATTATATATTTAATCTCTATTTTAAATATATATATAGTTAATAATAATATATTACAAGTAATCATAAACTAATTAAATATATTTATAATTATATCTAAATATAACTAAAAATATAATTGTTATTTCATTATTTTGATTTCAAAATAAAACACCTTACAGCAAAACTCCAGTACTCCCATCAAAGAGAATACTCCAGTTAGTGCAGTAACCAGGACCAGTGCAAGTACTAACTACTCAGGTTCCTACTGACGCCATTTCACTAGTTACACTTTTCGTTGTAGTTCTTTTTGAATGATTTCCATATATATTACTAGGGAACCTCGTTACTGCGAAAATTATACAACTTATTTTACTAATTACCAGATGTTACCGGATGATTCTAGAAGCAATTTCAATTT
>OZ038314.1:23461271-23500740 GCA_964035775.1 Osedax frankpressi | reverse complement strand
AACAATTAGTCGTTGCGCTATGGTCTACATGGTTAGAATATTGACCTATAGGCGTAGTGTGAATATATTGCAGGTAATTAAGCATCATCTAAATTATTTCCTGGTAAAATATCGAATACTTTTTTGTAAATCTGAATTATATAATTTTACTATAATATATTATATAATTATATTTAGATTCATAGTATTTTCTCATTACACCGCAACCCCGCGTTACTTTCGTATAAGGATGACTGTATGCTATTCATCAGGATCCAGTGGATCTCGGTTGGCAGCCTTTTGTAAAGACGTGGTTGACACGATTGCCGAAAAGTTTTCCGGAAGCTGCGAAAATTCATCTTCTCGGATTATTTGTGATAAGTCTCGGTAAAGGCTCCGATTTCATCAAACAATATAGGTTAGGAAATGATATATTATGTGTGTTACAGATAACAATAGATGGAGGTATTAATTGTATACAATAGCATTGTTATGATCAACTATTTATTTGTATATCAATTTTATTCAATTTATATTTATATATATATTAATATAGAAATTACAATTTATGTCATTTTTAATATCTAAATAAATGATAATTGTAAACAGCTGATAATATATTTTCCAGTAAACATCAAATGATTGACATACCTGAACTAAGTCTAGTTCAATGTCTTTGCAATATCCTTAAGGCTTTCATTGAGATTATGCAGTCGAATGGTGGATTTGGAACTATCGGTTAGTTTTCATTCTGTTCATACAATGTAAAATGAACTCTCCATCTTTATTTTATTTATTAAGAAAACTTTTTCTTCTGATTTTTCTTGCTTTATATTTACATATCTAAGTCGTGGTTTAAATCTATACACTATCGAATCTAACAACGTAATAAGATATATTGTTTCTTTTAAAATGTAATATAAACTCCATTGAAATCCTACAATAGAACAGACCGCCGAGAAAAGGTCTAAGAGTAGTGGCAGTGACTCATCGCGTGCTTCTAGTCTCCATGGCAACCGTACTAAACGCCGCCGTAAACGTAAACAAGAAGGTTCCACAGGGAGATCTGGCAATACACCATCGGGCATTAATCAAGATAAACAATCGTTTGTGGATATTTGAATAATATAATATATTATTAATATATACAATATATTATTAATATAAATATCAATAATATTTATTATAACAATAATTAATTACATCATTACATCATAATTGAACAAAATTTAGTAATTCTGTTTAATTTCACGTCTGCAGAACAGAGACAAAGTACTTCATGCAACGTAATCCCAATCAACTGAACGGAATCATAGGCAAACTCTTTGTGTTCTCATTTGTTTGGTCGTATGGTGGAACATTCCGGCGATATGACGACCTTGATGGGAGGTCGGAGGTCACCGTTGACATTGCCTCAGAGTTTGACAACTTTGTGAGGGAACTTTTCGAAATCGAACCTCCCTTTGGTTTATTTACATCTCCCTCTCCCTCTCCCTCTCCCTCTCCCTCTCCCTCTCCCTCTCACTCTTCCTCTCCCTCTCCCTCTCCCTCTCCCTATCCCTATCCCTCTCCCTCACCCTCTTACTATTTCTCTCCTTCTCCCTCTCCCTCCTCCTCCTCTCCTTCTTCTCCCTCTCCTTCTGCATCTCCCTCTCGCTCTCGCTCTCGCTCTCCCTATCCCTATCCCTCTCGCTCTCCCTATCTCTATTTCCCTCTCCCTCTCCCTCTCCCTCTCCCTCTCCCTCTCCCTATCCCTCTGCCTACCCTCTTACTCTTCCTCTCCTTCTCCTTCTCCCTCTCCCTCCTCCTCCTCTCCTTCTCCTTCTCCTCCTTCTCCCTCTCCTTCTGCATCTCCCTCTCGCTCTCGCTCTCGCTCTCCCTATTCCTCTCCCTCTCCATCTCGCTCTCCCTATCTCCCTATCTCCCTCTCCCTCTCCCTCTCCCTCTCCCTCTCCCTCTCCCTCTCCCTCTCCCTCTCCCTCTCCCTCTCCCTCTCCCTCTCCCTCTCCCTCTCCCTCTCCCTCTCCCTCTCCCTCTCCCTCTCCCTCTCCCTCTCCCTCTCCCTCTCCCTCTCCCTCTCCCTCTCCCTCTCCCTCTCCCTCTCACTCTCCCTCTCCCTCTCCCATTTCCCTCTCCTTCTCCTTCTCCTTCTCCTTCTCCCTCTCCCTCTCCTTCTGCCTCTCCCTCTCCCTCTCCCTCACCCTCACCCTCTTACTCTTACTCTTCCTCTTCCTCTCCCTCTTTCTCTCCCTCTCCCTCTCGCTCTCCCTATCTCTCTTTCCATCTCCCTCTCCCTCTCCCTATCCCTCTCCCTCACCCTCTTACTCTCCCTCTCCCTCTCCCTCTCCCTCTCCCTCTCCCTCTCCCTCTCCCTCTCCCTCTCCCTCTCCCTCTCCCTCTCCCTCTCCCTCTCCCTCTCCCTCTCCCTCTCCCTCTTCCCTCTCCCTCTCCCTCTCCCTCTCCCTCTCCCTCTCCCTCTCCCTCTCCCTCTCCCTCCCTCTCCCTCTCCCTCTCCCTCTCCCTCTCCCTCTCCCTCTCCCTCTCCCTCTCCCTCTCCCTCTCCCTCTCCCTCTCCCTCTCCCTCTCCCTCTCCCTCTCCCTCTCCCTCTCCCTCTCCCTCTCCCTATCCCTCTCCCTCTCCCTCTCCCTCTCCCTCTCCCTCTCCCTCTCCCTCTCCCTCTCCCTCTGCCTCTGCCTATCCCTCTCCTTCTCCCTCTCCCTCTCCTTCTCGCTCTCGCTCTCCCTCTCCCTCTCACTCTCCCTCTTTCTCTTACTCTCCCTCTCACTCTCCCTCTCCCTATCCCTCTCCATCACCCTCACCCTCTTACTCTTCCTCTCCCTCTTCCTCTCGCTCTCCCTATCTCTCTTTCCCTCTCCCTCTTCCTCTCCTTCTCCCTCTCCCTCCTCCTCCTCTCCTTCTCCTCCTTCTCCCTCTCCTTCTGCATCTCCCTCTCGCTCTCGCTCACCCTCACCCTATCACTCTCACTCTCCCTCTCACTCTCCCTCTCCCTCTCCCTCTCACTCTCACTCATCATTGTCAACTCTATCTCACTACTTCTCTCACTCTAACTCATCATTGTCAACTCTATCTCACTACTTCTCTCACTCTCACTCATCATTGTCAACTCTATCTCACTACTTCTCCCACTCTCACTCATCATTGTCAACTCTATCTCACTACTTCTCTCACTCTCTCACTTCATTGTCAACTCTATCTCACTACTTCTCCCCTTCAGGTGTTAGACTCCCCACATCCAGTCGGAGTATCTACAGCTACTTTGTTGATATTGAAACTGGCAATTTCCTTCAATGGAGTCACCTTGTGGAAAGTACCAAGTCTTTAATAGAGAAAGGAGCTGTGATGTCGATGAAGAATTCTACCCCAGAACATGTCTCCACTTTATTTACTAACCTTTAATAAAATAGACATACACCCGATGTCAATATATCTTAACCCCATGTAAACTTATCCTAAACCCTGATGATTACTATACATTTATCTCACTAACCTACATCTAACTAACTTCTATCTAACTAACCTATATCTAACTAACCTCCATCTTACTAATCTCTATCTAACTAACCTCTATCTAACTAACCTCCATCTAACTAACTTTTATCTAACTAATCTCTATCTAACTAACCTCCATCTAACTAACCTCCATCTAACTAACTTATATCTAACTAACGTATATCTAACTAATCTCTATCTAACTAACCTCCATCTAACTAACTTCTATCTAACTAATCTCTAGCTAACTAACCTCCATCTAACTAACTTCTATCTAACTAATCTCTAGCTAACTAACCTCCATCTAACTAACTTCTATCTAACTAACGTATATCTAACTAACCTATATCTAACTAACCTATATCTAACTAACCTCTGTCTAATTAACCTCTATCTAACTAACCTCCATCTAACTAACCTATATCTAACTAACCTCTATCTAACTAACCTATATCTAACTAACCTCCATCTAACTAACCTATATCTAACTAACCTCTATCTAACTAACCTCTATCTAACTAACCTATATCTAACTAACCTATATCTCACTAACCTCTATCTAACTAACCTCTATCTAACTAACCTCTATCTAACTAACCTCCATCTAACTAACTTCTATCTAACTAATCTCTAGCTAACTAACCTCCATCTAACTAACTTCTATCTAACTAACGTATATCTAACTAACCTATATCTAACTAACCTATATCTAACTAACCTCTGTCTAACTAACCTCTATCTAACTAACCTCCATCTAACTAACCTATATCTAACTAACCTCTATCTAACTAACCTCTATCTAACTAACCTATATCTAACTAACCTATATCTCACTAACCTCTATCTAACTAACCTCTATCTAACTAACCTATATCTAACTAACCTATATCTCACTAACCTCTATCTAACTAACCTATATCTAACTAACCTCTATCTAACTAACCTCCATCTAACTAATCTCTATCTAACTAACCTATATCTAACTAACCTCTATCTAACTAACCTCCATCTAACTAATCTCTATCTAACTAACCTATATCTAACTAACCTCTATCTAACTAACCTCTATCTAACTAACCTCCATCTAACTAACCTCTATCTAACTAACCTCTATCTAATTAACCTATATCTAACTAACCTATATCTCACTAACCTATATCTAACTAACCTCTATCTAACTAACCTCCATCTAACTAATCTCTATCTAACTAACCTATATCTAACTAACCTCTATCTAACTAACCTCTATCTAACTAACCTCCATCTAACTAACCTCTATCTAACTAACCTCTATCTAATTAACCTATATCTAACTAACCTATATCTCACTAACCTCTATCTAACTAACCTATATCTAACTAACCTCTATCTAACTAACCTCCATCTAACTAATCTCTATCTAACTAACCTATATCTAACTAACCTCTATCTAACTAACCTATATCTAACTAACCTCTATCTAACTAACCTATATCTAACTAACCTCTACCCACTATACCTCTACCCCACTATACCTCTACCCCACTGATCCCTAACCTAACCCCATTTGCAGGCTACCGGAGATCTAGTATCTACTGTAGATACTCTTCGCTACTCATTTCTGTCGGCTTTACTATTGACCAATAATAATCCAGTGCTATTGATTGGTTTGTTATCTTGAATACTTCCAGAGAATGACCATTGGCCATATTTGGTTGTTGAGATTCAAATATTGCTATTAATATTCCCAAGAATACTTCGAATAATCTCAATCTATCTGTTTTATTAATTGTATTAATAATCTACTTATGAGACTATATTAATTATACACTATTCTATTATATCAACATTACTTTTAAATCTATTGTTTAGGAATTAGTATCCAGTACTTTTACATATTCTATACTGCCACGCAAACCCCATAACCCCTTTCAGGTGAAACCGGAGTCGGTAAAAGCGCTATTATAAGTAGACTACTGCGTGACCTCTGCGATCCCAGTACCGGGGGCATGACCTCTGCGGGGGGTTCAGTGCTTGGTAAAGTTTTGCACGCCTCGGAAAAAAACCAAAACCTCTTGACTAGTATTACCACTATTAGCAGCCAATTTAATGGTGAGTTTGTAAGAGTTTGTTTAGGATGCAGAGGGTCAAAGGTTATAGGGAGCTAAATGAGAATGAGGTATAATATGTGTGAAAGTAATTTGGAAAATGAAGGTCATGTGGAATTGGGCACGGAAGTTAAGATTGTGAGATAATGTTATTACGTAATACTGATTAGGTAATTATATAATAGCTTGACTATTACAGAGGACGAACTGATGTCTATATCGGGTGGTCAAGCAACCTCACTGTTGACCACTACGCTGCAGCTAAGCGCTCAGACCACCTCGGGCAGTCTTCAGACGGTGCTGATGTCTCAGCTCATCAAGAAAGGAAAAGATGTCTATGGAGCTCCCCGTAGTAAAAAGGTCAAATTATGGAGATTATGTAATCAGCTTGGCTTTTAAGAAATATATTTGTACCCAAAAAATCTATTTATTTGTTTTGAATTCAATTTATTTTATTAATTTATACGTTTTTAAAACTATATTTATATTAAATTATGTCATACAAAATGTACTCACTTTCGTACTTAATTAAGTTATATGTGTTCTTTTATACTTACTTATATGGCAACATTTAAATACAAGTATAATCTTTAATACTTGCGTATTGCAGTCAATTATCTTCCTTGACGATTTGAACATGCCGTCTTGCGATGAATTTGGAGCACAGCCTCCAATAGAATTGTTGAGGACATTTCTAGAATTAGGCGGATTTTATAGTAACTTGAAATGGAAGGTTCAGAAAGTGATATAACAACTTTTGAATTATTTATTATTGGTTTATAATAATAGCGTAGTGTATTATTAACAAGTATTGTAATTTAGTTTTGTAATTTAACCTTTTAGATATATTTTTATAATCTTTTAGATATATTTTTACAGATTTTTCTAAGTTAATTTAATATTTACAACTTCATATATTATTTGAAAACGTAGATTTGTAAATCATTCAGGAATTTGTTATTATTTTAGTCATCTTTTCTTCATTACTTTAAGATTTACATTTTCATGTTAAATATATTTATAATTCTTAATGTTTATTTATAAGATATGTTATATTTACGTATATAGCATGTGAATTAATAAAATATGTAATATTCTATATATTGTTTACATTAAGACAATACTTTGACATTATAATACCTTATCTTTATCAAAGTCTACCCCTTATCAGTTCCTATATCAACTCACTTCGCTGCTAGGAGATTAACGACGTGAACCTAGTATCTGCATGTGCTCCCCCTGGTGGCGGACGTAATAAGCTAAGCTGTCGCCTCTTAAAGTTTTTCAACGTGTTTGCATTGCCGCAACCCTCTGCCCATTCCCTGCAACACATCTACCAGGTTCAGCTCGGTCAATTCTTCAACGAATCTGGAGAATTCAGTCCTGAGGTTTCTACATAAGACAATTAATGAATGAAAATAATTTATTCTCAATTTGAATCAATATAAATAATTAACATGAGAATAAGATTTATTATTTTATCAATTTGATTTGATTATTATTTATTTTGTATGAATTTATTTTTTATTCTCAACCAAGTAACAAACATATTAAAATGTCATTATAACATAAATTAATTAGGAAAGTTACAAATTAATGAAATGCCTCTACATCTCTTTTTTTACTTTATTAACTTGCCTTTCTTTTAGAGTACGAAATATTATTAAATAATCAAAAAAATTAATTTTAGATATTTTATAAAATCAATTATTCATATTGAAGCTTACTCTCCTCATTACCATCCGTGACTCTCGTATCTACATTAGGTCAAGGACAGTCTAGGTGCATTGGTTTCGGCATCCATTACAATCTACTATCGCATGTGTCACTTGATGCGTCCAACACCTACCAAGATCCACTACACCTACAACATGCGGGACCTATCGCAGGTTTACATTTTTATATCACTGTGGGCCTTTTTGTATCTCCTATAATTGAAATTGGAGTCCTCTATAATGAATTATCATATTGTTGACTTTCTGTATCGGGATAAAACTGTTAATTGAGAAAATTAATTTTCAAATCAAATTATACAAAATTTAACTAACAGTAAGGATTTTATTCACCTCCATCAGGTGATCCAGGGTCTGTGTCAAGCGGACCCAAAGACGACGGTGAATATGGAAAACTGTGCTCAGATATTTGCTCATGAAGCTACAAGAATATTCCACGACAGGCTTATCGAAAGTAAAGAGAAAATGGCATTCTTTACGGTGTTGTCTGATACATTACATGATCACTTCAGGGTTAATAACAATAGACTGACTGACTGACTTACTGACTGAATGACTGACTGACTGACTGACTGACTGACTTACTGACTTACTGACTGACTGACTGACTGACTGACTTACTGACTTACTGACTGACTGACTGACTGACTGACTGACTGACTGATTTACTGACTGACTTACTGACTGACTGACTGACTGACTGACTTACTGACTGACTTACTGACTGACTTACTGACTGACTTACTGACTGACTTACTGACTGACTGACTTACTGACTGACTTACTGACTGACTGACTTACTGACTGACTGACTGACTGACTGACTGACTGACTGACTGACTGACTGACTTAATGACTGACTGACTGATTGACTGACTGACTGACTGACTTACTGACTTACTGACTGCCTTACTGACTGACTGACTTACTAACTGACTGACTTACTGACTGACTTACTGACTTACTTACTGACTTACTGACTGACTGACTAACTGACTGATTGACTAACTGACTGACTAACTGACTGACTGACTGACTGATTAACTGACTGACTGACTGACTGACTGACTGACTGACTGACTGACTGACTGACTGACTGACTGACTTACTGACTGACTGACTGAATGACTGACTTACTGACTGACTGACTGACTGACTGACTGACTGACTGACTAACTGACTGACTGACTGACTGACTGACTTACTGATTGACTGACTGAATGACTGACTTACTGACTGACTGACTGACTGAATGACTGACTTACTGACTGACTGACTGACTGACTGACTGACTGACTGACTGACTGACTGACTTACTGACTGACTGACTGACTGACTTACTGACTGACTGACTGACTGACTTACTGACTGACTGACTGACTGACTGACTGACTGACTGACTGACTGACTGACTTAATGACTGACTGACTGATTGACTGACTGACTGACTGACTTACTGACTTACTGACTGCCTTACTGACTGACTGACTTACTAACTGACTGACTTACTGACTGACTTACTGACTTACTTACTGACTTACTGACTGACTGACTAACTGACTGATTGACTAACTGACTGACTAACTGACTGACTGACTGACTGATTAACTGACTGACTGACTGACTGACTGACTGACTGACTGACTGACTGACTGACTGACTGACTGACTGACTTACTGACTGACTGACTGAATGACTGACTTACTGACTGACTGACTGACTGACTGACTGACTGACTGACTAACTGACTGACTGACTGACTGACTGACTTACTGATTGACTGACTGAATGACTGACTTACTGACTGACTGACTGACTGAATGACTGACTTACTGACTGACTGACTGACTGACTGACTGACTGACTGACTGACTGACTGACTTACTGACTGACTGACTGACTGACTTACTGACTGACTGACTGACTGACTAACTGACTGACTGACTGACTGACTGACTTACTGATTGACTGACTTACTGACTGACTTACTGACTTACTTACTGACTTACTGACTGACTGACTAACTGACTGATTGACTAACTGACTGACTAACTGACTGACTGACTGACTGATTAACTGACTGACTGACTGACTGACTGACTGACTGACTGACTGACTGACTGACTGACTGACTGACTGACTTACTGACTGACTGACTGAATGACTGACTTACTGACTGACTGACTGACTGACTGACTGACTGACTGACTAACTGACTGACTGACTGACTGACTGACTTACTGATTGACTGACTGAATGACTGACTTACTGACTGACTGACTGACTGAATGACTGACTTACTGACTGACTGACTGACTGACTGACTGACTGACTGACTGACTGACTGACTTACTGACTGACTGACTGACTGACTTACTGACTGACTGACTGACTGACTTACTGACTGACTGACTGACTGACTGACTGACTGACTGACTGACTGACTGACTTAATGACTGACTGACTGATTGACTGACTGACTGACTGACTTACTGACTTACTGACTGCCTTACTGACTGACTGACTTACTAACTGACTGACTTACTGACTGACTTACTGACTTACTTACTGACTTACTGACTGACTGACTAACTGACTGATTGACTAACTGACTGACTAACTGACTGACTGACTGACTGATTAACTGACTGACTGACTGACTGACTGACTGACTGACTGACTGACTGACTGACTGACTGACTGACTGACTTACTGACTGACTGACTGAATGACTGACTTACTGACTGACTGACTGACTGACTGACTGACTGACTGACTAACTGACTGACTGACTGACTGACTGACTTACTGATTGACTGACTGAATGACTGACTTACTGACTGACTGACTGACTGAATGACTGACTTACTGACTGACTGACTGACTGACTGACTGACTGACTGACTGACTGACTGACTTACTGACTGACTGACTGACTGACTTACTGACTGACTGACTGACTGACTTACTGACTGACTGACTGACTGACTGACTGACTGACTGACTTACTGACTGACTGACTTACTGACTGACTCACTAACTCACTGACCAACTAATAAACAAACACCCATTTTCAAAGTTGTTTTTCAGATTCAAAATTAATGCATTTATATTTCTTTGTTCTTAGGTTCGGTGGGATCCAAAGTTGATGATCTCTGAACCGAATCTCTTCTCCGACTTTATGGATACATCAAAGAATCGAGTTTATAGATTAGTTCAGGATAAAACTTCCCTGATTCAGAAGCTGAATGAAATCTACATGAAACAAAACATGGGAGAAAAATCTGTAAGCTATACTCTATTTTTTATAAACATTCAATTAATTATATAATATTTATAATTATTAATTTTATTATATTGTTAATATCATATTTGAGATTAAAATATTATTTACTGTTATGATAAATAATGATCTATATATATATATATTATTATTTTTCATCATAATTAATAATTGATCTAAATACAATAACTATTTAATATTATTAATAATAATGCTCGATTATTTCAAGGTGAAGTTTGACTACAGGTACTGCATGTTTATTTACTTTCTTTTGCTTTTCGTTGCAACATTTCCATATACGCGCATGTCTTTATACTCGCAAGCAATCTAAATGATCTGACCTCAACGTGTGCGACCTTTAACCCCTATACCGTGCCTGCGTCCCCTAGGTACTTATGGTGTTCTTCTCAGATGCGGTAGAACACATATTGAGGGCTGCCCGAGTGTTCAGACAACCAGGAGGTCATATGCTCTTGGTCAGTACGGCGGTGTAGACTTCCCTCCTATCCCAGCTCCCCTTTAATCACTGCTGGTCAAAGTATTGTATGACGCGTACAATGAAAAGTAGATTTAGACTTCATCGACTGTTATATATTTAAGTAATTTAAGTAAATTAACCATCACATTTATATATAGACTATAGACTATAGAATAGCCACTTATCTTACAGTATCTTATCTAATAGTCTATTATCTTATAGTCATTTATCTCATAGTCTCTTATCTTATATTCTCTTATCTTATAGTCTATTATCTTATAGTCTATTATCTTATAGTCATTTATCTTATATTCTCTTATCTTATATTCTCTTATCTCATAGTCTCTTATCTTATATTCTCTTATCTTATAGTCTCTTATCTTATTGTATCTATTCTCATAGTCTCTTATCTTATAACCTCAAATCTCATAGTCTCATATCTTATAAACTCTTATCTTATAGTCTCTTATCTTACAGTCTCTTAACTTATAGTCTCTTATCTTATATTCTCTTATCTTATAGTCTCTTATCTTATTGTATCTATTCTAATAGTCTCTTATCTTATAACCTCTTATCTTATAGTCTCTTATCTTATATTCTCTTATCTTATAGTCTCTTATCTTATATTCTCTTATCTTATAGTATCTTATATTATAACCTTTTATCTTATAATCTCTCGTCTTATATTCTCTTATCTTATAGTCTTTTATCTCATAGTCTCTTATCTTATAGTCTATTATCTTATAGTCACTTATCTTATAGTCTCTTATCTTATAGTCTCTTATCTTATATTCTCTTATCTTATATTCTCTTATCTTATAGTATCTTATATTATAACCTTTTATCTTATAATCTCTTGTCTTATATTCTCTTATCTTATAGTCTTTTTATCTCATAGTCTCTTATCTTATAGTCTCTTATCTTATAGTCTCTTATCTTATAGTCTATTATCTTAAAGTATATTATCTTATAGTTTCTTATCTATGCTATCCCGTTTACTAGTTACCATAACTACCGTGTCCTGTGCAGGTTGGACTCGACGGTACGGGTAAGGGCAGCGTTGTCCGCCTGGCAGCCTACCTTTGCAATTGCACCTTGTATCAGCTCACACTGACCAAGTCTTACTCCACGGTCGACTTCACCGAAGAGGTCAAGGTCGTCTGTCGTCTGGCCGGCGTGAAAGGTAAACACGTCGTCTTCCAACTCGCCGATTCCGACATCGTCAAGGTTGGAGGTCAATAGGTCAGCGGTTCAAAAGGGTTCATATTGAGAAGGATAACTCGCAAATGGTGAAGGAATAAAATCATTTGATTAAGTTATGAATGAATTGCGATTAATGGATTAGATAATGAATGGTAAGTGATGTTATTGTTACATAGATAACAAGTCAATTATTACTTCTTTATACGGCATGACCTCTTCTTTCTAATTCAATATTCGTTTTCTCATTACATAACATGCAAGTAATCGCGGTGTTTGATTTCTTCTCTTGCAGGAAAGTTTCCTTGAAGATATTAACAAGATCCTTACTTCGGGTGAAATGCCAAACTTATTCGACAGGTCTCGTAGAATATCACGACATTTAGATAGAATGATTATTTAGAAACCGATTACGTACAGCAAAGTGAAATTTACACCCGAACTTTCACCCAAAACGCAGTGAAGAAATTGATGCGATTACATTAGAATTGGAATCGGAGGCAATGAAAGAAAATATCCTCGGCACGCGAAGTGCTATTTATAGCTTTTTTGTTCAGGTTCAAGATTCTCCCTTATGATTAATTGGCAATATTACTTTATCCTCCGCAATTATCGGAGAGATGATACAAAGCTTATTTCCCCACCATTGTAAAGGCAAATTAAATTTTAACTATTTGACGCAAAGACATATTTACATGTAAGGCATTTAATTATTGAACCTTGAACTCTTATATGAAGAATGTGAAACTAAGCAAATAATCCTCTAGATTCCCATCTTAAGTCATAGGTCAAATATTCTGCATATAGTAGTCATGGGCCGTAGCCAATGTACTATATATGAGGTCAACTTAATTAAATATAGCTCTTAGTTTCTACCCCAAAAGGGTTAAAATCGTCAATACTCTGCATTTCTTGGCTATTGAATTTTCCCCCCAGAAAGTGAATTCGAAATGTACATAGGGCTTACAAACTTGACCTTCGCTCCTTCCCTCAGAGGGTGAAAATGAACCTTCACATGGTGTTGGTGATGTCGCCGGCCGGAGAATCGTTTCGCAGTCGATGTCGGATGAATCCCTCGCTGGTGAACTGTTGCACCATCGACTGGTACAGCGATTGGACGGACGACGCCATGCTCGAGGTGGCCAACGTGTACTTGGACGACTGCGGGTTAAAACGAGTTAGCGAGGTGAACGGGGGCCGGGAAGAGGTCAACGGGGGGTCAACGGGGGGTCACCGGGGAGCCAGTGTACGGCAGCGAGAGCGCAAGGATAATGGGGCTATGCAATGGTCGGCGGAATTAAGCGAGTGCATGGAAATGGTGTATGGTGTATTGGGGTTAAGGTAGGGGGGAGACGTTAATCAGATTATTGAGCAGGAAGTAGGGTGAATTGAAGTGCAAGAGAACTAAGCCAGGTGGAGTAAGTAGTTAATGGGGCTAAGAGAGTGATGGGGTCATAGCTAATGGGGTCATAGCAAATGGGGTTATTTATGCGCTGAATACAAAAGGTTAGCGTGAGGCTGATGGGGTTGAGAGGGGGGCTGAATAGTAAAGATTACTGGAGTAAGGGATTGGTGCGGGTGGTGGATATGGGGTTAGCAAGAATTAGGTTAGATTAAGATGATGGGCTGGATACCTTAGGAACGGAACAATCTCACGCTGACAGGTAGCCAAGAGTTTATTCATAACCTATGACCCCGTATCTATTTCCCGCAGGAGATGAAGACAGCCATTGCGGACATCACGGTCAGAATTCACGCTGGGGTCAATGCCAGCAGCACAAAGTTCAAGGATGAATTACGTCGTCACTATTACATCACGCCAAGCTCTTACGTACAGTTGCTGCGTCTCTACTGCTCTATGTATAAACTACATGGCAATCAGTTCAAAGATAATAGGTTAGTGGCTATCTTGGTCAGGTTAGTGGCTGTCTTGGTCAGGTTAATGACTGATTAGGTCAGGTTAGTGACTGACTAGGTCAGGTTAGTGGCTGTCTTGGTCAGGTTAATGACTATCTAGGTCAGGTTAGTGGCTGTCTATGTGAGGTTTGTGGCTGACTAGATTAGCAACTGATTAGGTCAGGTTAGTGACTGATTAGGTCAGGTTAGCAACTGATTAGGTCAGGTTAGTGACTGTTTAGGTCTGATAAGTAACTATATAGGTCAGGATAATGACTGTCTAGGTCAGGTTAGTAACTGATTATGTCAGGTTAGTGACTGTCTAGGTCAGGTTAGTGGCTGTCTTGGTCTGATAAGTAACTATATAGGTCAGGATAATGACTGTCTAGGTCAGGTTAGTAACTGATTATGTCAGGTTAGTGACTGTCTAGGTCAGGTTAGTGGCTGTCTTGGTCTGATAAGTAACTATATAGGTCAGGATAATGACTGTCTAGGTCAGGTTAGTAACTGATTAGGTCAGGTTAGTGACTGTCTAGGTCAGGTTAGTAGCTGTCTTGGTCAGGTTAGTGACTATCTAGGTCAGGTTAGTGGCTGTCTTGGTCAGGTTAATGACTGTCTAGGTCAGGTTAGTGGCTGTCTTGGTCAGGTTAGTGACTGACTAGGTCAGGTTAGTGGCTGACTAGGTCAGGTTAGTGGCTGACTAGGTCAGGTTAGTAGCTGTCTTGGTCAGGTTAGTGGCTGACTAGGTTAGCAACTGATTAGGTCAGGTTAGTGACTGTCTAGGGCAGGATATTGACTGTCTAGGGCAGGATATTGACTGTCTAGGTCAGGTTAGTGACTGTCTAGGTCAGATTAGTGACTGGCTAGGTCAGATTAGTGACTGACTAGGTCAGGTTAGCAACTGATTAGGTCAGGTCAGTGGCTGACTAGATCTGATAAGTAACTATATAGGTCAGGATATTGACTGTCTAGGTCAGATTAGTGGCTGACTAGATCTGATAAGTAACTATATAGGTCAGGATATTGACTGTCTAGGTCAGGTTAGTGACTGTCTAGGGATGTTAGTGACTTTCTAGGTCAGGTTAGTGACTATATGGATAAGGTTATTACATCTTACTTAATAACTAATTGTTTAGATTAATAATGAAGTAGATAATCATATTTATTAAGTTTTTATTCTCCTTTATTTCATTTCACTACTTATTCACTTATATAATGCCTACTTCCCATCTCAAAACTAATTCCTCTGTACCTAGGAAACGATTGCGCAACGGACTTCATAAGCTGGATGAAGCTAACACTTTTGTTGAAAGTACAAAGATAGAATTGGCCTCTCTAGGGCCATCCATTGAGAAACAAGCACAGGTTTTATATTATTACATGCCTGTATTCATTATACTTTATATCGATCTAAAATAGATAAGATGGAAATGAACTCAATATTAGATTGATTAGAGTGAAATTACTTAACTTATAAGATATATATAATTATAAGATATATTTGTTAATTATTTTATAAAATTAAAAAATTAAAAACACAAACTTTACAAAATAGATTTTTAAACGTATTTTCAAATAATAGTCATTTTATTCATTAAAAATTGATATATATTCTGAATTCACATTATTCTTCTATCTATTATCAATAAGACTTATAATTTCAAACTCTACATTCCATCTCTATAGTTTATATTCTACTTCTCAATTCAATTCTTATTACCAAAGTCATTCCTGTAGATTCATTATCATCTCTAACTTTTCCAATCCCTAGATTATATCTCCACTCTGAACACACTTTAACTTTTGACCACATCCTAACTTCTGACCACAACTCCATTTCTGACTTAATCTACTATATGATCACACCTAATATATGACAATACTCATTCAATACTCATCTCTGCTTACTCCAGTACTCGCCATACCTAATACTACAATCATTCTCCCTTCCTTATTTATACTCTCACTAACTACACTATCTACACTATTTATAATAGCTACACCACCTACAAAAACTACACTAACTACACTAACTACACTAACTACACCACTACACTAACTACACTAAATACACCAACTACACCAACTACACCTACTACACCAACTACACTAACTACACTAAATATACCAACTACACTAATTACACTCTCTACAGTCACTACACTAAATACACGAACTACACTAACTACACTAACTACACAAACTACACTAAATGTACCAACTACACTCAATACACTCACTACACCACCTACACTCACTACACTCACTACATTAACTACACTAACTACACTAAATACACCAACTACACTAATTACAATCACTAAAGTCACTACACTAATTACACTTACTACAGTCACTACACTAACTACATTAACTACATCAACTACAATAACTATACTAATTACACTAGCTATACTAACTATAATAGATACACTAACTATACTAACTATACTAACTACACTAACATCACTAACTACACCAACTACACCAACTACACTAACTACACTAACTACATTGATTCCTATTACTAGACTTCCTCTAAACACATATTTTCATCTAATCAAACCCTGTATCCCGTATCAAACTCCTGTATCCTCTCCTATTCCTCTGCTAATCTCTAATAACTACGCACAGGACACTGAAATATTGTTGAAACAACTGGAAGAAGATCAGGAGGCTGTAAAGGAAGTCAGAGTGATTGTCACTACTGAAGAGGAGCAAATGAAGATGGAGTCTCAGATTGTTCAGGAATATGCCAAGGTCGATAATATGTAGAATTATCAAGGTCACTTGATCCCTCGTTTATTTCCAATAATTCGTCAATTGCGTTTCTTCATAAAATTCATTAGATTATAAATTAGAATAACTCTAATTAATTAACGGTATTACAAAAACAACACTTGGATATTTGATAATTGATATTTATATATAAATAGAATTGCAGACATCATTATATTCGCCTAAGTATCAACTGCTGTGTAAATACAACCTGAAATTGTACTTCCTCCCGCAGTCGTGTGAAACGGATCTGGCTACAGTGTTGCCACGACTACAACAAGCTATTCTGTCGCTGAACTCCCTGAAGAAAAAGGACATTACTGAGATTAAATGCTATACTAAACCGCCTGTTAGTTTTCTGTCCGGTATATACTCTTTTTTAGTAGATATCGTTATTATTATTATCTCTCGTTATTAATAATCACATCTCCATCGAGACTTTAATTACTTTTAATATATTTTAATATAATTAATAATTAAACTTATACATAAAAATTAAATAAATAATAAAATGTTTCCGTTTAAATTTAATTTGTATTTAGTTTCTCTAAATTAAGTTGTTTAATTTGAACTTTATCATATCCCCTTATCATATCCCATTATCATATCCCCTTATCATATCCCCTTATCATATCCCCTTATCATATCTCCTGATCTCTTCTCCATTGTTTTAAGAATCTCGTAAAGATGGTAATGGCGGCAGTGTGCATCCTTCTGGATGAAAAAACTAATTTCAACGACATCAAGAAAGTGTTAGGAGATAGTAATTTCTGTAAAAGGCTCGTTACACTGGATAAGAGCGCGATCAGTGAAAAGGTCACATTTCTATTAATATATTCTCTTTTTAATGATATAAAGTTAATTAATAATATGAATACTAAAATTATATACTTTTTACTTTATTAAATGTTCTTTCTTTGTTTGTTTTTTGTAAACTTGTTTAAAATACAGAAACTTTTTATAATAATATAATATTTTATATTATAAATTAAAATTTGATTACATCTCTGTTCAATAACTTTCTTTTTAGACGTTCATCAAGCTCAAGAAATACACAAAACATGAGGATTTCAACCCGGAGAAGGTAGGCTTTGTATCAGCTGCATGTAAATCTATGTGCCAATGGGTTTTGGCTCTACAGAAATATAATGAAGTGTATAAGGTTACTACAAGAGTGTTTCTTACAAAGTATTTACTGTAAATATATATTGCTTACAAATCAGAAATGCATAATAAAACTTTGATCAGATTTCAATTATTGAATACTTATTATTTAATTCTTACAAAGAAAAGTTTATATTATATAAAATTATATTTGATATTCGTATTATTAATATTTATTTATAATATAAAGAATTCATTAATCTTTATAAGATGGCCAAACCAAAGCATCAAAAGGTAATAGATGCGAAGGAGGCTCTTGGTCTGGCAGATAAAAGACTTGCAAACAAGCGAGGCAATCTCAACAAGGTTTAATAGGATTATGTAACTTATACTATTACAATAAGATAACGAAAGCATTGTATTTATAATATATAGTACAGATGCTAATGATATTCTTTATCTATATTCCTTCTTGTGTAGGTAATATAAAATAGTTTATCAAATATATGATCAATTATATTAAAATTAAATATCGCAGATTGAAGATCATTTAAAGAAACTTCAAGATATTTACAACAATAGTGTCTTCGATCGAGAATCACTGAAACAGCATAAGATTCTCACTAAATTGAGATTAGAAAGAGCTTCTATTCTCATCATTGCATTGTCCAATGAAAAAGTTTGAAATATTATATAATTAATTGTTTAGATATTTAACTAATGTAATTATTACTGTTTAAATTGTTTTACTGAAATATATTTGTCTTAAATTTATTCCAAATTTCAACCGTCATCTTATTCTTACTTTCATCTTATTTTTAAACCCTACCATCTTCTACCCCATCGTCTCACCCTCACCTTCGTAATTACTCTCGACCTCAGCCATTTCCCTAACCAATTCCACATGAAACTTCCCTCACTCTGTCACCTCTTCCCCTTCCTTCTACTTATACCATCAGTAACCACCTTCCCTATTCACCTTCACCCATACTCGAAACCACCCTTAGACACGTTGGGAGCAATCGGTGTTGGTATTGGACGAAAAGCTTCACAATCTCGCTGGTAACGTGTTGGTATCCGCTGCCTGCGTAGCGTACTACGGTCCATTTACTACGAAGTATCGCGACGACCTCGTGACCTCGTGGAGGGAGATGTGTAAACAAATGCAGGTGCCCATCGACTCCGCCTACGACTTTGTGTCCAATAATATCGACGCCAACCAGGTCAGTGAAGTTAGGTGAAGTATTACCTCACCGAAGTGAGTTAAGTTAGGTGAGCATTACCTCACCAAAGTGAGTGAAGTTAGGTGAAGTATTACTTCACCAAAGTGAGTTAAGTTAGGTGATCATTACCTCATCAAAGTGAGTTAAGTTAGGTGAAGTATTACCTCACCAAAGTGAGTTAAGTTAGGTGAGCATTACCTCACCAAAGTGAGTTAAGTTAGGTGAAGTATTACCTCACCAAAGTGAGTTAAGTTAGGTGAGCATTACCTCACCAAAGTGAGTTAAGTTAGGTGAAGTATTACCTCACCAAAGTGAGTTAAGTTAGGTGAGCATTACCTCACCAAAGTGAGTTAAATTAGGTGAGCATTACCTCACCAAAGTGAGTTAAGTTAGGTGAGCATTACCTCACCAAAGTGAGTGAAGTTAGGTGAGCATTACCTCACCAAAGTGAGTTAAGTTAGGTGAATTATTACCTCACCAAAGTGAGTTTAGTTAGGTGAAGTATTACCTCACCAAAGTGAGTGCAGTTAGGTGAGCATTATCTCACCAAAGTGAGTGAAGTTGAGGTGAGCATTACCTCACCAAAGTAAGTTAAGTTAGGTGAGCATTACCTCACTAAAGTGAGTTAAATTAGGTAAAGTATTACCTCACCAAAGTGAGTTAAGTTAGGTGAAGTATTACCTCACCAAAGTGAGTGAAGTTAGAGGTAAAGATCTGGGCAGAAGTGTGATGTGTATAGAGAATATGATAGAATAAAATGATACTCACTTAATGAATTCCGTTCTCATAAATTCCCTTCATGAGTTCCTCCACTTTATCTGTACTAATGATTACATAATGTTGTTCCGATCATTAAATATTTCAAGTAATTCCACTCTTACATAATATCTGTATAACATCTTTATAACATCTTTATAATATCTTTATAATATCTGTATAACATCTTTATAATATCTTTATAACATCTTTATAATATCTTTATAATATCTTTATAATATCTTTATAATAACTTTATAATATATTTATAATATCTTTTTAATATCTTTATAATATCTTTATAATATCTTTATAATATCTTTATAATAACTTTATAATATATTTATAATATCTTTATAACATCTTTATAATATCTTTATAATATCTTTATAATATCTTTATAATAACTTTATAATATCTTTATAATAACTTTATAATATATTTATAATATCTTTTTAATATCTTTATAATATCTTTATAATATCTTTATAATATCTTTATAATAACTTTATAATATATTTATAATATCTTTATAACATCTTTATAATATCTTTATAATATCTTTATAATATCTTTATAATATCTTTATAATATCTTTATAATATCTTTATAATATCTTTATAATATCTTTATAATATCTTTATAATATTTTTATATTATCTTTATATTACAGGATATTACAGAATATTATTTTACTAAACTTTTCATTTACATTTTATTTCTAAGGGATTTACTTTTTTCAACTTTCAAAGACTCTTTCTTTGTAAGCATTGCCTATTTACCTGTCCTACTTCTTCAATACCGTAGTTCCCTTTACGTTTTCACCAGTCTCTTTACTTGCATAGACATGCATGTTCATACAGTTGATTCATCTCCCTTTAGGTGCTTCAATGGCAAAACGAAGGTCTCCCCAGCGATCGGCATTCCACAGAAAACGCTATCGTATTAAAGTGTTCGCAACGTTGGCCTCTCCTGATTGACCCGCAAGGTCAAGCAGCCGCTTGGCTTCGCGAAATGGAACTCGGTCGTTTGAAGGTCGTGGACGCAGTTGACCCTCAATACCTTCATTCCGTCGAGCGTGCAATTCGTATCGGAGAGAGCGTACTGCTTCAGGTGAACAATGGCGGACACATTTGGCGTTTATTAGCTATATAAAGAACAATCGTAGATACAGTTTGTTTATGCTACGTTGTCATCGGTTACTAAACATGATTTACGTTCACGAATTTTAAATATCTATTCATTTTTATTTCAATATTCACGTGAAATTTTATTATAATATTCCGATAAGATGTCATCATTTATCATTATTACTTTATTGTCATAAACATTTCTTAACGTATCCAGGGCCTAACTGAAGAATTTGATCCTTCCCTAAAAAGCGTTTTGATGCAGAAAACTTACACCAAGTCCGGACATACTCTTATTAAGATCGGAGAAAATGAAATTGAATATAATAAAAACTTCAGGTTGTAAATCTATTTCTGCGTTAATCTGTTTATGAAATAAATTGAATTCAATGATTTGATGAAATGCATCATTTATGATAAATGCTAATATTACATTTAAATATCAATACATTTAAAGAATTTGGATTTTTTAAATAAATGAAAACTATTACATACGAAGATAAAATACATTAAGTAATTATTATTCATTGCACTATTGTTATTCATTGCCCTATTGTTATACCAAATACGAAATAAACACAGGCTAACTGTATTTGATATCACATTCTAGGCTTTATCTATCCACTTCGATGAGTAATCCTCATTATCTACCTTCAATTTGTATCCAAGTGAACATGATCAACTTCACTGTAACATTTGCTGCCCTTCAACAGCAACTTCTTTCTAATGTCGTAAAACAGGTTGTAGGCTTTGGTTGGCGTGTGTAATAATTACATTCATTAATATACAAAGTATATTAATATATATTTAATACATTTATAATATATTTTTAGTGATATTTATATTTTAACTTTATATATATATTTAATACTAAATTTACTATTATTTTTTCTTTTTAATTTTAAATTCAAATATTATTGAATTCAAATAATTAATAACTTGTAATGTTTGATCTATTAATGTTTTATATTAATTAGTAATATCGTATATTTCATTAAAATTGGTATTATCATTAATAAACTCTATATTCAGCATATCTTTTATACATAAATATCAATTACAGTTCTTATCATCATTAATCAAATTATTGTTATCCAAAGGAACGTCCCAAATTGGAAACCGAACGCAGCGATCTTCTGCAAATAATAGCTTCCGATCAACAGCTCTTACGTGAACTTGAGGACAGATCATTGACGTTACTGCAAACCAGTAAAGGTCGGAGAATCAAATACATTCATTCATCATTCTTATTCCCATCTGGATTTCATTTTCGTATACAATTACAATTACAATTACAATATAGAGAAAAATATCAAAAAGCTCTTGTAAATGTTCAACATTTTTATAAGATATTTTAACATAACGCATGCTAACTAAATGCACTCATGTTTATACTGTGACATTAAATAAACTCACCTCAGGTCACATCCTCGACGACCAGGAACTCGTGGATACTCTCCGCCGTACGAAATCTCAGTCCGAAGAGATGCAGACTCGTCTCGCCGAGTCACGCCTCACCGAACAGCGATTGGACGACGCTAGGCGGGGCTACTTGCCCGTCGCCACCAGGGGCTCTGTGCTGTACTTCCTGATCGCGGATCTAGCCTCCATCGATGTCATGTACCAGTTTTCGTTGTCGTGGTTCTACGCGATGTTCAATGCCTGCGTAAACCCCATGCTGAAGCCTCAACACCGACAGCTTAATTCCGGTTTGATCGTCTAACCGAAATTACATTGTTTCTAATTAGTCCAGTTTTATCAACTGCGAATATATAATGTAAAATATAGAATATGTTATTTCAATTATTAGAGTTTAACAATATTGTCATAATAATATACACTAATATAAATCATGGATTGTCATTTTAGATCACTTATTGATGTTGTGGATATCCAAAAACTAAATATGATATATAACAAATGTTCATTATATGCTAAAATATATTCTATATATGCTATTTTCTATATAATAATATTATTTTCTAGATATTTGAATTATTGTGTTTATAAAAGGACATTTTTATTTGGTAGGTTGTTTAATTTTAAATCAATACTTGGAGATAATATTTGTGAAGTACCCAGCAATTCTACTTCTAGAATTCATTCTTGCCCTATACTCTTTAATCGAGCTATCGAACCCTGACCTCTACAGGATCTAGTCGCCAGCGATATAGTCGAGAGCATATGTTACATAGACGTCGTACCAGTTCAACAATCATGCTTCCGAGCGATATCTTAGCAATGAACAAACGCAATACTACATGTAACCTCGCCACCTCACTTCAAAACATGATCCAACGACTTACAACCAGTATTTACAAAGTTATTGAGTTTCATGCAATATTCTGAATTTAGCCAATTTCATTAAGTTCAATTACGATTGAATTTTGGATACAAATTAGTTGTTTTGAAATTATTTTCAATATTTTATAATTAATAAATATTAATATTAGATATAGATTTAAAAAGTTACTTTTCACAGCTTTACAATAATTTCTGAGTGTATGGATGCTTCTTTATTTACTAATTATTAATATATAAAACAATACATTTAGGTAGTGTCTGTTGCATTATTTGCTCATCATCAGCTTACTTTCTCTTTCATGATCTGTTTCAACGTACTTCGGTCAAACTATTATGTGAAAGGTTTGCGTAAAACTATACATATGTTTATATATAGCGATATTGTCTATATATTTCTATGTATTAATATTTAATAAAAATATGATGACAAAATAATTTATATTGGAACACATTTGCCAACATTATTTACAGACTATATTATAATATATACATTATATGGATGCTTATAAGAATCCTATAAATATGAATTCATTTGTGTAATTATAATAGAAAAAAGTAAAGAAACGGAGGAGAAAATTTCACCTTTAGAATGTTTGATATTTCTTCGAATCCACATCATGTCGGAACTTATTGATGAAGATTTGAAATTTAAATATGACGGTTTAATATTTGATTTAACTCATTCTTAATGTAGTATTTAATGTAAAACTAACTTATTAATAAAGGTTTAACAACTAACCAAAGAAATAATGGTGAGAAAGTGGAGCGAATGATTTGGTTATCGGATTCAATTTGGCATAGAGCCCAATTACTGGAATCAAAACTTTCTTATATATATAAAGGTAATACAATTATTTTACATTATAATATGACAATTTAATACTCCTGATTTATCTATTTATTATATTTAATATATAATCACATTGATAATATAATAACAATCATATACATATAATTAAAACTAGATTAAATAAAATTCTATAATATTTTATAATAAAATAATTTATTTTATATTCAGTTTAAACATTTTAATATCCATTATACTTCAATTATCTAATTTGCTACTTGATTATGTAGGTCTTTGTTTTAGTCTGAGGCAATCCTCTCAACAATGGAATTCATTATTTGAAAGTAAAGAACCATATAAATTAATGTCAAATTTCGAATTCTCCGGTTAATTAATTAATAATAATATAAATATAACCTTAATAATAATAGAACATATTTATTAACAATATTGCATATCGAAATAATAAATTTTATTATTTTAATTTATTTAATTTATTCATGAATTCATTATCTATAAAGGACATGAACAACACTCAAATTAGTTCCATTGTCTATTTACATGTCTATGTATAACTATCTTACAATAATTCAAGTATCTTACACACTCGAATACAGATGAAGAAATTCCAAACGTTTTCCGATGGGACAAACTGTCACGGTTCCAGAAACTGCAAATCATTAACTTACTTTGTCCAGTGTATTTGACCTCTAGTATACAGGATTTCGTGTCAGAGGTCATGGGTAAGGAATATCTATCATCCGGGACTATTCAGTTGAAAGATTTGTATGAAGAGTCAGATGCTAAATCACCATTAATCTTTATTCTATCACCGGGTAAGTTGAAATTCAGTTCATCTTTGACTATATTATAATAAGATCTACTATGAGTAAGTCATCTTTATCTTTGATATTATCATTATTTGGAAATCATCTTGGCTAATTTACATTAGTATAATCTAATGATTTTTTAGATATAATATAACATATCAATTAACAGAGAATGTTAATTTAAGATAATGTAAAAATCAAACTGATTAAAAACATTAAATAAATATGTATTTATAAAAGTAACATCTATATCATTTGCCAAAATAATATTTAAATAAGTATTAAGTATTCACTAAATTAAGTAGTTAATTTACTAAATAGTTTTCTATCAATAATCATTAAGTTTACTAAATAAATTATTGTTTTTAATATTTGTTGCATTTATTTAATTAAATTATTAATTAATGATATTAATATTATATTTATAATTAATACTTTTAATTTCATTTTTTAAAATCTTTTTTCAGGATCTGATCCAGCCTCACAACTCACAAGATTTGCTAAAGAACACAGAGGATCCTCTACGAATTTAGATATCATTTCATTGGGTACGTGGTAAATCAACCGTTTAAGATTAACATTCAATCAAAACAATTTATCAGCATTTTTTATAGTTATACTCAAGTGAATTATTGTACATATTAGATATATTAACTTACGCTTTAGTCTTGGAAAGCATTTCTTTGATCTCAATTAGATTTTGCATTAACTTCTGCTTTACTCGCCGCATTAAAATGAAGCGAACTAGAGATGAGATCATAACTAACTGACCGCCACAGGTAGGGGTCAAGGCAAAAGAGCAGAACAACTTATCTCTAAGGCTCTTATTCTCAAGGGAAGTTGGGTATTTCTACAGAATTGTCATCTCGCAGCCTCTTGGATGCCAAAACTTCAGTGTATTGTCAGCGAGTTTGTATGTTCATCTCATGTAAAGATCATAGTCCATCATTTCATATGAGATGCAATGATGATGATGATTAATATTCTAGATCTACGGATTTTATTTAGTATTGAATATTAGTTATTGGTAGGAAATATTTGTTATTAGTTATTTGTATGACATATTAGTTATTATTATGACATATTAGTTATTATTATGACATATTAGTTATTATTATGACATATTAGTTATTATTATAACATATTAGTTATTATTATGACATATTAGTTATTATTATGACATATTAGTTATTAGTATGACATATTAGTTATTTGTATGACATTTAGTTATTATTATAACATATTAGTTATTAGTATGACATATTAGTTATTATTATAACATATTAGTTATTCTCTTAGGACCAAGTTGTTGCATACTCATTGTTCACAATTTATTATATAATACTTTATAATGTAAATTACTATATGCCGATTACGTAACTTCAACTTCAATCAGTCTCAACAAAACTGGCAATGACATCGATCCAAATTTCCGATTGTGGTTGAGTTCAAAGCCTGATCCATGCTTCCCGGTTTCTATTCTGCAATCCGGCCTCAAGGTGTTTACCGATTTTAGAGAGATTTATCTGTATAATTAAAGTATTACCATATTATTAATTATAATAACATAAATGTTGAATTAAAAGTTGTTAAATCTCTATTTAGTTGTAAAATAAAGCTAATAATATTATAAAAAAATATTAATATTAATTGAAATATCATATTTTTAACATCTAATGATCAATTTAGTCAAATAATTATGTATCACTTAAAACAAAATTTATAAGATAAAATTCTCATATTTATTATTTAAAAAGTAATGCTTTCTCTTAATTAATTAAATTATAATTTAACTTCCAAAGGAAATCATTATTATTATTGCAGATGACAGTCGAACCTCCTCATGGCATTAAAGCGAATTTATTGAGGTCGTTTGGTCAAGGAGGCTCTTTGAATGCTGACCTTTACGACTGCAATGGCAGCGACAATGGTTTATCTATCTACCTGTCTTAGAATTTACACATTATTCAAACATCCGAGATAACATCATTTCAATGATTCACTTAATACAGATATAATATTAGTGGATTAACTCCGCTTCCTATCTTTACAGTTGTAAACAAAATGACTCATTAATACTTAATATCGCTTTTACAGATATAGCCCCAGCTTATCAGCTCAAATGGAGAAAGCTGTTGTACGGACTCTGCTTTTTCAACGCCGTGATTCATGAACGTAAGAAGTACGGCAGACTCGGCTGGAACATACCGTATGAATTCAATGACTCCGATCTCGAGGTCAACCAAACTAATTCGGATAACTATTTAGAGTATGAGATGTAATGAGTTTTTTTATATTCCTTATGGAGAACTTAGATATTATATACTAAAGAAATCATGAGTATTTCTTGAATATAATTATTGTAAAGTGATCATAAATATAAACTTTATAATTGTTATTTATCGGAAAATTATCGAATATATATAAATATGTATATATATATATATAAATATGTATAAATATATATATATATTAATATATTTTTTAATTTTAAAACTATTATTAAAAGTTTTCTCTTAATTTCTAGGTTTCAATATTACAATTAAAAATGCTGTGCAAAGAAAATGTACCATGGCCCGCATTATGGTATGTTACTGGAGAAGTAACCTTTGGAGGTCGTGTTACCGATGATAATGACCGAAGATGCCTACATTCGCTATTGCAGAGATTTTACCATCCAAAACTTTTGGAGGAGAGTGCGGTAATTTAAAAATAAATATACTTTCTTGATATAATCTCTACATTCAGATATTTGCAATATGATAATGATTAGTTTAATTCAAATTACAAATATTTTTTGTTCTACATTTTCAATTGATAAATATCTAAATAATTATTTAATTGCACTAGGAACCTAGAATTTTTCAGTTACCAGCAGATATGAATTTTAATCAAACTAGAAAGTATATCGAAGAAAATATATCTAATCAAGATAATCCTGAAATTTTTGGTTTTTTTTATTTAAAGGCATTTAATATTATAACAATTGTGTAATAAACTCTATAAAAATTGATTAATGCATAATATATGAATTTAATCTAAAATTGTAAAGTTAAATAAAGAAATTACAATAATATTTCCAATAGGACTTCATGAGAATGCCTATAAGATGCATTTGAAGGACGAAGCTCGCATTCTTATTGATACAGTTGGCAGCATACTTCCTCAGATGCAAATGAGTTTCATGAGGTAGAAGATATTTAGTGAACATGAAGCAAAATAATTTCCTAATTTATTATTATCTAATGTCATTTCTAATATGTATAAAGTATTTCTTAATATCTTGACAAACTCATAACTAAATTTCAAAATACAACGATTGATAAATATAAAATGCAATTAAACAAATTCTTAATTTAATTTTTTTTGTAATTAGATACAACAACTTATTACTAATTAAATAACTAGGCAGCCTATTATATAATCTAAAGTTGAACAATTAGTTATTCTATCCATACTCGTTTTAGTTACCTTAGTTACTATTGAGTAATAACATACTTTATAAACCTCCTAAACTGAAATACCATTTTTAGTATTTTTATTAACATGACTAATTTTCTTTTCATCTCCCCTTAGGATTCAATTTTTGCGTTATTAATTTATGAATTCACTCAATTGCAGCCAAAACAATGACACGATTGTTATGAACCAGGCGAAAGAGATAGAACGCCTGATTCCTCCGAGTATCGACACGGTTGAACCCGGAATCAGAGCTACCATGAAACGAAGCACTCCATTCACGTTGTACGACGTTACGATGATTTCAATTAAACCGGAGTTCGCGAAGCTCCACTATAAGCCACCAGTCGTCACAAAAAGAGACCAAAGTATTTATAGCGGCGTGCAGTTCTATTATACGCCATTCATTCCGCTTCCTTATGTATTAGAGAGTTCTTTCTGCTTTCGAAAACTGATTGTTCTTTAAAATTCTATTGTATGAGAATAGTGAATTGAATTGTTCATTCCATCCACGCAAGGACCTTTATCGGCTGCCGGCGAATGGACTTTCAATGACGCAATACAGGCGGTCACCAAGATTACGTCATCGGCTCTATACACTATTCTGCGCCAGGAGATAAGCAGATTCGATAAGTTGCTCTCAGTGGTTTGTTGTTCATAAAATCTTTTTAGAAAATCTCTCTCCAAATAAATAAATACTCTTATAGCTATAGTTCAAATGCTATTTATTGCCCAGCAACAAACTTATCACAAGTCGTGCTATTTTCTACTTTTATATTATAGAATTGCAACACGAATATGTATTAGATCTATTTGATTTGATCTAGTTTTGTATGTCTCCTCTCAGATTCGAGCATCATTGGTTCAATTAGCATTGGCCGTGAAGGGCGAAGTTGTCATGTCCGTGGAATTGGACGATACGTATCGATGTATTCTATCGCAGAAAGTACCTTTTCAATGGAAGGTTTAATTTATAAATAAAATCATATATCGGTCAGTAATAAAGTACGAACAAATTATACGTGGTAGAAATCGTGAATATAATAAAATATACTAAATATCGTAGTGTGTATGTTTTAGTTAGGGCTATTGTCATATTTCATATTTTCAAAACTAAATAAATTGATTAATAATAATAATTAGAATGTTAATAATTTAATCTATATTAATTAATAATTAATTAATAAATATATATCGTAGCTACACAGCTACGAATCAGAGAAATGTTTACATTCGTGGTTGTTGGACTTAAGGAAAAGAATTTCTTTCTTCTGTGAATGGTGTCAACTTGTGACGGCTAAAACAGAATATATAATGAGGTGAGAGGAAATCTAAAGATCCATAAAACTCCTTCATTTCAACCCATCGATTCCTAAATAATTGTGTGGTATAATTTAATATAAACTGTAATTAATATATGATGTCTGGATATCTTAGAATATGTAATTAGATTTTAATGATATATCATTTATAGTATGCCCTGTTAAATATATTACATTACAATTTTCTAATCTAATTAGTTTTCTAGAGTATCTAAATTATAAAACAAAAGATTCTCTCATTCTCATAATCACTTCTCAGATTCACTAAAGGTCGCGAGAATTCAAACTACTCAGTTGATGATATCTACCCTCAGCGATACTGGTTGCCTTCTTTCTTTTTCCCTCAAGGTAATCTGCAACTCAAAACTCTGCTCGCCGAGTACACCAATACAGTTCAGACATATCACACTAATGTCTCATTCCACAACCACAATCAACATTATTAACTAACACCTCGTAGCTTATCATCGGAATACTTTCACACACCCTTAACTGTAGAATGATCTCACTGCATCAACGAGTAGTACTTACACCATAGTGACATAACCAGTTATTAATGCCTATGCATTTTCTTGTTCGTTTGTGTTTCATGTTATCACAGCAATATAAAAGTATAAAACATCACTTGCTTTCCAAACGATGAAATCGCAAATTGATCTCATCGCAACTTTAGGATTTCTTACCGCCGTGCTACAAACACAAGCTCGCAAGTTGAAGATATCAGTCGACCAGTTGAACTTTAAATATGATGTAATCGATGACACTGGCCTGGACATGAAGGACATCAGTAAAATGGCATTTCATGTAAGCGATCGACCGTCTAGACAATAAATAAAACTGGACAGTTTCAATAACAATTCTGTCCGGAACAATAATAATTTATATAATTAATAGTAGTATTAATTAGTCTAATGTATTGAATTAATACAAGCTAATTAAATTACTGATCATTGTTTAGTACTAATTGGTAAATATTAATATTTAAAAAATATATTGCCCACGATAAAAAGTATTTACAACCATTTACTTTGCAATATTGATACGAGATTAGCTATCAACTCGAATATTATATTAACCTTTGTCATTCAGACTGACTGCGATGTACCTTGCGATGGAGTTTTGGTATTTGGATTGTACCTGGATGCCGGTCAGTGGTGTCAGAATGCCAAGAGTTTGGTGGACGCTCAACCTGGCCAACGCTTCAACACAATGTTCACGATCCACTTCCGACCTCAGGCGGTACGTTTACTCCACTAGTGCGAAGTTCATTTAACCTCCGTTTCCCAGTTAAATAAACACACGCGCTATCCTCTCACCTCATTAACCTCACCGCCTTATCTCCTACTACACCTTAAACCCCACGTAGTCTGCCTTCGCGGTTCCCATTGCTGCCAACCGTTACCCTCGACCCCTTAACCTCCGCGCAGGACCGGTCTCGCAGTCGCAACGGCAATTCGTTCGAGTCTCCCCTGTCGATGTTCCAGGCGGTGTCGGCGTGTAGTTCGGCGTTGACTCGCCAGGCGGCAAACTACGCCTACGACTGCCCGATGTACAGGACGGAGAAGCGAGCGGAATCCGGCGTCGTCACTCAGTGCAACTTCATACAAAGGGTCACTCTGCCTTCTAATGCTCCGGCTGATTTTTGGTTGTTACGCGGAATGGCTTTGATCTGCCAACTCTCGGATTGAATACAAATAATCTGTAGCACTATTTGTTATTTAACTAATTCAGAGAATAGCTCTATTTAACAATTAATATGTATTTATTTATTTTACTATCAAAGTTTTTGTGAATATAAATATTAATATGATATACAAATGCTTATGATATTTATTCAATGTTTTCATATAATTTGATTTCCAATCTGTGATTATTTTGTTGATATTTATTTTTAAATTATTATTTTTAAGGCCGAAATAAAAATAAATTTTGAAAGTTTATTATCGTTTATTTTTATTCATCAAAAAGTGCCTTTTAATAAAAGTTATTGCGATTTTCTTCGACTTATCCTCTACCACGGATGAGCGATTAGATTTCGCACTGGCGAATAGTTTGCGAATCTTGGCAAGTTTCATGACTCCTTGCTTCTTATCCTTATCGCAAAGATTAACAAATATCTCGAAGACTGAGTGCACTTGGGAAATTTCTTCAGAATTATCGATGCTAAATAACCAATCCCGTTCTCCACTCGCTAAGGATAAGTTTGTCGGCATTTCAGGTTTCACCGAGATACACATCATCTCCAGCTCTTTCTTCTTCCTCTTCTTTTTGGATTTCACAGATTCGTGAATTACAGGGACCTGCATTTCTGAAGCGATGGATTGTGAATCTGTATTTTTAATCTTCTTATTCTTTATAATACTTTTAGCTTCTGATTTTTCTTCATCGAATGATACTTCCAAATCCGAATGATCATATTTTTCGACATCTTTACTTGTAGAAACATCTTTATTGGCATTGTTATTGTTATTAATTTCACTTGAAATTGACACTCCAAGATCTTCAGAGACATTATCAAATGTTTTGAAGATTTCAATATTTTTTAAATCTAAAGGCTTGTCAAAATTTCCACTAAGTAAGAATATATTATTTGATCAAATATATATTTATAAATATTTAACTTACAAATTTACATAATTTACTTGAAAAACATTTACAAAATGCATAATTTAATACTTAATAACCTGATTAACAAACTCAATTCTCTAGGTAATGAATATCCTTCTGGCAACTAATAATTGTCGGTATTTGTTTAATTATACATATTGAATATAAACTATTTAATACATATGGTAATTAAATTTAGAATTATTTGTTAAAATTAACCCATTTCACTTTAGTATCTTTTAGCTCAGAAATAAGAATAACATTTTCCTTATAAAATGTAGAGAATCGCAATACCATTGTCCAAACATAAAGTCTATATAAATAAATAAATTATAAATCAAATTGAAGAAAAATCGTAACCTAATTGATTTTTACAATTTGATATCATTTTTATAAATAATATATTTATTTATTATAATATCATATTATATAATTAGTTGTAATAAATTGAATCGTGAATAATTATTCTTATCACAATTACAATAATATCGTTAAAAGTAATATTGTATTATTTGTTCATGGTTGTAGAATTAAATAGTACAACTACTAATAGAACTATATATATATATATAACTTCTTCAGTGACTATGGTATTGCCAAGTTGGCCAGTTGTATAAATCTCTGGCCGGATTTAATAATTATCTTAAAATATTATATAGAAATGTTGAAATATATAACGTTTCTTACTAATACAAAAACACCTTAACACAATTCACCAAATTTCTAGGAATGTTAAGAAAAGACTCCACCGAATATATACATTAGAATATACTTTATATATATTTAATAAAAGAAAAGTTAATCAACATAGATATGATATTTTTTTTAATATATCAAAATAGAAATATTAAAAATAATTAATATAATATAAATTTGTACAATAAAATAGTAACATAAATATTTTATACTAGAGTAAACCGTATAACATGCTCTAAATATTCATTAATAAGTATCTTATTAACTATGTTGATTAACTTTATAATTATTTGATACTAGAGTAAACTGTATAACATGCTCTAAATATTCATTAATAAATATTAACTATGTTCAGAATTTTAAATTTTTAAGAAACTATAAGTACTTCTAAAATAAACTTATATAATAGGTGATAGAATAAGCAATTAAATGTAATCTGTAAGTATAAGTAAGTTATTTATCATTTTGTATATAATTATAGCTAATAAGATATATATTTCCATTTCTACTATTATATAATAATTTAATATGATATAACTTTCTATATATTAAAATATAATATTATATTTAATCTTAAAATTCTCTTTTATTATAAGTTAAAATTTCATATTTGAAATCGCTTATTTTTTTATAATTATAAATACAAATTATGTTAAACAATGATTTATAGATTTTAGTACAAACCCAATACGTGAAAGCAGTCCTACATAAATACTTAAAGTTCGTGCGAATAAACACTTAGCGATTTGTTGGTTCAATAATCTAATTAAATATATAATTTTAACAATAAAATATTATATTTATAGAATCCATATTATAAAAAATCATCGTCACTGACTTTCTAAAATTTAGAAAATTCTATTCGAAAATATTTCCAGAGAAAATGAGATGAATATAAGAAATAAGTTAAATTAATTAATATAACAAAAATATTTACAAAATATATCCACAATATAAATATTTATAAAACTTATTCTGTGTTAACGAATAATCAGCGTAGAATGTAAACTAACTTTATGGTACTGAGTATCAAAAGAAGCAAATGTGTGAGAACGGAGTGACAAGAACACATGCGAACAAAAGCAAACTGAAATATTGGTTTACTCGGCAAATATAAATCTCTCGAATCTATCCTATAAAGAACAGAAATTATAGTTTAACGAATTATTAATAATAATCAAAAAAACACTAAAAGATAATCATTAATCATAACTATTACAAACAAAGTTAAATATTCTTCATTAATACTAAATATAATGTTAATGTTAATGTTAGTGTTAGTGTTAATGTTAATGTTAATGTTAATGTTAATGTTAAAGTTAGTGTTAATGTTAGTGTTAATGTTAGTGTTAATGTTAGTGTTAATGTTAGTGTTAGTGTTAGTGTTAATATTAGTGTTAATGTTAGTGTTAATGTTAGTGTTAATGTTAATGTTAATGTTAATGTTAGTGTTAATGTTAGTGTTAATGTTAGTGTTAATGTTAGTGTCAATGTTAGTGTTAATGTTAGTGTTAATGTTAATGTTAATGTTAATGTTAGTGTTAATGTTAGTGTTAATGTTAGTGTTAATGTTAATGTTAGTGTTAATATTAGTGTTAATGTTAATGTTAATGTTAGTGTTAATGTTAGTGTTAATGTTAATGTTAGTGTTAATGTTAGTGTTAATGTTAATGTTAATGTTAATGTTAATGTTAGTGTTAATGTTAGTGTTAATATTAGTGTTAATGTTAATGTTAATGTTAGTGTTAATGTTAGTGTTAATGTTAATGTTAGTGTTAATATTAGTGTTAATGTTAATGTTAATGTTAGTGTTAATGTTAGTGTTAATGTTAATGTTAGTGTTAATGTTAATGTTAATGTTAGTGTTAATGTTAGTGTTAATGTTAATGTTAGTGTTAATATTAGTGTTAATGTTAATGTTAGTGTTAATGTTAATGTTAATGTTAGTGTTAATGTTAGTGTTAATGTTAATGTTAGTGTTAATGTTAATGTTAATGTTAATGTTAACCGGTCCACAGGTATAGATTCTCTTAGAGATTTAATAATGCCGTAGATGTCAATAGAATAATAATTTGCAATGCACTTTTCTACCTAAAATATACGATATAAACTTAAATATATATTTATTTATAAAACATTCTAAAATATACTATAAATAATAGGTAAAAGGTTATTAAATTGTATATATGAGGTTATTATTGAAGAATAATCAATATAAGAGTTAAGTTATCACATAACCTTGCTAAATAATTGTAAATTATTATTCATTGAATTTTCATTGACAAAAACTAACTCGTTTTAAAAATCTGAAATATTTTTGAACTCTGTGTTGATTTCTATTATTTATAAGAAGATGATTCAAAATAAGTTTTTCATAATTCAAGTCTTTATTATTGTGTTTTAATTCAACAAGAAACAAAGCCATTTGTTTATAGTTCAGCGATATTAAATTATTCATATCTGTTTATTAAAAAATTTAAGTAACTATCAATAATGAAAATATAATGATGTAATATATATAGTTATATTAACACATATATTAACATATAATACTAAAAACAACAATAATCTTACGTTGATTTCTATGATTCGGCTTATATAAAATTCTATTTATTGCTGGTTTCTCAATATTTTTCATCTCATGAAACACCGGCATATCTATAGAAATTCATTGAAAATTAAATTATTTAATTAAAATATAAAAATATATTTATATTGTCTAAAATATACATTACAAATTATTTAAATATTTGTACTATCTTCTATATACTGTATATCTCATAGTATGATCAATATTTAATTAATTAAATGAAACTAATAAAAGATAATTTAATATATAGGTAAATAAATATATCATTTTAATTTTATACTTGTATTGGCCCATTTTGGGGTATGCAAATATTACTGTTATATTCAAATATTTAATTATATGGCTGTAAAATAAACATATTTTTATATTAAATATATTATTATAATGTGAGTAGATATTATTTTACAAATTGTATAATCATTATTTATCAAAACTATATAATTATTTACAAAATATAATAATTAAAATATTTTACAATTATTTTAAAACCTAATTTTCCGTATTTTACTATATTATATAATATATATGCGATTGAGAATAGTGATCATTTTGGTTAATACTGTTAGAAAATGAATACATATATATATTCAAATAAACTACATATCATAAAGGTCGTTATTTATTGAAGAATATATGAAAAAGTACATTAAATGATAAATACATATACTATATATTATTATATTTAATGAAAGATTTATATGAAATAATTTATAAAAAACCTAAAATTATTATTTCTATTTAAAAAATTATATTTTTACAAATATGTTTTAACAATGATTTTTAAAATATTTGATTATATAAACAAAATATGGATATATTAAAATACTATAGTTCCTTATATATAATTCTCAAAATTGTGAAATAAAAACAATGCAATGTTAAGCTAGTCTATTATATTTAAACAAAATTGTTAAAGTCATTATTATTAACCTTAGTATGGATAATAATTCAAACTTTTAAAAAATATATGCAATATAAATTTCTGAAAGAATATCAATTTCTGCTCGTATTGTTATAATAATGATATTTTATAAATGGATTCTAGTAATGTAACATATGTCCTAAGGAATTACAAATCCTAAATCATAATATTTTCCTGACATTAGACATATTTTTTGACAATAAAAATCAACCAGATTTCACCAACTTCGAAGGAATCGAACAGATATTTTTAATCAATATATATTTTTATATTTTATGTATCAGAAAAATCAATATTTTATACAAATGATTAGAAGCATGCCGGGTTCTAGTTCATCAATTTGAGTCTTTATTTGTATAATTATAAGCATAAAGACCATTCGTTGTATTGTCCGATAGAAAGTTATTTACTATGACATTATTAACTCCAGCTTTGTATGACAAAGTATCTGTGAATTGATGTTTGGATTTCGTAATATACTACTAGATTATAATCTGTATATTGTTTGAAGATAATTATTGATCTACTTTGCTATTCGTCCACATATCGGCTTTTTAATTTAACTTTCCAATTACCAAATCTCCAACTTCTATGTTAGAATGAAAAAAGGTTGTTGCATTGAGGTATTTGTGGCCTAGCTCAGGACACTTTTTTCTTTCTTATAAATCGAAATTAAATATGATGTTTGGACTCGAAATGAACATAAATCATTTGATAGATAAAATATTTTATTGTTACGAAGGACTTTATTTTGTTGCTAAAACTAAATATTCAACAATTTCTAACTTTTGGGGCATGTCAGGCATATCAAACATATATAAAAATATAAATGTGTCTGTGTGTGTGTGTTTACATATATATATATATATATATATATATATATATATATATATATATATATATATATGTGTGTGTCTGTGTGTGTGTGTGTGTGTGTGTGTATATGTGTGTGTGTCCGTGTGCGTGTATATGTATATATTTCGATAATCTAGAGTTATAACTTTCAAATATTGAATACAAGCCACGATTAGCGGTTATATTTAATACTCTATCATAATTGCAGAACATACTCTGCAATTATGAATATAGTTCAATATTATAGATTGATTATTGTTTTATTTAAGAACTATCTAAATTCAGAGAAAGTTTTAATTACTCTTGAACTAATTCTGCAACTCTCCATGAATAATTAATTTATGGAATCACACGCTCTTTTCAGTATTACTACTTACAAAGACTATAAGATAATTCATTGAATCGATACGCCCGAGTGCACACGCAATATGAGATGATTCATAGAATTTATTTGAATTAGTTTCTATGGAAACATAACATTGAGAGCTTATAATCAGATAATGTTTTCTATCTATACTTAAATACTAGTCTTTTGTATTATTTATATTCAATAATTTGTATTATAAAATTTATGAATAAACATACTATACAATACAATATACAGATTATATCTCAGTAACTATTGAAATGTAATCAGATATTGCTATGTTATAACACATACATATATGTATATATATAATTATATATATATATATGAATATGTATATACATACTAGCTTAATGTATTTATCCTAGATTTCAATTAAATGTTCAAACTATATTATTCTTAAAATGACGCCTCCACCAGCTTACGAAATGGCAGAAATAGGGTCATCAATTTCATTGCCAAATAGGAGGTAATATAGTGTTTAATATTAACGATACATACACATTAGTATTATTAATATATGTGTAATTGTGTTAATATATTATTTATATTATATGAACTAATATTAATTAATCTTGGATTAAGTTCTTGTAAAACGTATCGTTAAATTAAAAATATATATTTTTCAGAGTATTGTTATTATATGATCAATTTTAAATATTGATCATATATTCTTATTATTATTATATATATATATATATATATATATAGTTATATATATATATATATATATATATATATATATATAGTTATATATATATACATATATATATATGTTTATATTTCAAGAGTCTGCATATACTAGTATATTTAGTAATGTTTATATGAAATCGTAGACCTGAAAGCAGTCGTTCGAGTGATAACGACTTCGACATGATCCAGGTTCACGAAAATGAATTACCCATAACGGAGAGAATAAATAGAAATGCGAAAATACCGGAAAGACCAAAGAGTGCTGCGAGACCGGGTGATTTTACGAGTATATGTAGTAGTAGTAATAGTAGTAGTAGTAGTAGTAGTAGTAGTAGTAGTAGTAGTAGTAGTAGTAGTAGTAGTAGTAGTAGTAGTAGTAGTAGTAGTAGTAGTAGTAGTAGTAGTAGTAGTAGTAGTAGTAGTAGTAGTAGTAGTAGTAGTAGTAGTAGTAGTAGTAGTAGTAGTAGTAGTAGTAGTATAGTAGTAGTAGTAGTAGTAGTAGTAGTAGTAGTAGTAGTAGTAGTAGTAGTAGTAGTAGTAGTAGTAGTAGTAGTAGTAGTAGTAGTAGTAGTAGTAGTAGTAGTAGTAGTGTAGTAGTAGTAGTAGTAGTAGTAGTAGTAGTAGTAGTAGTAGTAGTAGTAGTAGTAGTAGTAGTAGTAGTAGTAGTAGTAGTAGTAGTAGTAGTAGTAGTAGTAGTAGTAGTAGTAGTAGTAGTAGTAGTAGTAGTAGTAGTAGTAGTAGTAGTAGTAGTAGTAGTAGTAGTAGTAGTAGTAGTAGTAGTAGTAGTAGTAGTAGTAGTAGTAGTAGTAGTAGTAGTAGTAGTAGTAGTAGTAGTAGTAGTAGTAGTAGTAGTAGTAGTAGTAGTAGTAGTAGTAGTAG
>OZ038314.1:23429453-23458571 GCA_964035775.1 Osedax frankpressi | reverse complement strand
GAATTTTGCGTATTGCTGAACAAATACAAAAATAAATTAATTAATTATAATTAGTGATAAATTAGAACATACTTATTACATATACTAAATTATATAACTATTAGTCTAACTTACTAATTTGTGATTTATTCTAAATACAATCATTGTAGACTAGAAGAGTTCCAAATATAACGAAAATATCTGTTAACTACAAAAAGTATATTTATTGATGTAGGGAACATACCCTTTTCTATAATAAGTTGGTGTGATTAGATTTAAATGACAATAGTTTCTCTTTTGTGAACTCAAATAGGTATATAGGAATATTAATATTATCATGTATATATATATATATATATATATATACATATATATATATATATATATAAATATATGTATATATATAAGTATATATTCTGGAAATAAGTAGTAATTAATATTTGTGTTGATATTAATAAGTTTTCTTTTTTATACTAATTCAATAATGCAAAGGTTCCGTATAGTAAAGTATTAGATTAAAGAATCCAGAGTTTAAAATATACAGGTTTGATATAGTAATGCTTATTTTATTTAAAATGTTCTATCTTTATTATAGTATTTCAAACAATTGTAACACGATATCGTGTATGCGAGTTAATAGTTTCTGTTCAGGAGTATATTGAGTTCAAGACTAGTGTATGTAGGAACTAGTTTGAGTAAAGTTAATTTAATTGTGGTTTATAATATCGCATAATGATCACAGAGTAGTTTAGATATTGTCTAATCATTTAAATCTACTTGTTAAATGTTAAAATAAGTCATTTTTAGTCAAGTGAGGTAATAGTTGATTAATTACATAATTTATTATTATTTTATTATAAGTTAAAGTTTGGAGTTTGATGATAATTTGATTGTAGTATTATTTAGTATTTTTTAGTATTATTTAGTATTATTTAGTATTATTTAGTATTATTTAGTATTATTTAGTATTATTTAGCATTATTTAGTATTATTTAGTATTATTTAGTATTATTTAGTATTATTTAGTATTATTTAGTATTATTTAGTATTATTTAGTATTATTTAGTATTATTTAGTATTATTTAGTATTATTTAGTATTATTTAGTATTATTTAGTATTATTTAGTATTATTTAGTATTATTTAGTATTATTTAGTATTATTTAGTATTATTTAGTATTATTTAGTATTATTTAGTATTATTTAGTATTATTTAGTATTATTTAGTATTATTTAGTATGTTGTAATGAATTAGTTTGTGTTATTTCTAGTAGTTTGTTGTTATCTTGAATAATCGATATTAGTCGTTTTAGTGTTGATATAAATCGGCTGATATATAATCAGATATTGTATTTATAAATTAAACTATATATACATATTAAGTAGATTAGTAGTATTGATCTAAATTGAAATTATTTTAGATTATAATACAAAGATAGACGGTGTGTACATTTTATTGAGGTTTTTAGGTTCGTCTGAGGTTTAATTTTAGTCCGATAGATTTACATTGAACCAAGAAGTGTGCGATAAATTAAAATATTATCACTATCTGTTGTATTTCCTAATTTTACAATTATACGGCGTGATATAAAAGAACAAATATATTACATTCAAATATCCATACATACTCACACACACACACACACATACACGCGCATACACGCACATACACACATATACACACACACACACACACACACACATATATATATATATATATTATTTCAATAAGAAAATAAATCATCCTATCTATATAGAATCTTCACCTAATCTGAATTTTAATACCGCTGTAGGTTGTAGAACACGACACCCGAGTTCAAGAATAAATTCTAAACCAGATTGTTAGTATAATAACCACTATTTTAACTTATCAACTAAACAACTGTTTTAACAATATCAATATCAACTTATCAATATAAATACTTTTAAAATTACATGTTGAATACATCGAATTATGCATCGACCAACATAAATAATTGATTAACTTTCTCGCAGTAAGACAGTCAACAACTGTGGTAGTGAATCAACCAATCTTAAGACCGTTACAACCAGTTATCATGGATAATTACCAACCGGGTCTTCCAGGCGATATGGTTGGACTAATAATAGAATGCTAGCGTAGTTAAATTAATACTAGGTCCCATTTTTAAAAATTGTATCATAACTTAACATATCCCAGTCAAACACAGACTATATATATAAATAAAGATAATCTATAAATCTGAGTTTAACTATTTTATAATTATATAAATTATATTCTAACTCTAATTAATATATTATATATATATAAATATATGTATATATAACTAACCTTTACATATATAAAAAAATTAGTGGTTAAATTAAGATAGTTTGCTGATATATCCTTAATATCCTGATTCTATTTAGATAATTTGTATCCATACATATAATATAGATTATCAATAAGAATGAAATACATTTAAACATTGTTTATTACATTTTTTATTGGTATGAAGTAGCACATAACTACAGGTTAATACATAATTTATATCGTAATGTAAATATATCGTAATATTATTAAGTATTAAAATAAGTTTTAATCTTATGTTAGTGAATTAGTTTATAAAGATAGTTTCAAGTTTAAAACATATTTAAAGAGATTCTTGGTAAGTTCAGAATTATGTTTATATCACAGTGTATTTAATATAGTATTATGTTATATCACAGTGTATGTACTATAATGGTATGTTATATCATAGTATATGGCTATAGTGGATATTATGTTATATCGCAGTGTATTTAATATAGTGGTATGTTATGTCACAGTGTATGTACTATAATGGTATGTTATATCATAATGTATATATATATATATATAGTATAGTATTATGTTATATCGCAGTGTATGTAATATAGTGGTATGTTATGTCACAGTGTATGTACTATAATGGTATGTTACATCATAGTGTATTGCTATAGTGGATATTATATAATAATGTATGTATATAATATAGTATTATGTTTAATTGCAGTGTACGTATGCAATACGTACACTGCAATTAAAGTACATAGTGCTATGTATAATCGCAAATTAACTATAGTATATAAGTATAGTTTAAAACTATAGTATATAAGTATAGTATATATACTATAGTGTTATGTTATATCGTAGTATAATCCAATTGTATATGTTTAAACCTTAAGGATTTTAAATTAATAATTAATTATACCTCGTTTAATCTAAAGCATCAATAAAAATCATTAGTTTCTATCTGTTGCCATGGGCTTTCATAAATATATATAAACAAACATATAAATAAACACACCATTCTATTATTCACGTAATTAAAATTGATTATAGCCTAAGTTGTATAGCCTTAGTGGAACATTTCTGACATACGCCGTACTTCGTACGTAATACTTCTTACGTTAATTATTGAAATCTTTCATTTATTTGCTAATCACTACGTGCACACACAGCAATAAACATCCAAACACACACATACATATATATATATATATATATATATATATATATATACATATATATATATATATATATATATATATATATATATACAAACATTTATATACACACACACACACACACTCGCATATCAACTTAATTAACCAAAGTAACAGGCATCAATACATTACGGTAAAATATAACTGAGTGGGTATTTAGGCATTCATGTTATATTAAATAACAGACACATTAAATCCTTAGATAAATAACACAACAATTATTTCATGAAACAGGATAATTTATTTTTGATATTAGATGATAGATCATTCGTTAGTATATGTATATAATAGCTATCAATTCAATTACAGTAGGATATCTTAATTATATTATAATTATAAGAAAAAGTAATTGTGTATATTTATCTGAATATTATCTGGATAAAATGATCTTATTTTAAGGAGAGAAGATTTTTAGTATTTATTTAACTAAATTGTAAATGAAATATAAATAAAAATGTACAAATTGTATTTAAATATGTACATAGTAGGCAAACGTATGCATATAGTTTAGTTAGTATACTGTAAATTGATATTTAACATGTTTAACACATATTTTCTATTGATATTATAAATGTATTAAAAAATACATATTTATTTATTCATATTAAGTTTAACTATTTAATTAATAAGAAGTTTGTTACATAATATCTATAATATCGAATTTCATTCGTAATGTAATCATTGTAGTATTTATAAGAATACCTATACATAGAATAGTTTATATAATTGATAATACCTAGTGTGTAAGTCTTACTGATAATGCAGTGGATCCAAGATTAACAGGAAATCTTAAATTATAATAGATTATGCATTTTAAAGTATTGGTAGATGTGACGTATAACAAAATTAAACTCTCAATCACGGCTTAAAATAACATATTAAATTATTTAAATACAATAATGCATTTGTTATTGTTTTTTTAATGAATATAATAATATTAGCAATATTAATAATAATAATAATAATAATAATAATAATAACAATGACAATAAAAAAATAGTAACGATAACAACAACGATAACGATAACGTGTATACTTTACTAATACTAATAATAATACTAATACTAATAATAATACTACTATTAATAATACTAATACTAATACTAACACTAATACTAATATTAATAATAATACTAATACTAATACTAATACAAATAATAATACTACTAATAATAATACTAATACTAATACTAACACTAATACTAATACTAATATTAATACTAACACTAATACTAATAATAATACTAATACTAATAATATTAATACTAATAATAATATTAATAATAATACTAATACTACTACTAATATTAATAATAATATTAATAATAATACTAATACTAATACTAATACAAATAATAATACTACTAATAATAATACTAATACTAATACTAACACTAATACTAATACTAATATTAATACTAACACTAATACTAATAATAATACTAATACTAATAATATTAATACTAATAATAATATTAATAATAATACTAATACTACTACTAATAATAATAATAATAATAATACTAATACTAATACTAATATTAATAATAATAATAATACTAATACTAATATTAATACTAATACTAATACTAATACTAATACTAATAATAATACTACTAATAATAATACTAATAATAATACTAATACTAACACTAATACTAATACTAATACTAATACTAATACTAATCCTAATATTAATAATAATACTAATACTAATAATATTAATACTAATACTAAGAATATTAATACTAATAATAATATTAATACTAACACTAATACTAATACTAATACTAATACTAATAATATTAATATTAATACTAATACTAATACTAATATTAATACTAATACTAATAATAATAATACTAACACTAATACTAATACTAATAATAATACTAATATTAGTACTAATACTAATACTAATAATAATACTACTAATAATACTACTAATATTGATACTACTAATAATAATACTAATAATAATACTAATACTAATATTAATAATAATACTAATACTAATACTAATACTAATACTAATACTAATAATAATAATACTACTAATAATAATACTAATAATAATACTAATACTAACACTAATACTAATATTAATAATAATACTAATACTAATACTAAGAATATTAATACCAATAATAATATTAATACTAACACTAATACTAATATTAATACTAATACTAATAATATTAATACTAATACTAAGAATATTAATACTAATAATAATATTAATACTAACACTAATACTAATACTAATATTAATACTAATAATATTAATACTAATAATAATACTAATATTAATACTAATACTAATAATAATAATACTAACACTAATACTAATACTAATAATAATACTAATACTAATACTAATACTAATATTAATAATAATACTAATAATATTAATACTAATACTAAGAATATTAATACTAATAATAATATTAATACTAACACTAATACTAATACTAATACTAATAATATTAATATTAATACTAATACTAATACTAATACTAATACTAATACTAATATTAATACTAATACTAATACTAATAATAATAATACTAACACTAATACTAATACTAATAATAATAATAATATTAGTATTAATACTAATACTAATAATAATACTACTAATAATAATACTAATATTGATACTACTAATAATAATACTAATACTAATATTAATAATAATACTAATACTAATACTAATACTAATACTAATACTAATACTAATACTAATACTAATAATAATACTAATATTAATACTAATACTAATAATATTAATACTAATACTAATAATATTAATAGTAATAATAATAATAATACTAATACTAATAATGATATTAGTACAAATAATAATACTAATCTAGAAATAATAATACTAATAATAATAATATTAATAATAATTATTATTATAATAAATAGGAAACATAGTTTTAATTAATATTTTGTTATCTAAATTAATTGATATTATATATTTATGAAATATATTAATGATAATCATTTATTTACTGGATATGAGAACATTGACTATTTGCAAATGATTTAATAAATGCAAATTTCTTTAAGTCTGATTTATTACCGATCCTGAATACAAACTATACTTGGTGCATTACCAAGTATAGTACATAATTTTTCGCGACTTGATATTGCTCCTAAAAAATATGCAATAATTTCTTTAAATTACAAATGAAGTGGTGACTCTCGATAGTTCATTTTATTTCTTTGAACATGAAGATAATTGTTATAGAAATTAGAATGTTACTATATTCTAAAGATGTCTTATGTCAGTATTATGAATAATAGCTAAATAATATATTATAGACCAAAACTATAGTTTTTAAATTCTGGTTTGAATCCTGGATTCAAATAGCGAACATTAACTTATGAATATATATATATATATATATATATATATATATATATATATATTTATATATATAACTATACATATATATATATATATATATAACTATATAAATACACTTATAAAAGGTCTCCCTAATAATGTATTCAAAAGATGTCGTTTGCACATCTTATCATATTCACGGTCCATAAAATATTTTGAATTTCCTTCTCTTGCAGATTACGTATGTAATGATTATAACGTAGAATATGATTCACAATCATTATCGTATTGATAGTGCTAACGGTATTATTGTTCCTTTAAGTGTATTAGACACGTTCATTAATATAAACTAAACGAAACTATATACTAATGTGAATATGAATCTTATCAACAAATGCATTGTTCCAATTTAACATTTTTAAATACTTTTACTGCTGAAGAAAAAGTATTGTATATATTTATCTCAAACAAACTGCCCTCCCAAAGTTTATACGTTATTATTATTGAAGTTATTTAGATTATATTTGGTTTTATTATCAATGTTTTAATTTCTGCTCTATACAATATATATTTTGATATTATAAATTGTTATATACTGATTAATTGTTCACGTTTGATATTAATTAACGCATATTTCGCTATCATAATTAAATATAATTCAATTCAATACCAAACTAATAATAATAATACAATATAATTTTGATAACGATTATTAATTATTATTAGCGATTAAAATCCCATCATTCAAAATGTATCCAGATCTTAGATATGTAAGAAATTTGATGTCATTGGAATCTTTTTAAAAATTTAAAAACAAAAAATATTAAAACATGTACACCGTAATAATGTTAAATTGCAATCTAAACTTATGAATTTATATACAACCCGCAAAGATTGTTATAAGTCAATAGGAATACTATCAAATACATCAGACACTGTATCATATGGAAATAGATCTAAATATTATATTATTAACTGCGAATTATGATCTATACAATGATACAACATTCTCTACAATTAAATTTTATTTGTATATCAATTATTTGAATATAATGTAATTTTTTTATTTCTTTAACACATTAGTGCGTTGTTCGACACGAATGAGTTAATACTGAGGTGTTTTTTCACTGAGATGATTTTAATAGATTACCGCTACTAACATATATTTGTAATGACGACCGTTTATGTTTCAATAAAAATATATTTAATTATTATAATCATAAAATGCTTGAGTCTTAATTAATGTTGCAATGTATTAATATATGTACTATACATTTATTATACATACAATATATATATATATAAACATGCTTATTACAGTACCAGTCAACACGTCCTGCGCCCCTATCAGTCGTAGGAGGTCTTGACCCACAGCCCACCATCTGCTTTAATTGTAACCAGACAATTATTACATATCTATACTACGAGAGCGGGTCGTGTTCCTACATTAGCTGCGCGTTTATTGCCATAGTCGGGTTAGTGGTCGTGGGATGGGCGTGGTTAAATCTTCGACGGGTTAGTGGCCAGAGTATGTATATTAATCACATGATTAGTGGCCAGAGTATACATATTGAATCTAGTATAGGTTATTGGTCAAATAACGGTTATAGAACATGTATCAATATATATATAAAATCAAATTATCATAATTTTCCAAAGAGTATTATTTTAAATAAAGTATTACTATTTGATTTACACTTCTACTTTTAACATCTTTATAATTACGAATTGTTTGCAGGCTGGATTGTGGTTGTTGTTTGATTCCATTCTGCCTGGATTTCTTTAAAGACGTCGTGCATAAATGTCCTCAGTGTCACGTGGTACTGGGAAGGCATAAACGTATCTGAAACTAGATATTTAGTATGTTATTATTGTTTATTATTGCACAGACTTCAAATATAATCTACTAATTATATAATATTCTATATAGCACATATTATATGTGTTTTAATGATATTAACCAACATTGTTAATATATGTAACTAGTCATATATAAGATATATAAGATACTCATAGAAAAGAGAAATTTAAATATTATTAATTGATGTTATCTAAATGTAATAACAAAGTGGTAATGAAGTACATGGATTTCATAAAAAGTGATTCTTTAACTAGTATTGAAAATGAGATTAAATTTGACATTAGTATTAATTGTAATAATAGCGAAATATATGAATGAATTAAATATCACTATTTATGATTACTCGTTTACATAAAAAAGTATAAACAATAGTAAATAGTGTCAAGATTAAATCCATTAATATCTTAAACTCCATGTTTATTTGTTATTTAAGTTGTTATCCAATTATTTGTATGTTGATACAACACTGTGTTATTATTGATATATGACATATTAAATATATAAGGAATGCATACAAGTGCTTGAATATATAATTATTTCATATTTATTTATTAAAAATGAAATACAAAGAATATATTGTTATTTATTGATCTTATTTATAATTATTAAAATGTGATAAATACCATTTATTACATAAATGTTTATAAATATTAATAATAATAATATAAGCTGTATAGCCGATTTCAATATTTTCTATATTAATGTAATATATATAAATTGTCTATTAATTGTCAGTAAAGATTGCGTCCATGCAAGAAAGTACAAAAGGGAGCAGATCTTCATTGAAAGATGTCGTAAATCTCTCAAAATGTAATTGTTCTTTTTGGTTTCTAGATGATTTGTCCAATCTATTCAAATGTTTATAAAGTTATAAAACTATATGGTAACGAATCAATACTACAATTAATAATATAATAATTACACATAAATGAATTATAAATGTAGTCATATATAGAATATAAGATAAAGTATCATTGTCTACTGTGCACAGACTTATCCCTCTCCTGAATTGCTTTAGACATTTCATCCAGAACATTCTGGCTTTCTTTTCTAATCGTTGCCTCGATGGAACAAGGCGTCACCTTCCTAAGATCTAAACAAGCCTCTATAAATGCATTGCAGAATATGGCCAAAGAATTGTGGTCAAGCAGTGACATCGGAGGCCCAGATTTCTGTGGAATTCATAAATTAGACACATGTAAAATTACATGCAATATCTAGATTTCGGCTCATTAAATAAAATTCTCAATAGTCGATCTGTTCAATTACGAGGATAATAATATAAGATTTGATTGATTGATAATAAGATAAGATTTGACCCAACTAACGTTATCCTCCTTATTGGAATGAGATTTCACTTGCACTGATACCATTGAGGATATGCTGTTTAGATCTTCTAGAAATCTAGAATTCGCAGGTAAATTATTGAAAGAAGAAAGCACTTTAATATTAGGAATTTAATACTAAAATATGTGTTTGATAAGTAATAAAAGATTAAATAGTAATTAATGAATGACAATTATCCACAAATCACACAGAATTACAAAATAATAATCATTATTTATAATTTAACAATAGCAAAATACATTTACTGTAATTAAATATTAATTAAATATTAATTAAATATTAATTAAATATTAATTAATGTAATTAAATATTAATTAAAGTAATTAAATATTAATTAATGTAATTAAATATTAATTAATGTAATTAAATATTAATTAATGTAATTCAATATTAATTAATGTAATTAAATATTAATTAATGTAATTAAATATTAATTAATGTAATTCAATATTAATTAAAGTAATTCAATATTAATTAAAGTAATTCAATATTAATTAAAGTAATTCAATATTAATTAAAGTAATTCAATATTAATTAAAGTAATTCAATATTAATTAATGTAATTCAATATTAATTAATGTAATTCAATATTAATTAAAGTAATTCAATATTAATTAAAGTAATTCAATATTAATTAAAGTAATTCAATATTAATTAAAGTAATTCAATATTAATTAATGTAATTCAATATTAATTAATGTAATTCAATATTAATTAATGTAATTCAATATTAATTAATGTAATTCAATATTAATTAATGTAATTCAATATTAATTAATGTAATTCAATATTAATTAAAGTAATTCAATATTAATTAATGTAATTCAATTGTGTGAGAGAAAAGTAATAATCCAAAGTAGAAAAAATATGTAAAAAGAAAGTTTTAAACTTAATATATTTTATATTCAGTGAATATAAAATCACATATCCTTTCTATATGTAATTCTATATGTAATTCTATATGTAATTCTATATGTAATTCTATATGTAATTCTATATGTAATTCTATATGTAATTCTATATGTAATTCTATATGTAATTCTATATGTTATTCTATATGTAATTCTATATGTAATTCTATATGTAATTCTATATGTAATTCTATATGTAATTCTATATGTAATTCTATATGTAATTCTATATGTAATTCTATATGTAATTCTATATGTAATTCTATATGTAATTCTATATGTAATTCTATATGTAATTCTATATGTAATTCTATATGTAATTCTATATGTAATTCTATATGTAATTCTATATGTAATTCTATATGTAATTCTATATGTAATTCTATATGTAATTCTATATGTAATTCTATATGTAATTCTATATGTAATTCTATATGTAATTCTATATGTAATTCTATATGTAATTCTATATGTAATTCTATATGTAATTCTATATGTAATTCTATATGTAATTCTATATGTAATTCTATATGTAATTCTATATGTAATTCTATATGTAATTCTATATGTAATTCTATATGTAATTCTATATGTAATTCTATATGTAATTCTATATATAATTCTATATGTAATTCTATATGTAATTCTATATGTAATTCTATATATAATTCTATATGTAACATAATGTAGAGAGAGAGATAAAGCAACTGTTTGCATATCCGTTTGGAACGGGAACACTTTGAAAGCACCATTAACCTTTCGTTGGCTGCTGTTAGGCTTCTGGCGTAGGCGTCGATAGCGTAGCGTTCAAATACGCCATGAAGCGCTGGTCTGAAGTCAACACCGACGCGACTAAAAGATAGACCAAAGTACAGGCACTGGCTGCAAATAGAGTCTAGTCGACCGGGCAGAGTTTCGAAGTCGTTGTAGAGGCAATCGTTCAGGGAAGACAGGAAGTTGGAAATCTAGGTACGGGCGAGTATGTGTTTGGGGTAGGGCCGGGTGTGGGATGGGGGGTATGTAACGCACTGGAAGGAATGTAACGCACTGAAGAGTGTAATGAAAGAATGTAATGCCCAGAAAAGTATTTATCTTGAAAAGTTTTAAATTGAAATTCTAAATTCTGATCAATAATTTTCCTGAATAACACAATGATGTAATTTGTTGAATTAATTAGAGAACACAAGGTAATGTTAGCGTTAAACAGTTTCTATGCAACCCAGGTATACGAACAGAGGTCAAGGGTTACATGCGCTCACAACGACCTTTAGCGTGATCCAGCTGTAGTAGACGCCGCGCTTGAGTGGTTCCGACCTGTCGTCGAGGTGAGAGTCGGGGAATACCGCATTGTACTGAGTTAACACGTCGAACAGATGGACACGGGTTACTTCGATAAGCTTGATCAGGTGATGGTATGCTAGAGAGGGACAGGTACGGCAACGAGTAGATTGGGATAAAGTAGGAGAGGGAGGAGGAGGTGTGCCGTAATGAAAGAGGATGAACGGGGGTGGAATCTGAGCGGTCAGTAGAGTCGTTATTAAAGAAGGGTTTGACCTCATCCATCTTCAAAATGTTAATATTTTAAAACAAATTTTCATGAAGTAAAACAATAAAAAAGTATTTAATTTTTATTTAGTCTGTTATTAAAATTACCAAATTAATAAAATGGTGGTTAATGAAAGTTGATATATCAATTTTGTATGTTAACATATTATAATCTAATACAAATAATAAACAATGGTAAAAATAGACTAAATAAAACAATATTTAGTTGATTTGCGCAAAATATTCATAAAATATGAAATCAATTACATACTTTTAAAATTCCATGACAGTAAAAATATTATTTAAATTTTGTTTAGAAATTATTTAATAAAATTCTACTTCATGATTAATGATTTTTTAATATTTAACAAAATAATTATAAAGGGCATATCAAAATATTATAAATTAGTGAAACCAGACTAAATAGAAATAGATTCTGTCTAACATCGATAGTGACTATATTATGGAATTCATTGCCTATAAAAATACACTTAACAGCTAATTTGTGAGAGTTTAAATTTTAATTAAAGAATAATTTACATTAACTAGAATACTGAATTTTGAGATACACCAGGACATTGATTTTCAACTTTTACATATACTTTTTTAGACATATTTTATTTTTATACTTTCAAAACATAATATCTAAATAAAAATAATTAACACTTAAAATATATATTTACCTGTCATTTAATTATTTTTAAATTGGACATATAAAAATATAACTAAGCTAAGCTTTATAATACTAAATAATATTTGATTTAATTTCATATTTTTATTTATTTTAATTATCTTGATCTGATGTTAATGTTATTTTATTTATTTATATTGTTATTATATCTTAAAATGATTTGATTGGTATGCTTTATTTGTTCTCTTTATTTTTATATATAAACAATTTTTATCTCTTCATATTTTATATATTCAAGATCTCATAGAAAAATTAATCTTAATTTTATTACACTACAGTGCAATTAAATGACTACAATTTTATTTTACAATAAAAACTTTTAATAATAATGGTAGGAATAATCAATCTAATATAAAAAAATATATATATCTATATATATATCTATATGTATATTTACAGCCATAACATAAAACATTTCCTCTATAGTAAGAAGTTATATCTATGATATAACAAGACACCGATATACTAACAATCTTGTGTTGGAATAGCTTTCAACAGATTATCCAGCCAGCAATCTCGTGCCTATTAAAATACGTTCATTATTAATTCATTATTTATATCTACACAAAGCAGCTACAATTGTTATTATATCCGTCAAAACAAACAGCACATCAATTAATTCACTCGCAGCTGCACCCTCTTCCCCGTATCTCTTTCCCTTTGTTCCCAGACCATCGACGTGTTTCTCTATTCCACGTCGGTTCCGCTGGAACTACTTTTACTTTACCTGCAGGAATTTGATGCGTAGTTCGGTGTGATCGAATAGTTCCAGACGACGCAGGTACCCGATGACCCGGAGGCAGGCGGGGAGTTGAAGGTCACCGGATAGCTGACCTAGCAACTTGGACAACATATTGGAACAGGAACGTTTCACATCTTCAATGATGTTCTAGATAGTGGTGATGGTAGATAGTGGTGATGGTAGATAGTGGTGATGGTAGATAGTGGTGATGGTAGATAGTGGTGATGGTAGATAGTGGTGATGGTAGATAGTGGTGATGGTAGATAGTGGTGGTGGTAGATAGTGGTGTTGGTAGATAGTGGTGATGGTAGATAGTGGTGATGGTAGATAGTGGTGATGGTAGATAGTGGTGATGGTAGATAGTGGTGATGGTAAATAGTGGTGATTGTAGATAGTGGTGATGGTAGATAGTAGTGATGGTAGATAGTGGTGATGGTAGATAGTTGTGATGGTAGATAGTGGTGATGGTAGATAGTGGTGATGGTAGATAGTGGTGTTAGTAGATAGTGGTGATGGTAGATAGTGGTGATGGTAGATAGTGGTGATGGTAAATAATGGTGATGGTAGATAGGTGAGATGGTAGATAGTGGTGATGGTAGATAGTGGTAATGGTAGATAGTGGTGTTGGTAGATAGTGGTGATGGTAGATAGTGGTGATGGTAGATAGTGGTGATGGTAGATAGTGGTTATGGTAGATAGTGGTGATGGTAAATAGTGGTGATGGTAGATAGTGGAGATGGTAGATAGTGGTGATGGTAGATAGTGGTGATGGTAGATAGTGGTGATGGTAGATAGTGATGATGGTAGATAGTGGTGATGGTAGATAGTGGTGATGGTAGATAGTGGTGATGGTAGATAGTGGTGATGGTAGATAGTGGTGGTAGTAGATAGTGGTGATGGTAGATAGTGGAGATGGTAGATAGTGGTGATGGTAGATAGTGGTGATGGTAGATAGTGGTGATGGTAGATAGTGGTGGTGGTAGATAGTGGTGATGGTAGATAGTGGAGATGGTAAATAGTGGTGATGGTAGATAGTGGTGATGATAGATAGTGGTGATGGTAGATAGTGGAGATGGTAGATAGTGGTGATGGTAGATAGTGGTGATGGTAGATAGTGGTGGTGGTAGATAGTGGTGATGGTAGATAGTGGTGATGGTAGATAGTGGTGATGGTAGATAGTGGTGGTGGTAGATAGTGGTGATAGACTTACTGAAATCTTATATTACTAATAGAACGTATCGAATATTGATAAATGATATACAATCAGACGAATTCCAACTAAAATATGGAGTTCCACAAGGTTCCGTACTTGGACCATTATTATTTTTAATTTATTTACGTCCATTATCTCTATTAATTTCTAAATTTCCCCAAATTAAATTCAACATATTTGCCGACGATATTATAATTTCCCTGATTCTACCACTGAAAAACAATGATAACTCATCTTTCATTAATTGCACTAATAATATACGCAACTGGCTAATCAATAACAATTTACTACTAAATATCGACAAGACACAACTGATTAACATTTCAAAAAATTTAACACAAAATAAATTTCCTATATATTTAATTGATAATTTAATTATTGAACCTTCTAAGACCGTAAAATGTCTGGGTGTCATTATAGACGAACATATGCTTTTAGATAACCACTTACGATTTACTGCTAAAAAAGCATTTTATTATTTTAGTAAGGTCAAAAAAATAAGAAAATTAATGTCATTTCATAATTTAAAAATGATCTCTCAGTCTTATATTATATCGCATTTAAACTATTGTAATTCTATATATTATGGTATAACTAAATCTAGAATAAATTATTTAGATCGTATATTAAGAATTATAGTAAGAATGATATATGATTTTAAGCGAAAAGACCATAATAGTATTACCGAATGTTTAACATCACTAGGATGGCTTGAAATGAGAAATTATTCAGCGTATAGAATACTATGTTTAACATATACTGCCCTAAACGCTAAACAGCCGCGATACCTTTATGATATTATTAAACTAAAGGAAAATACCCGCCGATTAAGATCTAGTAACAGTCTGCTACTATCAAATCAAAAATGTAATCTTGATACCTATGGTAAAAGAAGATTTAGTGTTTCAGTCCAGTTTTATGGAACAACCTTCCTCTACATTTGCGAAGATGTAATTCCATCAAAACATTTAAGAAGGCCGTTAAAAATCATCTACTATGCTCAACATGAGATCTTGGATTGACCTTATCCTTTGTATCTGTGCTGATTTTACTGATTTGATATTATCATTTAATTCAATTAATATATTATTTTTACTCTCTTTAAAACACTAATGAGAACATATCTATTTGTTATTTTGTGTATAAATAAACTTTTCAATTCAATTCAATTCATTAGATAGTGGTGATGGTAGATAGTAGTGATGGTAGATAGTGGAGATGGTAGATAGTGGTGATGGTAGATAGTGGAGATGATAGATAGTGGTGATGGTAGATAGTGGTGATGGTAGATAGTGGTGATAGATAGTGGTGATGGTAGATAGTGGTGATGATAGAGGGTGGTGATGGTAGATAGTGGTGGTGGTAGATAGTGGTGATGGTAGATAGTGGTGATGGTAGATAGTGGTGATGGTAGATAGTGGTGATGGTAGATAGTGGTGATGGTAGATAGTGGTGATGGTAGATAGTGGTGGTGGTAGATAGTGGTGATGGTAGATAGTGGTGATGATAGATAGTGGTGGTGGTAGACAGTGGTGGTAGATAGTGGTGGTCGAACATTAAAGGTAAAGCTGGGGAGGAGAGTTTTGGCGAATAAGGAGTTGTGAAAGACTTTGAGAATACAAAATATTTAGTAGAAGTTTATGCAGTAAGTTTCAAATAAGGTAAGAGGATACCAAAGAGGTAAAAAGAAGTTCAGAATGCTCCGTGCTTAATTTGGGCCAAATTTCTAAAAAATTATTAATCTAAAATAATTGTTATGTGAAATAAAAACCAATATATAAAATATATTGCACTATTTTTAATTTTGTTTTTATTACGAAGTATTACATAATTTACATTGATTTAATTTAATAAAACATTTAAAATAAATAAATTCTTTCTTTTCGACAACAAATAAAATATGCACATTATTATAAAGTTATCCTAGACACTTTAGAATGAACACACTATACAAAGATCCTTATAACGAACGTACCTCTATAATGGGGATGTTTAGTTGACGTCTCTCGAGGCGTTGCACGTAGGCGGATAAGTCGAGAGCCTCTTCGTAGTATCCATTACGAGCACAGGTCTCCATGAGTTGGGGAATCTCAAGGACTTCGAGGAGTTGGGTGTGACGTGAGAGGGTCACTGCATTTGCCTTACGACTGAAAGGAGTACGAGGAATTCGCTTTCAATATAAATAATATAATTTACTTTATTTTAATATATATTTTATTATTTATACAGAAAGAATATATATAAATAATCTAATTTACTTTATTTTAATATATATTTTACTATTTATACAAAAAGAATATATATAAATAATATAATTTACTTTATTTTAATATATATTTTATTATTTATACAAAAAGAATTTAATAAAACCTCAGGCTAATGTTCTTAGCTTCGCATGAGAATTTTTTACAGCTTTCTATTAGATTTGGGATGGAATCTATTGTAATGTCCACATGCTTTTCAACTATTTTAAACTGTGATTTGTAAAAGATAAACAGTTATAATGAAATAGATATCATTTTGTAATTATAAATGTTCACAAGTCATTTGATTTTATAATTAATAAAATTAAATAAATTAGTTAGAATGTACTAAATAATATATATATTAAATAATAATGATACAACTATTAAAGTTTAAATTAATAAATATGAGGAAGAGAATACTCCATTAGTGTAATATAAACAAACATCCTGAAGGATATTGCTGGAACATTCCGCAGTTTGAATAAAGGTTTTGTAGTTTCTAAAGGCGAGATTTTGAGTTTCTTCGCGAATGTTTTCAATGGAGTCGCTGATATGTGCTGGTTCACATGCTGAGCAAAAGTGATTTAAACGCAATGATTAAGTTAGAAATTAGTCGTTGTACAGTCTTCGCTTGCCGTTAGTAGCGTAAGCGTATACGAACCTAATTTATTGATACCAAATGAGCTGAGCTCGGTTAGATAATTTTGATATTCAATGTTCTCGTTCGTATTTAAAACTGATAACAAAATGATAAACATTTATTTGGAATTTATCAATTATTTTGTAATATAAACTAACAAGTCAAAATAAATTAATATATTTAATATAAGCGAAATTATTACAAACTGATTTAGTTGAAATAATTGATAGGATAAGATAATTGAGAATTAATTTATAAAAATAAATATATGAAATAATAACCATAATTGGGAGAAAAAACAGAATCTTTAAATAACTTTGATAAAACATCTTCTTGTTGTGGTGATTCCATAGAAAATCTATCTTTATTATTATTATTAAGTTAATCATGATATAGAACCCTATATAAATGTTATATAAAACATCATATATAATATGTATTACATGTATCATATATAATGTATCATAAAATAGTTTAGGTTACAAAATAATTCTGAGATTAACTGATATTGACTATTTTAATAAACATTATATATTATACATAATAGTACAATTGAAATGAATGAGGATGAGATTGTAAAGATTATCATAAAAGTTGTAATAAATTATTTTAATTCCAGAATAAATTAGGGTCATGACAAATTTAGCACACAAAAATTCATAAATTGTCAACAATTACAAAGTGTACCATTAACTTTTATTAATTACTTCGTTAGATTTGTATTTGATCTTATTATAATATATTAAATATAAGTTAGCAGTCTACATTTCCATTATTGCTTACATTTTTATTAGAATAATTAATTGATACTTATAATATACGAATTAAGATAAATAATAAAATGTATGAAATAATTTATACTAATTTATAAAAAAACTTGTCAATATCTACATTTAATTAATTATAATATGAAATTAAGATTCAATAATTGATTGAACAAAAGTATTTTATAATTATTTTCAAAGCCGGTATTTTTGCAAGATCAATTACATTATAAATGTATTGTAATTAAGTTATTAATACATACATGGGCAAGTATAAATGGTACTGAATATATGTCAGAAATGAGACCAATATGTATCTATTGTTTCTAGGTAACCAATTCTTCAATCTTACAGTATATAATAATTTTCCTGTATTCCAAATGCAGAATTCAGTAGAACAAGACACCCGTTTATTTAAGTGTATGGTTTTTAATCTGCAGCATTCTATTATCAATAAATAATCATGAGATTATTATCGGATTATTAATCATCTATGAGCAGATGGCAGTAAAATCACAGGAGTATCATGAATATTTTAATAACCAGATAATACAGCTGTAAAACAAATAAACTTTTGATCACCACAATCAATAATTGTATTTCAGTAATCATTATATAATTAAATATTAAGCCCACTTTTTTTTACTATATATATGATGGCTGGTAGTAATTTACATTTTATAAAGAAGTCCACATAGTAATTTTCAGTTTTATATATACAATTGTACCGGGGTATGACATTACATCAGTACATTCCGTAGAGAACGACTCTTCTAATATAGAGAGGTGAATCACTACTGTATTACTATAACTACTAATGCTACAACCATAAATTCCATTACAAATGTGGATTACAGAATGAACCAAAATAGAACAATAATGTTAATCACTAAAAAAATGTCGTTAAGTACAACTACTTGGCTTTATATTTAAACATGCAAATTTGGAATGATTTTTAGGGAACGAATGCATTCAAAACATCATACGTTGATTTGATTATAGATTGAATAAAATCATAGATGTAGTGTATTTTGTACGAGGTTTATTTAGCTTGTTTATGCCCTTTGAATTGATATAACATATATTAAGATATCAAAAATAACGTAAAACCTTAAATTATTAGAAGAAATTATTAATATAAATAATATTTTCAAATTTTGTTTATTTGGCAATATTTACATTTAATATTTACAAAGACATGATCATAATTTACAATTACCTAAATTTTATTATATATTTATAAACTGCACTATTGTTGATATAATACAAATTCATATTATAAATACATTTTTATATATTAATGTTGCCATTAATACACCTTATATTTGATTACATTTATACTAGAAATAATTGATATGAATGTGAAAAATAATACGATATTAATGACATTATAAAAAATATATTATCTATACTTGAATTTTTAAAAGATTATTGACCAAAGAAAAAAATAATTTTATATTTAAAAATTTTATTTTTCAAATTTTATAATATATATTCGCATATTTCCATCAATTGGGTTTACAATTAGATAATTTATGAAGTACTATAAGTATATTCCATGTCATTGATTTAAAATACTGTAAATTGTGTTTAATCTATAAAAATATGTTGTAACTGAATACTAATTAACATTAATATTTATAATATATATCCCATGTGGAATTACCAATTAAGTCATGTTACATTTAAACTAGTAGGCTAGAGTGTAGTATATGGTGTAGTATAATCACATGTATGCCCTATAATAAACAACAGTGACTTAATCTTGCAATATAATTTTCAAATAATACCAATGTAAGAAAATTCGTCAAAATTACCTTGTTAAATAATTTCCTATTAACACATATATATATATAATAAATTACTTCGATGAGCAAATCATTAGTATTGATATATTATAAAAAAATATTAAAAGCTATAGAATTAAGATATTGTTAAATTACCAACATAACATAAAAATATTTTACTTATAATTATAATTATATTTGTGTATGTTAATTGTAAATTAGTAAAATATGATATTTCTCTGACTTCGATGTTATTTGAAAATAATTTAGTCAAAATATCTGACAAGTATGAATCATTTTTATTATAAAGTGATGTATCAGCGTAACAATAATCATTATAATGATATATAATAAAGTCTATTCGATTTGATAGTTTACAATATACATATGTAATGATATAATGAATATGTATACAGATATTATTTTAAAGTTAAAAGTTATTGATTGCATAACATTATTTTAAATAAAAGTACTATTATATTATTATTATTGTTGAAATTGCCCCAGGCACAGCACAGAGATGTATAATGCTAGCAAGAATTTATAGTCGACTAAGAATTTTACAATTGCAAATAATTCATCGAAACATCGCTGGAATATTATCGTTGAAAAAACTTCATATTTCTCATTCTGTAGTACATTCGTTATCTCCTTCTATCCTTGATCTCAGGTCACATCGCACTCTTTTACGTTCATCGATTCCAAATATAATTAAAGGTTTATTTAGAAGATTTATAGTAATTTATATGTGTAATGTATCAGATTGAGTTAATATGTATACAGATGAGCAGCTAGGTTTGGATTTAATGTCAAACTAAAATAATATTTACAAGTTATTGATTAATTGACCTCGTTGTTTTTTTTAACACCAGAACATTTGTAACCAATTTTTTAAATCTGTTTTGAAGAGTTTTGATCGATAGTTATAATGTTCGCTTTATCAAAGTTTATAGTATTGGACTCAGCTGAAATATTTACAATACAATATATATAATTTATAATATTCAACTCTTCTAAAATATAAAACCTGTAGGTAATTTAATCACTATGAGACTGGATAACGACGCATTTCATGAACTATTTAACGATGAATTAAAAACACTTATCAATGTTTTCAAGAAACATGATTATGAACTTCGAATTGCTGGTTTTTTGAACTCTTTTTTGATAGAAGAATTGTAAAAATCTACTTCAATAAATTTATATATTTTCAATAACATTATTATTTTATTTAAAATTTTCAATCTAATAAGTTTATATAAGAATTCTCCAACGATAATCCATAAATGTATCAAATTTTTTTGTAGTGTATTCACTTAAAGCTTCACTCTTCAACGCCAGGTGGTGCTGTCCGCGATTTGCTCTCCGGCGTCCACTCCGACGACTTAGATTTCGCGACTACCGCAACACCCGACGAAATGCTAGCACTCTTCGAGGTCGAAGGTATTCGAACTTTGAACCGTAGAGGAGAGAAACACGGCACAATCACCTGTCGGATTAATGACAAGGTAAAGTTTTACCTTAGCAGCGTAGAAACCTGAAAAGATTGTCGTAAGCGATGTTTTATATTGACGATAAGGTTTCGTTCATGAATACCACCACTGCATAATAATCTACTCGCTATCCGATGTGCTCTATGCGATTGAATGATGATATTCTGTACCACTTCCTGTTGTACCAACGCACTCATTTTGTATATAACTGAAACGCCTAAGATTATCATTTAACACCTTCCATGCCGGTGAGATACCCTACTCTTATCTCTACTTCGTGTATCGCACTATCAATAATCTGCATGCGAACGCCACAATGCATTTTGGTCGACTCAGCGTCCATCGCTCCTACCAACACTCCAGGAGAACTACGAGGTCACCACACTTCGTATCGACGTGGTAACGGACGGACGTCATGCCGAAGTACAGTTTACCACGGATTGGCAACTCGACGCTTTGAGACGCGACCTTACAATTAACTCCATGTTCCTCGGTTGGTGTATCTGCCAAACACTTGTTTAAATCCTACAAATAATGAGTTGTTTAGAATTGTTATCTCATAACATATTTTGATCTATTATAAAATAATATTATATATTAAAATATATTACTGATATTATATTAATTTGTCTCTAATTTATGTTATTTGTTTAAAAAAAATTATGAATAATAACAATATTCTAGAAGATTCTGATATTTGTATTGTTGTAATAGGATTTGATGGAACAGTTTATGACTATTTTGATGGCATGACTGATCTTAAGTCAAAAACTGTGAAATTTGTTGGTGATTCAAGGAGCCGTATTCAAGAGGACTACCTCAGGATTCTAAGATACTTCAGGTATTATTATAAAAATATATTTATTTATTTTGATGATTGCTTTTTCGGTAATAATTATTTTTATCGATTATTTAATTATTTAAATTTATTGAATGATTCTATGTGCATTTATTAATAATTTTTAAGAAATAACTCATCACTTTTACAGATTTTATGGACGAATTGCGGAGGAAAAAGCCGATCACAGTGTAGATACTTTAAAATCAATTCAAGAAAACATGCAAGGACTAGAAGGTATTAGAAATCATTCTTTTTAACTTTTATAAAATAAATTATAATTTCTAATAATTGATTATATAAATAATTTTTTTATTATCTAAAGAAGATTAATTTTCAGGAGTCAGTGGTGAACGAATATGGTTGGAAATGAGAAAAATCTTTACTGGCAGACTCGGTTGTAGAATTATTAATGATATCATTAAACTGGGATTGTGCAAGTATTTGGGTCATTATTTATCTATTAATATATATTAATATATCTATGTTTGTGTATATATTTTATTCAAGTATTTTATAGCATTATATTAAAATTAATATTTAATTATATTCTTCCTAATTATAGTAATATACCCATTGACCGTCAAGTTACATTATTGTAATGATTACAAATGTTTATGTAGGATTTCCAGAATCACCGGACCATGAAATATATAATGAAGTCTATAAGAGAGCTCACAATCTGTCTCCTTTACCAATTACTCTCGCTACAGCCTTATTACAGACAAATAAAGATGTTGGCTAGATCTCTTGTAAACTTATTAATAAGATGTAATAACATTTAGTACATTCTACAAAACTTAATTTTAGATGGAGGTCCTTCACAAAAGAGTAAAAATTTCTAATGTTGAACTTAATTCTGGTTTATTTATTATCGAAAATCGAGATAAAGTTTCTGATGTGAAGGATTTATTAAAGTGGACCAAAGATCGTCTTATAAGTGATTCCGGTAAAGATCCTAAATTAAAGGTAATATTAAATATATAAGTTATTAAATTTATATAAATAGATAATTATATTAATGTCTTTGTAAATTAATAATGATATTTTATATTATATTTTTAAAATTAATTTAATGTACAATTTTCGAGATATTAAAATATATATCTATTATATTTAATATCTATTAATATTTACATGTATAAATGATGTAATACACTTTCATATTTTTGAAGAGCAAACTTGTGGAATTTATGAAATATATCGGTGAGGATCAAAAGGTAATAATTATAACTTATTATTATCTTATAATATTATTATGAAATACATTTTTAATTATATTTTTAAATAATATATAAATAACATTTGATATTATTTTGTTTGCAGATTATTGATGAATTTCTTGATTTTATTCCTCCATTATTTCCTCTAAATGGACATCATTTGATCAAAGCCGGCGTTCCTAAAGGTCGTTTAATGGCGCAAGTTATGGATACTTTACGAAAACGCTGGAGTAGTGAAAATTGCTCATTGAACCAGGAATCATTACTCAATTTAATCCCAGAACTAATTGAACAACTCAGGAGTCAGAAGCGATGATTCCTTCTAAACTCTGAGATATAATATATTTTCTCTGAAATAATTGTTTAAACATTTCATGCAATAAAACTGGATACATATCATAAATTATTTTATGTTGAAAATATAAAAATATAATTATCATCAATATTTTGTTATGCTCATTATTATTATAATATATATTTTAACTTGATGCACACCCTTGGATTATATGTTTAGTGATTAATACACTGATATTATATTTACATATAGTATTTAAAAACATGTAAAGTAAAATACATTTAATATTATAGCTAATTATATCTGTAACTTAAAAGATAAAAAATGATAAGTTAGTTTTATAAATTTTAATATAAAGAAGAGTTCTATATAATATTTAATCCTACTTTATTTTGACCACTTGAACAGGTTTTCTATCATAATTGAAAAGGGTATTTGCAAAAAGAATACTACCACTTACTTTAATAATAGAGTATAAGAATCATAGAACTTCTTGCCATTCCATTATGCCAATGTTGACTTAGTCTCAAATCTCACAATCTAATCAAATTCCAAATTGTTTCAGTTCTAATATATATTCAGATTTATATTGTAATATTTCTTTGTCTAATCCCACTTTGCTAGTATATATCATGATAATGTATAAACTTCGAGATATTTTAAAAGAATTATTGAAGATATATAATGAGTTAAATTTGTTCAAATACCTACTAATCAATAGGTGATAATGTAATATTAACACAAAGTAAAGTTAAGTAGATATACCATATGGTATATATTTTATAACATATGTAGGATTTCAGTTTATGAATGAGTTTAAAGTGACAAATTCGGTCAAATATTAACATATTAACATTTGTATAGTAAAAATATATTATACAAATTTTATTATGATTGGATCAATAGTCTAGGATTAATGTTATTTAGTAAGTTGAATATTAGTTGACTTTTTGACTAATAACAAATTTATTAAGATAAATACATTTATAGATAAAGCTGTAAAATACAATTTAGTAGACTATAATTCTATCTCATAATTGATATTTAAATACAATAAAATAAAATGAGGCTATGATTTGCAATACATATTTTTAACTTCACTTAGTAAATTATATGACAGTTATAGTCTACTATATATATTAGAATATTTCTTAGATATTATGTATATATATAATATTATAAAAATATCATATTTTTAGAAAAATTTTATTTTGAATTTTTTTTTATTTATTTACTATTAGTATTACTAAGTATATTGTCTATTAATTACCTAATAATTGCGTTGAATTATCTATTAATAAATACATTACCAATATATGTATATGGAATACATTATATTAATCATGAATATTAGATATATACATAAGATACATACATAAAGATCGATATATACATCAAATATACATACAATATACTTAATATATATTTATAAAATATATAAATGCAATATATATTTAATATATATATATATATATATTTTCTATATATATATGATGAGCATGATCATGATGGATGTGTGAATTGTAATAGTGATAGTGAGAATCTCATATACCATATATGGTATGCGTGCTTATAATAAATGTTAGTTTATTGGATGTGAGTATATTGGGTGCGATTGTAGTGGATTTGAGGAGTAGTCTACTGGGTGAGTGTAGGAGATGTTAGTATAGTGGATGTGTGTATATATAGTAAGTGTGGGTGTAGCCGTAATGTGCATCACACACGTATGTGTATGAGTACAGTACATGAAGTATAGTTATTGCTTGTACTCTAATTGTTCACTTTAAGCCAACTTCTTCAAATAACTTCGGATATGAGATATGATATGAGAAGCTGTTGTTTTAATTTGTAATAAAGGTTTACTCCCGGCTATATCACCATATCTACTTATATTTAGATGTTTGCCAAGGTAAGATGGATATATGATCATATCTATGCAACATAGCTCTAATCAATAGTATCACTTATGAATATAGTGAAAGTTACATATTCTTGATATTGATACACGTAAATATTAGATAGTATAATGACAATACAAGCTATATTATATATGTATGGGTAATTTTCTTTGAGAATAATATTTTGTTCGTTAAATTATGTTTTTTATATTAAATAATATCTATAATTTTGTTCGTATTTGTAATTTCTGGCTCATTGCTAGTACTCGGATTGTTTTGTTTAGGCTTATACTGGATCCACTAATTATAAAAATATGGAAGTGTTTTTACCGATGTTGAAAGATGTATGTGTGTAATATATTTCTATAAATCTCAAATATAGCTACATACGGATACTATAAATAGATTTAATCGTTGATATGTTAAATTTAATGTGACCTAAATTTTAACCACAATTTACTTTACCCCAATTGCAGCATATAACCTATAAAGTTATTGAGATGGAGATCAGATCTACATATTCGATAGCATTATAGAATTTAGGATTTAAAGACATTGCCAATACTGCTCACAATAATATCAATACTATATCTAGGAAATTCTATTCGATTTGTTGTCGTAGCTATCGAGTCATGGTACTCATATTAACGTCTTATAAGAAGAATTAACATATCACCATGGAAAGGGTAAATAATTAAAGAATTCCAAAATTAAAGAAGTGGTTGTAGGTACCTGCACGATTATCTCTGATTTCTTCTGTAACTTTTAAATATGTCTGAGAATAGTTTTTCTTTCTTTTTCTTTTTAACATTTTCGCCTTTTAATATCTTATCCCATTTTAATTGTTGTATCCCTTTTTAATTAATAACTTTCCTAATTTTATTAATCAATATTTAATTTTTCTAACATTCTTAATATTTGTTTTTATATATATTTATTTTTACCTTCGTTTTTATTAGCTCATTAAATATAATGAAGAGGTAATGAATTATTACTATGATTATCAACATACTTCAATCATATATAATATCATTATACTATCTTATCATCATATCAAATTATTGTATTTCATTCTAAATATCGATATAAAAGAAGATAGATTAATCTAAAATAATTAACCCAGTATACAAGTAATGTTGTAATCACCAAGGAATTATATTTTATTTATTTTATAATAAATGTACAAATATTCGCATTTAAAAAAGTACATTGTCTGGTTTCTTGAGCATACATTCGAAATATAGTTACAATGAATATTCGATAGTTGTTACTCAATAAGATTCTACAATGGTTTTTGTATTCAATTTAATGACCATCAATACGCTTGATACTCCCATCCCGTATGTAGAGGGTTGAAAATATCTCATACCTTAACAAATAATATATATTATAATCCCTGAGTAAACTAGATATTATGTAGTGTACTTAGTACACTAAGTACTGTACAATGTGAAATATATACTGCTATACATTATATATTGCCAATTTGGTATTAATGTATAATTGAATCTTCCAAGGATTTCTATTTATCAACATGATCTAATAATATACCAACTATATATGTATTAATATATAATGCATATTAATACTTATGTATATTATGTATAATAATTATATATATATATATATATATATATATATATTATAATTTATTACATGTAATGTAAATTTTTTTTAATATTTATATTAATATATACTATAGTATGCATACATTTTTATTTTATTACACAATCGTGTATATTATTATTTTAATAATTTATTAGCAGATTTTATATATTTTTAATTGTAATAACGCTATAAACACTATTAATGGTCAATAAATATAACGTATTTAATGATCGTAATAATAATATCTATAAGAGTTAATTAATACAAATATTTATATGTTATATTGTTATATAATTAATAAATAGCTTATATCACTTCTCACATTGTAACGATCACGAGTAAAGATAATATTAATATTAATCAGTGACTGCATTGCTTCTTTGTTGTGGGCCTAATAATTACATATCCTATAAGGATTGCTGTTTCATAATGAACAATTATTACATACACTAATCCGAGACGTAACACCAAATATATCGACTTATGGATTTATATGTCTGGCAAAACAAATTCTCTGTTTCTATTGGCAATTAATCCGAAAACGGTTGAGAGTCCATTGTGAACGGTTTGCGGGGGTTGTTAAGATAGTGCTTCCCATCCAACCCGCCCGTGCCTATTTATATATTGGGGTAGTATATGTAGGCGAACAGGTAAACACTGTGAATACTGTCCACGCCCCTCGCCACCTAAACCACGCCCCCTAAACCACGCCCCCGGAATAGTCTCGATTGCTCGACTGGCGGTGTCACGATCGATATCAGATATTTATCCAGTTCTATTTTCCAGGCCATTCGTTAGCCGACCGCCGACCTATCACCTGTACGATTAGAACTGCACCGAATCCGTTACAACACGTCGTGCGTCCTCTCTCAAGACAGTACAGAAATACACGATACGGCCATGTTCACACGCCATTCGCTTTACAGACGCGTAGTGTCGTAATTAGAATTATCTATAGAATTTGGTAAATCATCGTAATTTGTACGTAGATCCGCATCTGTGTAACCACGGTGTTACTATCGCTACTACTATTGTTTCCATAGTTACAATGGCAGCCCAGTATCGGAAGCACATGTCGAGTAGATCTCAGCGAAATAAAGCTTCTCGAAGGTCATCTATGGATGCCAACACCAGGAGCTATATCAGCGATGTAGCCAAACGATTCCGAACAACTCCGGAAGTGTACAGGTTAACCCA
>OZ038314.1:23405466-23429253 GCA_964035775.1 Osedax frankpressi | reverse complement strand
TGATAGAGAACACGGTCTAGAAGAACTAAACTTATAATTATGACCATTGGAACTTGAAAATCACCTCATATGGTTAGGTTTATTACTTTCATCTCCTCCGAGTAGAGAAGAAATATCCATAAACTATCTAAAGTTAAAAATATGCTCCATGGTAGAGATTAACTGGAATACTGCCGTATAAAATCAATAGATACAAAATGCTTATTAAGAGCTGACATTAAAGCTTCAGTTCATAGAATTTGTATCGCCGTTAAATGAACACACTAATAATATCTTAAGAAAGAGTTAACTTCTGATAAAAAAAATTTCAGGTCCATTATTTGTTTCCTGCCTTATTTAATATATACTCTATGATAGTGTATTCTAAGAATATCAATATTACAATGACTAACACTTCATCACAGAAGGGGTTTCTTCTTGGTATTTCAGGTATTCAAGAATATAGCTTTATACTCGAATCTGCAAGTCATGAAGAAAAACAGTTGTATTTGTCACATACAGTATTTGGTCAACACGTGATGGTAACGTTTTCGGTTGAATAATGCACGACATACTTTTTATTAGTTTATTCAGATCTCTCCATATTTCCTAAGTAGTCAAACATATACTTAAAGTTTTATATTTAGGTGGTGTTATGAATATATAGAAGGGGAGATGTTCTCTCCCAGTTATATTTAATCTCGTAACGGAAACGGAGAAATCACATTAAAAATTGGTTTACTTCATTCGATAAGTAGCTCCACGTTTCAACATTAACGAAATGCTAATTCCGTTATATTTCAAGTTATGATAATGATAAACAGAACATATTAATCTCAGTGCAAATTAAATATATGGAACTTGTATTGGATATACTAATAAATATACCATAGGTGCAATAGAGTTTGATTACACTGAAAGGCGTATAATTATATATGCAAATATATGTTATTAGTAATTAAACAAAGACATGCCAGAATTCAAGATATTATATACATTATTCTACGAAATTAGAAAAGATTATATTGTTGCTCCTTTATCGATAGTCTCTAACTGATTTAGTGATTGAAAGATAGAAAATAAAAAAAGCATGGATGTCTCCATCCCATTTTACGATATATCCAATTGTGAGACATCATATGATTGAAAAATAGAAATATATTAAGATATCGGAGAAGTTTTTCCATTGGTTATTAGCTCATTAGGATCAAGATATGTATTCAATAAATAGATAAGTGATGCATTTATATTCCCATAAATTACTTTATGGTGGAGTCCATCAAGTCTTTAATTGAAAGTAGTTGCTCTATAATTGATTACTTCTTCAAATCTTTATTTTATTGTTTTATAGTTTTAGTGTTTTAATTCTTATACTATTTTATTATTTTTTTTATCCATTTTTTATATCGTTTTATCCCATTTTATAATAATATTCAATATTTTATATTTACTCTATAATCTTTAAGTCCTTGCAATAACCAATTCGCAGGCAGTTCCTTCATATCCTATCCGATGTTCGCAACCCATCCGTACCTCGGTTACATATAGTAACGCGGATCGGAGAACTGTTCTCGGATCAACCGGATCTTATGAATCGTCTAAATAGTTTCCTGCCTGAACAGTTGAAGTTCGAACTTCAAAAGGACGCAGTTGTATTGAAAAGGAGCATGACTCTTCCATTAAACATGGAAAGACACCAGGACGACATTCCCCAAAAGGTTGTTTATTTACATTTAAGTTTTAAAGTAATTATATAATCATTATAAATATATCATTTCTTTTTCTATAACTTAAATCTAAATATATCTCGTATTTATATAATATCTTCAGATATATATTTAAAATAGCAAATTTAATAAAATATCAATTAAACTCATATTTAAATAACTAATTTTCTGAATATTTTCTGATTTTATAACCTGTTTTATTAATTTTATAATACAATACAATTTACTAAACTACTAAAATATATACATTTTAATGTTTTATTTAAAATAGCCAAAAAAAGCAAATAGGGCTAGTCTGGAATATGTACATCTTGTGAAATCATCAATATCTGCAAATGAATACCAAACATTCTTAAGAGTTAGTGATTTAATATATTTCTAATTATTATGAACAATGCTTACGAACTTTTTATATATAATCATTTGTTAACATTATTATTATTAAATGTATAGTTTGATTACAGATAATGAAAGATTTCCACGAACAATTATCGGATCTCATGACAACGATAGAACGCATAATATCATTATTTAAGGTATATATATATATAGATATAATATATACATTGATATTAATTTATATACTGATATGGCTAATAATATGTATACCATTAATTAACCTATACATCAATATACTAATATTCATCTTAGATGAAAAGGAAATAATAAAAAGTAGCAAGTTATACATATATTAAAATATAATGTAAATACTAAAATCAATTGTTATCTATACATACTAATTATATATTATTTAATAAACCAATATTTAAAAATATGAAATGTATCCTTAATGGTATACCCTAATTTTTTCAGGCGAATGTACCATTAGTGGTGGGTTTCAATAACTATCTACCGGATGGGTATAGAATAGATGCCGCCGGACATTTCTCTTACGATATTATCTGTCCTAAACAATTAGATGAAAAGAAAAGTAATGAAGACGTTCGTTTCATGTATGATTCAAGTTTCCTATAACATCTCACTTCGTTATTATAGCAAACCATTGTCTATCATAACCACGATAATTCAGTGATAATTATATAATCAATGTTCCCCTTCGATTATCTAAAAATTAGCAACTCCAGTATCAGGGAATACCATAATTTAAATATTTCCTATGGTACAATAATTTTTATATTTTTTATATTATCTTGTGCTTACAAAAGTGAACTAGATACTAACGTTTTAAATAGGCATGATTGCGATATTTTACATTATAATATCATAAAACTGTATGATAGATATTCAAATTATAATAGCAATGCAAGAATTATGAATAAACCCAAAGTATTGTTAAACTTTTACTACTATGTTTGATTTTCATTTTATATATTGCATTATATGAAATAGAAACTCATGTAAAGTCATAATTATAAAGTTTGCATATTTATATAACAATTTTCTGATAATGATAATGATAGGAATTCATATTAATATTTTCACATTAACATATTATCATACATGTTATTGTACAGTTTGTTACTATTTTTATTTATTTATTGTTATTGTAAGATTGAATATAATAAATTATATAATTTTAATTACTTTAAAATCTGTTGTTTTCTATTACCTTATATTAAGTTAGGACAATTGTATATGAGGTTATAGATTATTCTTTTGCTAAGTTGCTGAGGATATTTTTCAATGAGTATAATCATTTAACAAAATCCATTTATTATATACATAACAATATTGTATATACGCACAAGAATATTTAGTTGTATAGGTAGATATATTTAGAATAATTCATAAAATTATCAATTACATCATAGACGATACAGAAATATATAATATACTATAATATAGCTTAACATGTTGGTAATAGCTAGATAATTAATAATATGAATAATATAGGCATACATTCAAAGTAATAATTTATTAATATTATCTGATAAACAATTTCTGTCTATAATTATATAATAATGATTTTATTATATAATCAACTATCTAATAAACTACTCTATACCTTTGATTCATGATTTAGATTTTACCAAATAGTATATGATAAAATTTACCAAACTAAAATAGTTAATTTCAAACAATGATTAACATATCACCATATATATATCACATGTTTGTATTATCATATTATCATTAATTATGGTATCATCAATACATTATACTATAATATCATCTATGCTAATAAACTAGATTCAACATAAACGAGTTATCTAATAATTGATTATTTAATTTAATATAATTAATATAATTTAATATAATTTAATATAATTTAATATAATTTAATATAATTTAATATAATTTAATATAATTTAATATAATTTAATATAATTTAATATAATTTAATATAATTTAATATAATTTAATATAATTTAATATAATTTAATATAATTTAATATAATTTAATATAATTTAATATAATTTAATATAATTTAATATAATTTAATATAATTTAATATAATTTAATATAATTTAATATAATTTAATATAATTTAATATAATTTAATATAATTTAATATAATTTAATATAATTTAATATAATTTAATATAATTTAATATAATTTAATATAATTTAATATAATTTAATATAATTTAATATAATTTAATATAATTTAATATAATTTAATATAATTTAATATAATTTAATATAATTTAATATAATTTAATATAATTTAATATAATTTAATATAATTTAATATAATTTAATATAATTTAATATAATTTAATATAATTTAATATAATTTAATATAATTTAATATAATTTAATATAATTTAATATAATTTAATATAATTTAATATAATTTAATATAATTTAATATAATTTAATATAATTTAATATAATTTAATATAATTTAATATAATTTAATATAATTTAATATAATTTAATATAATTTAATATAATTTAATATAATTTAATATAATTTAATATAATTTAATATAATTTAATATAATTTAATATAATTTAATATAATTTAATATAATTTAATATAATTTAATATAATTTAATATAATTTAATATAATTTAATATAATTTAATATAATTTAATATAATTTAATATAATTTAATTATTAAATATTCTAATATTTGTTCTGATATATTTGAAATAGTTCCTATATATTTACTACGGGAGTAGCTTGACTATTAATAAATATTCATAATTTTCAAACTAATACATATGAAAATAAAGTAGTATAACTTTTTTTTTACAATAATCAATTTAAATATTATTTCTACTTTTGAATTCGGAATTCATTATATTCGTCTTAATTTGATACAATGGAATATTATATTCTCACAAATGTGACACATTAAATGTTATTTAGAATGGTAATTCTAATTCATTAACTAATACACATAACTCACTAATACTAATACATTTACTCAACCTAAATACAATCGTAATACTGGCAATACGGTTTATAAATGATAACAATTCCACATTAATAAACTATGTACAATTAAATAAATAAATATGTATTTAAAATATATAGGTTCGGGAATATACCAAGAGAATTAAATAGAATAGTGTATTGAGCCATTCTTCCAATATAAACCAAGAGGAGAAAAGTATACGAATACAAAAAATATCTATAACTATTTTCAACTAAGAATACATATACAAAATATTAAAAAATATTAATATAGGCTAAGGTAGAGAATACACATTATGGTGAAAGAGTAAATGTCGTCTCAAATGTTGATGTGAAGTTTTGTCTATACAGATATCATATGAATTTACTTTCACGAACATGGGCAATAATAAACCTACAAAAATAAACCCTTCGTAACCCTTCGTAACCCAGATATACCAAACTTTACCGACAACGGTAATATAAAGAAAAGTCCAAATATTAAAAGGTAATAACAAATTAAAATGCGATGATTTAATCTAGCATAGCTTTGCTCAATTATTTAAAAATTTCTTTTATTTGATATCTTATTTTTCATCGATTATAATATCCGGAAATTTAGAGTGTCGATACCAACATAAATACATAAATGGTGATCGCGAATTATACTGTTACTAATTATAACTGCATACCATTACTTAATGTATATTTAAATTAGTATATTAATATAATTTTACACACTCATTTTACGTAATACATTTACCTTCGATTAACACATTTTGTTCTGATAAAATGAAACTGTATTAAATCAGAACTATTAATCATGATTTTAAAATAACAGTACCCATTATTTAAATTAGTAATAACAAATCGAATTATTGAATACACGTTTATATTCAAACTTTAATATACAATAATTCAAATTTACTATACATAATATTTTTTTAAAATATAACCTCCACAAAAACTAAAGTATTTTATGTCAATTAAATCATTAAACTATATTAACTATATATTTTACATTGGAGTTACATGTATACAAACCAAACATACAAACAAAAACATGCACATTTAACACAAACACACACACATATAAACATAGATAGGCATATATTAGAATGTGTATTAGTTACAAGCTAGTATATAATGTATAATAGATGTATAATAATATAAACCATGATAATAACTCAGTTCTTTCTAATTTAATAGAGTTTAATATTATAATGATATTTTTAAATGAAATTAAATAGTATTTTTATTTAAAATTTTAACTTTAGTGATCCAAACATTTGTTTATATTGTGTATAGATAGGATGAATGTAAACATACTCGAAAATAAAGATTTTGTCATACAACTTATGAAAACAATAGATAAACATTGTATAGACCACATCAAGATTTACGACATAGCGCTGAGTTACTAAATTTCCGTCACGGATGGCTGAACAATATTCAGAATCTGCATACACTAAATCTCTTAGTAGTACTAGCATAATACTACTACTGGTAAGTTGCATATGCATACATGTTATTTTACATAACATATTTTTTATTATTGAATATATATATTTTTATATTAATTTTATGAACTTATTTTTAAAATAAATGTATATTTTAATGGTCTGATATATTAATATTTGCAATATATTTATTATTTTATAGTATTATAAATATATATAAATATAATAATAATTAAAATTGTTAACTCATTACTAATGTAGGTATATAAAATCGCTGAATAGTTATTATAATATTAATTATTGTAGATACAATGTAAAGTACACATTCATTCTAGAAGATGGAAGACAATAGCTATGATAAAAATACATATATCTGTATAGAATATTATTTACTGATGTAGTAAACTATAATAGCATATTTGTTTACCATTATAATTATAAGTGAAGTAGAGATTGGATATTTTATTAATGCATAATGAGATTTATTATTTAAATAATTATTTAATTATTTATAATTATAGATTTATTAATATCTCATAACACTCATTTTAATTTATATCACTGAATGGGTAATTTCATATTTTATCTTAGATTTTGCCAACACTTTTTAAACGTAATTTATAACTTTAATTACCCTATGATATAAGTTAATAATATTATAATATAATATAATATAAATCCTCTACCTATTAGCCAATAAATTTCATTCTAAATATATAAACCAATAGTGCAAATGAATATACGGTTTTATTTTGATATATATTTTATAATTTAGACAATAAAAGGACATTTTAATTTTTGGGTTATATAACTGGGTTCCATAATTAAATAAAGTAAGCAATACAATAAAGGATAACAATTAATATGTGCTTTATATATATATATATATATATATATATATATATGTATATAAATATAATTTGTTATTGTTACTCAATTATACTTAAGTAACTATATACAATTATATACATTATATTAAACGGTTTCAAAGTTTATTAAACGTGTCTTTACAACTTAAGAAACTTAATGTATTATTTAATTTAAAATCTAATTCTAAATATGATCATTATATATAACTAATATAACATGACTAGATTTCATATATATACCCATTAGATTATGTAATTACAAATAATAAATCGCATATAAGATTATTCGAAAAAAGTGATTTAAAAAAAATAATACCTCATTGTTTTTTTACATAGAAATTTGATTCCTGATATCGTTTGCCCACGAATATATTCGAATTAAATGACTTAAAAAATAATTTTTAATATAATTATATTACCCTTTTATATATTAATCAAGCTATGATATGTTTGTAAAGTGCATTATAAATATACATATAGGATATACTCGTACTGCTAGTCTGTAAAGTATAACATATATATTGCATTTAGTAAGTTAGATATCAACTATATTGTTTTACTTTTATTATAATAATCAACGTATATTTAAAATTCTATTTAAACTAAATATGAACAATGTACAATGTACATTATACCTTATATACTGTTCATTGTAAATAGTACACATTGTATATATTTTTAAATAGCAATCGTTTACAATATTTACTAATATATAATATTCAAATTACAATAGTATTAATATAAATATTGTTTTTTTTGGTATGTTAGTTTATATATATATATATATATATATATATATATATATATATACATATATATATATATATATATATATATATATATATATAATATATAATATAATAGGAAATAACATCCTGCCTTTGATACCACTTTTTTCATTTGACACTCTCTGTAATTTTGTTTTGACACGTATACTTGTTAATTCTTTAACCAAATATAATTCTCTTCATACATACAGCTGTATTATATACACATGCACTTTTTATATATAGAGTATTTCGAATATATATAGATATTATATATAGAAGAGTGATTTATGATTAATCCTATCTAATGGTTTACTGGCATTCAAAACATATATATGAACGTATATAGAAGCATAATATGAATAGTTGCCATAGGGATTGCGATAACAATTGTCCTTGCTTTATGTATTACTAGGTATGTGCTGTGTTTTGATTAGAAACTAAATTGGAATATATGTGTACTCTATATATTAGTCTGTATTCAATTATACGATATAATATTGTACACAATACTGCAGTTTTTTTACACGTTAATTGTACGATAGCAAGTGTTTTTACTGAATTATGAACTATTCATTATAACTGTAAACGGGCAAAAATATATAATTACAATGCGATTAAATCAGATAAATTCAAAAAAAAGGTTAATCAAAAAGGAGCATTCAACAATCGTTTATTTTATACATTCTGATTCAAAGTTTTCTCAAATCATTTCATGAAATTGTAATGTTCTGAACAGCTTCGATACATTATCATATTCATACTACGAGGTCTACTTCCACCTTCATTCTGTCTGACGCCCGTTTGACCTATATATGACATATCGGCGAGTAAATTGGAGTTTTAAATTATTTAATAAAGAAATGATTATATCACTTATTCTATAGAAATTATGTCAAATTATGTCAAATGTATACATATATAAATATTTTTATAAACATATTATTATTTAAATGTTATTTACTATGATTATAATGTAACATACATGTACGCGCACACACATACATACACTTAAATTAAGTAAATAAAATGCAAATATATCATACTGTTTTTAAAAGGTAGAAAGGATAGTCTAGACATAGACCATCCTTATATCACCATTTTTTAAAAGAAGTATTTCCGTATTATGATTTTAATTTAATCTTTGACTACCTATGCATATTTATTTTAAATATCATTCTTAGTTAATATATATTTATAAACAAAATCTAATTTCTATAATTATATTAATTTTATAATAATTAATTTTCATTTCAAGTGTGTAATGCTTTCTAAGTTATAATTTAAAATAATATTTCTATATTTAGAATGAGTCGGATGGTAAAAATAGAAATAATGCGATATAAAATCTCCAGAAATATTCTGCGATGATCCGATTACTACATCTTAAAATCTACCATTTGGTACATACTGTACACTGTACACTGTACACTGTACACTGTACACTGTTGAGTGTACAATGTACAGTCAATTTATAATTTATAATATAATAATTTAACAAATAATATTGTAAATAATATGTTTTTAATATTAATATTGATATATCTAATCTACTTAAATATGCACACAATTAAAATGTTCTAACTCACTATCTTACTCACTCTTCCACTCACTTACTCACGCACTCACTTACGCACGCACTTACTCACTCGTGTATTCAGTGCAGAATTTGAATTATGTAACCCAAATAAAGAATCTAGTAAATAGAGCCAATAATCAGATGTACTATATAAGGGCATGTACTATATATGGATATACTTTTAAGCTATATAATAATATATACTAATACATACAATATATACAATATACTATATACGGAATACACTATATGCTGTAAATATGCCCGTATATGAAAATACAGTATATGCATACGTCGCGGTATGGCTTACATCGCAGGCTGTGTATTGAACACCATACTCTCTAGAACTCCATACTATATAATTAGGTAGTAACTGCTCATTCTAGGTACTTATATTGGTATTAATAATCTATATGTCTTATTATTATTTAGTCATATACATTTATAAATGGCTTATTATATATCACATTTATGAGATTATAAAAAATAGATTAAGTCTAAACAATAATAAAATTAAAATATCGTATTAATAGGTAATATGGTTTTCTCTGTACGTATTGTCAAGCTATTCCATATTACTAGGGCTATATATACATTTATATAGCTATTTTAGCATATATATGGTAAAAATATTTAAATAGCATCACTAGTCTTTAATTTTGTTAATTATATTTTCAGTATATCTATCATATTTATAATTACATAGATACGTGGCTATAGTCATGGATAACCTACCAGTAATAGCAATCACTATATATTCCACTAGTTAAATTAGATAGGGTATACCCATATATCATATATAATATATCTAGAATTAATATTATCGAATATTACAATGGGAAAATGTCAAGTTTATTTATACTCGGTAGTTTTGTTTTATTGAAAATTCTCGACATGTAGTTTGTTGTCATAATATAATTATTATTACCAGGAATCTATTTCTATGATAGTTATGTAGTAAAGTTATTGATCTTGTATGGATCATTTTATTCTAATATATCGCAACATACTCTGATCAAGTAGTCCATTTTTCATTATTCTTTTCTACCTTAACATCTTAAAAAATGTACTACAGTGGTTAATAAATTCAGAAGTTATTAAAAATTAAAATAGAAATATATAGCTTAGTAGATTATAATTGTGATATAATATAGTATAATTAATAATAATAGAAAATCATATAGAATAATAGAGAATAATATAGAATAATAGAGAATAATCGAGAATAATCGAGAATAATCGAGAATAATCGAGAATAATCGAGAATAATCGAGAATAATCGAGAATAATATACACTTTATTATAGTCGCCATCATTATATATTTGTAAGCTAAAAGTTGTATATATCAAATTAGAGAAATGTAAATAATGTTCAACGAATTTCGAGTGAATTTGAAATATTAAATGACTGGAATTAAGTTCTCACTAAATATTGTTTTCAAAGAAATGTATATATATATAATTTAATTTAACATAATGTTAATAATTTCACCAATTGTAAATTATATTATATGGATATATAGTTGTAATATATAGGTATAATAGATATATAGTTATAACAATAGTTATAATTAGTCGCATAGTTTGAATAAGGCTACTAGTAATTACATTAAATATAATGGAAATATTGTACCTAACATTTCTTACGATAACAACTTTCCGAGATTTCGAATATTGTTCAATATTTAACATATTACAGTTATGAACTTAGAATGTCATACATTCAAAGTAATGTACACGTTCAGGTGTTATACATATATTGCCATGTAAAACATATGTGAAATTAATAAGCATTACTTTTTACGCATACTACGATGTCGAGATTACGACCTTATACAATTCTTATCTAGCTCTATATTATTGTTTTATGTATATTTTAATCTATAAATCGGAGTCGTTACCCACTTCGTCTCGGATATGGATTACTAAATATGGGTCATTTAATTATATCGATATGAAAGTATAATACTGTCTACCCGTGGTTAGATTATTATGTTCTCATGAAAAGAACGCACTGTAATATGTATAATATATGATTTAATATATATGGTTATATATATGTTATTAATACAAAAAAAAAATTTAAATATGTTAATACCAAATTTAAATAAATATTATCACATATGTAATTATAGTGAAATAAATTACCATGGGTTTTACTATTGTTACCATTTCCTTGATGGTAAGTAATATGTATCTAATAATTAAATTAAGTTATAATTTATATTGAAAAAACTACATTTTAAGCTATATATTTAAAATTAAAAACACATTTATTTTATGTACATATATTCCTTCTAACTCATTAATCTCAGAATAACTGTTTACAACCATCATTATATTCCTTATTCTTATTAATAAATACAGTAATTATTATTAATAAATACAGTAGCTCTATTAAGATATTTTCTTAATATGGATATACATAAGAAATTCGTTAAAAAAGATTATTTTTTAAGCGTAAATCTATTTTCTCTACTGTAAATAATGACAATAATAATATATTATTTGTTTACATATTAATTCACTTCTTTATACTCGTATACTTAATAGACTATTACAAATTATAATGAACAGGTCAAACTAATTGTTTTCTATCTAGTTATATATATACATGTATAACATATTAATTAATATATAGTATTCTTTTGGTATTACATATTCTTATGGTTGAATCTTGTTTGAATAAATATCACGTGTTTTTTTATACTTAGATTGACCTCAACCATAGTTAGTTCTACTACATTCTTAATAAGCTATACAACTTTATATATTATATAATCGATTTAATTAATGAATTTTACAAATATCGTATGTATAATAATTTCATATTCAATTATATATATTATCATTTCATTCTATCCAAAAATATTGGATGCTACATTTGTTGTATCTAAATCATGCATTAAAACAGTATAACTATGGTTTGAAGTATCATCAATCTAATTTATACTTCTTAAATTTAATTATTGTCTTTGAAATAGTAATATATATATATATATATATATTTATATAGTTTTGACTCGGAAGGTATTATTGTTGATTAATTAAAATAATAAGTTAAAATATGCTGGTCATCGTCATCATTGTCGTGAACCTAAACAATCAAACAAATGTAAAATAATATAAAAATGTTTCTATAAAATACTAAAACTACTATTATATATAAACTAGTGAAAATATTAGTGAAAATTAAAAATGTCCGACAAAATCTAATGGAAGACCTACAGATCCTTTGATGTATTTTTATGACTGGCTCTTTTTAATTCTTTACAAATTTTGTTGTTCATCCCTAACTCTCCTTTTATAATAGAATTTGATTAAGAACCAAGATAACCTATTACGTATGGAATGACAAATGTTAAATCGCAATATTTTCCCATTTTCCTGGAATAAGCATTATATATATTTTCTTGACAATCAAATGCCTCAGTAATGCCGATGATATATTTTTTAGTTTCATTTTCAATAACTCCGTACGCCCTCCTTGTTAATAATTAAATAATCAATAATTAATTCTTCTAGTATATTCGTCACTACAGCCTGAATTTGATTATGGCTTTCCGTCATACTTCTGAACATAGATGAATATTTATTAAGTAAACATCGATGACATAACTTTTCTGGTGAACCGATGAAAGCTTTTATTGAGAGAATGTGAAATCTAGCCTTGTACCATAGATTACATGCTTGCAAATATAGAGTTAATCAATGAGATACGAGTCTAGTAATTCCTTTGCTGGAATCGGTTAATTCAAATATTTGCGCTACTGCTATCTGTAAAGGATAGTTCAAACAATTGATTGTCCATCTATATCGCAAAGCTAATCTAAGAGATTTCAATATCTTCGAAGGATCCGAATAGATGTCATCGATACATATTTTAATATTTTGTAAATCGGTAATATCAATATTCATTAGCTGATTATGGGAAGCAAGTTTGATTCTGTTCCATAGATGTGTGTATTTGCTTTTATACCTTTTATACCTATGCTAATAGAGCCCATCCGTTGTTTGACCTGATATAAAGTCATTTACTGGAATAGAATTATTAACTTCAGATATATTTGTTATAGTATCTTTCAACTGATGACTAGATAAATTTGCAATATGTTTATCATTTGATGATAATAACTGAACAGCTTTTGTAAACGTCCATTTATTGGCTTCTTGATTCAAGTGCCCAATTTCTAAGGTTCCAACTTCTCCGTTATCATACAAAAATGATTTTTCACTGTTATCAGTGTTATTTATGGCCAGTCTCAGAAAGCTTATTACCCTCTTATCAATCGAAAATAGAAATGATTTTACGACCAGACCTGAACTATGATCATGTGATAGAGATGTTAAAAAATAGAATCTAAGTAATCCATTTTATTCCAAGGATCTAAAACTGAATCTGTACGCATGTCTAACTTTTAAGGCAAGTCGGAAGTTATATTAAAAAGCAATTTACCATTCAGAAATATACCACAGTAAATTTAATGTTCTTCCACCACAGTAAATTTAATGTTCTTCCTTTTCTAGAGCAGGAATAGTTTCTAAATCTAGTTTGAACTAAACCTTATCATGCTGACCACTAAATAAACTATAGATTATTCTCTGTAAATTACGTAGAAAAGTTCATTCATCATTTTAGGACTTTCCATACATAATAGCACTGTTATCGTAATATGTAGTTATTTGTACCTTGTTCACGAGTAGATTAATTCTTTCAAATATATATATATATATATATATATATATATATATACACGTATATATGTATATATGTATATATGTATATATGAATATATGTATATATGTATATATGTATATATGTATATATGTATATATGTATATATGTATATGTGTATATGTGTATATATGTATATGTGTATATATGTATATATGTATATGTGTATATATGTATATGTGTATATGTGTTTATGTGTATATGTGTATATGTGTATATGTGTATATGTGTATATGTGTATATGTGTATATGTGTATATGTGTATATGTGTATATGTGTATATGTGTATATGTGTATATGTGTATATGTGTATATGTGTATATGTGTATGTGTATATGTGTATATGTGTATATGTGTATATGTGTATATATATTAGGTACACATGTGTTGTATATATAACATATTGTCTTAAAGTCTTAAGAAGTTTAAACACTGAAAAAAGCACCTCGTATTATGTGTGGTTTTTCCGAGCGGAATTTAGATGTAACACAGACAATTCTGGTTTTAGTTGTTATATGAATTCTGACACATTACAAAGAAAGAAAAATTAAAATTATTATTTCAAATATTTAAAAAATAGTAGCTATTAAAGCAATATAGTTTGCCCTTTATATATTATTAATATATATTGTATTACCTATTTTATATATAGATTTGTTTAATCTAATATATTAAATTCATTTTCCAATCTCCATATGATAATATTAAATAATTTTGAATAATAATTAAATATTTTAAATTGTTTAATTTAATTAGATAATATTTAAAAAAATGTAAAAATACATATATCATGTAGGAAGGTGAAAGTTCATTACGCTGACATTTGGCTCTCATAAATGTTATATTAAATTACGGAGTAAAAACTGAGTCGTTTTCCGTGTTATTTTCAGAGTGTACACTGTACACTGTACAGTGTTTTTTATTTAATGTTACTATTATATAACTATTTCATTTTATGCAAAGAATTAATCTACATCTAAAATCAATTAGAAAATGACGATGACGATGATGATGAACATGAATACGACGGAAGCTGTCATGAATATGAAAGATAAATCCGGCATGGATTCGATGCGTAGTCACGAATTGGTTATCATTTTTACATATTATTAGTTATAAATTTAGGTTTTCTATATATTTGATAAACCTATAGGTTTGTATATAGAAATACAATATAAATATAATAAAAGATCGTTATAATTTCTCAACTTATTATATTATCTTGTAAACTTGGTCTCTTTTATTAAAATGAATATTTTATAATATATTATTAACAATTTTAATTTGTTCTATTATTATTTACAGTATTTCCATTTTTCCAATAAAGCATTATTGCTATTCAGGCAAATCAAAATATCAGACGACGAAGGTTAACTTTATAATTATTTTATATATGTTGCATATTAATCATGACATATTTATAGTTATACTAATTTATATAAATATATATATTTTTATAAGTATTTATTGTTATGATGTTTTACAAATAATAGTATTTCTAAGTAATTTATATAGTAATGTATTTAAACATTTACAAATTATCATATACACTATATTTATATAGATATATATATATATATATATATATATATATATATATATATATATATATATATATATATATATATATATATATATATATATTACACTAACCATATTTAGAAATGTTCGGGGCCTGTGCAGTTCTATTTTTTATAGCTATGCTATACGAAGGTTTGAAGTTGGGTCGAGATTTGATGCTCAGAAATGCAGTTAATAATGAGAAATTAAATAATCACGAATCACGGGTAAAAACTTATATAATGAATATATAATGAGATATGAATGATAACATTTTACTTAATTTTACTACTAATATTATTATTATTATTATTATTATTATTATTATTATTATTATTATTATTATTAATATTAATATTAATATTAATATTAATATTAATATTAATATTAATATTAATATTAATATTAATATTAATATTAATATTAATATTATTATTATTATTATTATTATTATTATTATTATTATTATTATTATTATTATTATTATTATTATTATTATTATTATTATTATTATTATTATTATTATTATTATTATTATTATTATTATTATTATTATTATTATTATTATTATTATTATTATTATTATTATTATTATTATTATTATTATTATTATTATTATTATTATTATTATTATTATTATTATTATTATTATTATTATTATTATTATTATTATTATTATTATTATTATTATTATTATTATTATTATTATTATTATTATTATTATTATTATTATTATTATTATTATTATTATTATTATTATTATTATTATTATTATTATTATTATTATTATTATTATTATTATTATTATTATTATTATTATTATTATTATTATTATTATTATTATTATTATTATTATTAATATTAATATTAATATTATTATTACGACGACGATGACGACGACGACGACGACGACGACGACGACGACGACGACGACGACTATTATTATTACTATTGCTATTGCTATTGCTATTGCTATTGCTATTGCTATTGCTATTGCTATTGCTATTGCTATTGCTATTGCTATTGCTATTGCTATTGCTATTGCTATTGCTATTGCTATTGCTATTGCTATTGCTATTGCTATTGCTATTGCTATTGCTATTGCTATTGCTATTGCTATTGCTATTGCTATTGCTATTGCTATTGCTATTGCTATTGCTATTGCTATTGCTATTGCTATTGCTATTGCTATTGCTATTGCTATTGCTATTGCTATTGCTATTGCTATTGCTATTGCTATTGCTATTGCTATTGCTATTGCTATTGCTATTGCTATTGCTATTGCTATTGCTATTGCTATTGCTATTGCTATTGCTATTGCTATTGCTATTGCTATTGCTATTGCTATTGCTATTGCTATTGCTATTGCTATTGCTATTGCTATTGCTATTGCTATTGCTATTGCTATTGCTATTGCTATTGCTATTGCTATTGCTATTGCTATTGCTATTGCTATTGCTATTGCTATTGCTATTGCTATTGCTATTGCTATTGCTATTGCTATTGCTATTGCTATTGCTATTGCTATTGCTATTGCTATTGCTATTGCTATTGCTATTGCTATTGCTATTGCTATTGCTATTGCTATTGCTATTGCTATTGCTATTGCTATTGCTATTGCTATTACTATTACTATTACTATTACTATTACTATTACTATTACTATTACTATTACAATTACAATTACAATTACAATTACAATTACAATTACAATTACAATTACAATTACAATTACAATTACAATTACTATTACTATTACTATTACTATTACTATTACTATTACTATTACTATTACTATTACTATAACTATTACTATTACTATTACAACTGCTATTACCATTACCATTACCATTACCATTACCATTACCATTACCATTACCGTTACCGTTACCGTTACCGTTACCGTTACCGTTACCGTTACCGTTACCGTTACCGTTACCGTTACCGTTACCGTTACCGTTACCGTTACCGTTACCGTTACCGTTACCGTTACCGTTACCGTTACCGTTACCGTTACCGTTACCGTTACCGTTACCGTTACCGTTACCGTTACCGTTACCGTTACCGCTACCGTTACCGTTACCGTTACCGCTACCGTTACCGTTACCGTTACCGTTACCGTTACCGTTACCGTTACCGTTACCGTTACCGTTACCGTTACCGTTACCGTTACCGTTACCGTTACCGTTACCGTTACCGTTACCGTTACCGTTACCGTTACCGTTACCGTTACCGTTACCGTTACCGTTACCGTTACCGTTACCGTTACCGTTACCGTTACCGTTACCGTTACCGTTACCGTTACCGTTACCGTTACCGTTACCGTTACCGTTACCGTTACCGTTACCGTTACCGTTACCGTTACCGTTACCGTTACCGTTACCGTTACCGTTACCGTTACCGTTACCGTTACCGTTACCGTTACCGTTACCGTTACCGTTACCGTTACCGTTACCGTTACCGTTACCGTTACCGTTACCGTTACCGTTACCGTTACCGTTACCGTTACCGTTACCGTTACCGTTACCGTTACCGTTACCGTTACCGTTACCGTTACCGTTACCGTTACCGTTACCGTTACCGTTACCGTTACCGTTACCGTTACCGTTACCGTTACCGTTACCGTTACCGTTACCGTTACCGTTACCGTTACCGTTACCGTTACCGTTACCGTTACCGTTACCGTTACCGTTACCGTTACCGTTACCGTTACCGTTACCGTTACCGTTACCGTTACCGTTACCGTTACCGTTACCGTTACCGTTACCGTTACCGTTACCGTTACCGTTACCGTTACCGTTACCGTTACCGTTACCGTTACCGTTACCGTTACCGTTACCGTTACCGTTACCGTTACCGTTACCGTTACCGTTACCGTTACCGTTACCGTTACCGTTACCGTTACCGTTACCGTTACCGTTACCGTTACCGTTACCGTTACCGTTACCGTTACCGTTACCGTTACCGTTACCGTTACCGTTACCGTTACCGTTACCGTTACCGTTACCGTTACCGTTACCGTTACCGTTACCGTTACCGTTACCGTTACCGTTACCGTTACCGTTACCGTTACCGTTAGCATTAGAATTAGCATTAGCATTAGCATTAGCATTAGCATTAGCATTAGCATTAGCATTAGCATTAGCATTAGCATTAGCATTAGCATTAGCATTAGCATTAGCATTAGCATTAGCATTAGCATTAGCATTAGCATTAGCATTAGCATTAGCATTAGCATTATCATTAGCATTAGCATTAGCATTAGCATTAGCATTAGCATTAGCATTAGCATTAGCATTATCATTAGCATTAGCATTAGCATTAGAATTAGCATTAGCATTAGCATTAGCATTAGAATTAGCATTAGCATTAGCATTAGCATTAGCATTAGCATTAACATTAGCATTAGCATTAACATTAGAATTAGCATTAGCATTAGAATTAGCATTAGCATTAGCATTAGAATTAGAATTAGAATTAGCATTAGAATTAGCATTAGCATTAGCATTAGCATTAGCATTAGCATTAGCATTAGCATTAGCATTAGCATTAGCATTAGCATTAGCATTAGCATTAGCATTAGCATTAGCATTAGCATTAGCATTAGCATTAGCATTAGCATTAGCATTAGCATTAGCATTAGCATTAGCATTAGCATTAGCATTAGCATTAGCATTAGCATTAGCATTAGCATTAGCATTATCATTATCATTAGCATTAGAATTAGCATTAGCATTAGCATTAGCATTAGCATTAGCATTAGCATTAGCATTAGCATTAGCATTAGCATTAGCATTAGCATTAGCATTAGCATTAGCATTAGCATTAGCATTAGCATTAGCATTAGCATTAGCATTAGCATTAGCATTAGCATTAGCATTAGCATTAGCATTAGCATTAGCATTAGCATTAGCATTAGCATTAGCATTAGCATTAGCATTAGCATTAGCATTAGCATTAGCATTAGCATTAGAATTAGCATTAACATTAGCATTAGCATTAGCATTAGCATTAGCATTAGCATTAGCATTAGCATTAGCATTAGCATTAGCATTAGCATTAGAATTAGCATTAGAATTAGCATTAGCATTAGAATTAGCATTATAATTAGAATTAGCATTAGAATTAGAATTAGCATTAGCATTAGCATTAGCATTAGCATTAGCATTAGCATTAGCATTAGCATTAGCATTAGAATTAGCATTAGCATTAGCATTAGCATTACCATTACCATTACCATTACCATTACCATTACCATTACCATTACCATTACCATTACCATTACCATTACCATTACCATTACCATTACCATTACCATTACCATTACCATTACCATTACCATTACCATTACCATTACCATTACCATTACCATTACCATTACCATTACCATTACCATTACCATTACCATTACCATTACCATTACCATTACCATTACCATTACCATTACCATTACCATTACCATTACCATTACCATTACCATTACCATTACCATTACCATTACCATTACCATTACCATTACCATTACCATTTCCATTATCTTCTCATCAGGTTTCTGATTTTACGATGTGCGCATTTCGCACAGACTCTTCTTCACGGCATTCAATTGGTTGTTTCCTATTGCCTAATGTTGGTGTTTATGACGTTTAATGTATATCTTTGCGGTGCTGTGGTACTAGGATCTATGCTCGGCTATTTCTGTTTCTCCTGGAAGCGGTTAATGGTCAACGATTATGAAGATCATTGTACTTGAAAACAACTTCTCATTGTATGCCAACTATTTTGCTTACTACGCGAACAATGATTGCGGATATATTGTGGTCCTCCTGATATCATATTATATTATATATTATATGATGTCAATAATTGTACTCAAGAATTACCTTTGAAAATATTTATAAATATAGTATAATGTATGTATAATTCCCCAAATAACTTATAGTATACGATATGATACTATACATACTATACTATAGTGTACATATACAATACTACATTTTTTATTACGATTTGTTTAAATTCCAATCCTATTATTTGGCTTGTTACTATCTCCGTTTATAAAGTAATTTATATTATGCTTTTTAATAAAAATCTTTTAACATGGGTTCAATTGAATCCACTATAAATTAAAATACGCATACTAATTATTACTTCTCTATATCGAATTTTATGAATGTAAGAATATAAATAATTTAATATTATGTTCTGTTGAATACATTAAGGAAACTAATGATAATGGAAAATTAGTAATTTGTTAAAGACTCATAAATAATAAAATCAAGTATTTATTAGACATGGAGATATAATTGTATTGATCATATTGGGGCAGCTTGCAAATATGAGATGAATGAGCTGGTAATTCAAGTTTTTATCGGTTGTGTATAATAATATTCTCGCAATATCTAACTCTTTTATACTAATCTTGTAATTGAAGGTTAGTAGCATACAACTAAAGTGTAGCAATATCTGCTGTATATGTGTTGATATTATCTCTTTAAGATTCGTGGTTTGTTTTTTTTGATAGGTAACATTTCAGGATTTTAGATATAGATACTTCAGATATATAGATATATATAGATATATATAGATATATAGATATATATAGATACGGTAATAGAATATATTTTAAAATGCTGAATTTCTATCTGCGATAAATAATAACAACATTCCTTGTCAACAAATATTATTCTTTTTAATGATTTTATTTACTGAATCAATAATGTAAGTATCGTTTATTGATATTCATATTTTCTAGTGGTAGATGTTTTATATTCATAATATTCCTAGTAGAATGTTCCAGCTTTTAATAAATTACTGAAATTCGATAAATATATATTATCGTTTATTTATCCTGACTAGTTTATTGAGTATCCGTTATCGGTGCCTTAACGACGATACCAAATGATAATTCGGTATAATCATCGTATAACATTAAGTAGTTATGGAGTTCTCTGTAGAATATAACGGATACAACTATTAACTAAGGATGCATGTGAATATATAGTGAATTGCGATGTTCATTTGACTGCCTACGCTTGTGTTATTCTCCATATCGACATCGTATTGATACAAATGTTAGGCACTTTCATATGTTGGGTTATATCCTCGAGCAAGACATGTGTTGGTAATATCGATTATTGATTATATAATTTGCTAAGGATATATAACCGAAAAGTATCGGGATGATAACCTATTGTCGTTTTAATATACGGCTGGAAAGATCATTTTCAAAGCGATTTTTCATCGGTTTTCATCTTATGGCATGGTTATACTTACAACTATCCTAAATAGGCCAACTTATATAATAGTTATTGAATTAGATATTAGTATGCTAGAGTTTTTTTGGGATAATCAATATTTCAATATTTATAACAATTCCTTCGTGGGATTATGATCAGATGAAGTATTTGATGAAGTATTTTCACTAGTAGTATGTAACGTATGCGCAAAATCTGTAATAATATATGCATTATGTCATTTTATATCATATAAATATTAATATCTAAAAACTGACGAAGTTATTTTGATTTATCGAGTTAGGACAAATTCTATATGGTATCGTATATGATATCCTATATAATATCGTACATATGAGTGTGAATGCTGTAGTTATCAAACAATATGTTATGGTTAGAAATATAATGAGTATTTATTTTTCTATTTATTTTTCTATTTTAAACTTCGAATTTCGACGTGAATTGATTTACTCATTTACTCATTTACCATTTCTAGAATACTTCAGTGATATTTAATGTATTATATTAGTTTTAGTTTTAGTTATTACCAAATATGTAAACATAATTAGCGAAGCAGGCGGTGCCGGAACATATTTTTAATTTAGGTATACATTATTGTAGATATCTTGAATTATATTTAATTGCCAATGAAACTGTTGATCTAAAATGAATTGTTGAAATTTATCATATAAAAGGGCGATATCAAGATTTAGATATTGTTTGGAGAATATGTTCCAGCAATATATTTAACATATGTCGTTGGCTCTTCGCTGCGGAGATCTAACGGACATATTTAAATTGAATGGCAAAAGGGCTAAAGTTATACTCTAGCTTTCTTCCAGTTACAAGTCGTATAATGTTTATCATCAGAAATATATTCCGACGAGTTCTTTATTATGACATACGATAGTGTATAATATAGTAGTGTATGTGTTCAGCACAAAATTACAGTATTCAAACTCTAACGCAGCGGAATTTCAAATATACTTTCTATTTCGTGTATATCAATTAAAACTGTGTTAAAATATAAACTTGATGTCGATATACATATATGCAACTGAGTGTAAAAGCAGTGCATTATCTTCTTATCGGGTCCCAACCTTGGGGTGTATACGTTGATCTATGTCGAGGTGTTTAAACTAATGCCGTCGAATACTTCGTCAAGCTTATCCGACTTAACTTATATCAATATCAGTAAATATCAGCTATCAATTCAGCAACTTAGGGGATTCCGTTAGAGGTAGTTTTTACTTAATTAAGATTTGTTCCGCAAATAGAATCACAGTACATAGAGTTTATTAGGAATTTCAAAAATGTGATTGTATATATTTTCATATTAAATTTATGAACTGTTTTTAGTTAATTTTTTAACTATTTGTTATAAGTGATTACGTGAAATGTAATAAACTAAGCTTTTATAGATTCGATGTCATTTTTATTAATATAATTATATACAATTTAATATTAGTATTTTTACATTATATACCTTGGATATAAACAATGCTAAAATAATATAATTTATTATATTAATACATTAAATATATGTAATGTATATTATATATATATATA
>OZ038314.1:23385466-23400466 GCA_964035775.1 Osedax frankpressi | reverse complement strand
TTATTATTATTTCTTTTGTTTTGTATATTCTTTCAGTAATGCGGAATGTAATTTAACCTAATGCACTATTAAATATTCATATATATTTAATTCTTTCTATTAATATAGATCGTGATATCGAATTAAATACAGCTGAAATATCTAATAATACAAATTGTATTTAGTTTTTCTGTGAAGATTAGTAATCTTATCGTTAATGATGAATACTAAATATGTTTATGTGTAATGCTTCTTCGTATAAGCAATTTGATGTTGAGCGATGCTCACTGAGCGTTAAACTATTATCTTTTTAAGTAATTAGATCATTATTTTTTAGAAATTCGTACAATAAGTTTGATATGAATGGCATTTTTGAAATAGTCCAGTAGTTATTAAGAATATTATTATCTAGAAATATTATTATTTTTAATAATGCTGTTACTGTGTCTTGTTTTTGTGATGATGATGAAGATGAAGTATTAATACAGCATGCAATAATTGATTGACAGATTAGTATTTACAAAATACTATTATCTGGGAAATTTGGTATTTTTTGGAAATTTAGAACTGGAAAGTATTATATCGTCTGAATTTAAATTAATTTAAAAATACTTTATCAATTGTATAATGCATTATCGAAGTTTGTTGTAAAATTCTCATTATTAGTCATTATTAATAAGTTCATCTATATTAATTTAAAAAAATAAGAAGATATGTTTGGCAGTGAATCTGTTTATTATTTTAGTTATAGTTACTCTACATATATCATTCTTGATATAGTTATTATTCTATGCAATCTTTTGAATTTAGAATTATTATGTAACTATTTAATTGTATAAAGTAGCTATATATACTGCCTATACTATAATATACAATTTATATACTAATCAGCTATCAGTTAAATATTGTTAAATACTTTGATTTTCGTTTTCTTTTTTTCAAGAACTGAATATCCATTAATCTCTCTAATAATCTATCTATCCATACATCCATCTAAAATCTAAATCATATGTCCATCTATTATGATACCCAGACGTTTTACGGTCTTAGAAGGTTCTACAGTTAACTTACCAATTAATTATATAGGAAATTAATTTTGTGTTATATTTTTTGTAATGTTAATCAGTGTGTCTTATCGATATTTAGTAGTAAATTGTTATTGATTAGCCAGTTGCGTATATTATTAATGCAATTAATGAGTTGTCATTGTTATTCAGTGTTAGATTGTGGTAAATTATATCCATCCATCCATCCATATATACCTCCATGAATACGTACATACATCGATCCATTCATGAATCCATATTTTCATACACACATCTACCTATCCATCCATCCATCAATGTATCATTTAATATCAATTATACACGCCATATTTAATAGATATTCGAATGGACTCTTGTTCTACACAGACGATGGAGGAGGCGATGACTATTTACAATTGAAGTTGATATCAGGTCACATCCGGGCATCTGCTTCACTAGACAGACGAACATTGAAATCAGTTTTACCCGGTAGCTATGCTGATGATAAATGGCACTCGATCAAAGTTATTATAATAAATATATGTAATATACGTTAATTATATATTGTAATTTTAAACATATTTATTCTAAATTTGTAAATATTTTATAAATACTATTTTTTTATAATATTAATCTATATATTTATATACTATTGTATATCGTAAATATATAAATTAGTTTAATAAATAGAGTATATTGAAAATAATATATATATATATATATATACTGCGATATATATTTGCATTTAGAACATTTGGAACGCTAAAATGGTATTTCCAAATCTAGATTTTGCATTTTGTTTTACAATGCCGTCACATATTTCATCGATATCACTTCGACAATGTAAGAATTGTTGGCAATCCCAATTCTTATATGTCAACATTTTCTAATGAAAATATCGCTGTGCCTTTTGAATAATTGATCAACACTGATGCTCCGCTATCTTTATTTTCATATTCCAACATATTACTTTTGCGTTTTTATTATGAGATTAAATATATACATGTTCGCAAAAAATGGACAAATTATATAATATGCATTGTTATAATAATATAAGTTATAAGTTATAAGTTATATGATGACTATTATTAAATATATATGTATATATATCTTATCTTTCTATGTCATATATATAATAAGATATTTAATTATTTTTATTAAATTATATATATCTCGACACAAAAGAAAATAAACTAGTATATTCAATATAAGTATATTTAGAAATATAGTTTACTAAAATAGTCGACATACATATAATCAAAACTTATGCTATTATTTATTATATTAATTACGTATTGTTAAAAATATGAGATAGTGACCAATATATATAAAATATATAAAAATATACGCATATAATTTTAACACGCTATTATAGTTTTTTTTCTAAAACTATCATTACTATTACATATCTAAATGAATATCGCAGTTAATCGCATGAATTGACCTCTACAGGGGACATTTGCATTGTATTGTTATCCCCCTGTTGTCCAAACGAGAATTGTTAAATTATTCACGAACAGCTCTAAACATGTTCCAGTTGAGTGTTCTTCCCTTCAAGTTACTGTTGAGATGAAAATTATACAATTCAAATATAGTTGTCGTATAAAAAAATCTATAAATAATATTATAATATATATATTTATAAATGAATTATAAGATTTAGAAATCCATAGCCATCCAAATAAACAAAATGATAAAAGTAGTGGTAATATTATATATAAAATAATAATTAAATAATATAAATAAACACACATATATGTAAGTTAGGAAGATAATTTATATATATATACTTATATTATATAAATATATATATATATATATATATGCGTATGTGTGGGTGTATGTATGGATGTATGTATGTGTGTATGTGTGGGTGTATGTGTGTATGTTTATGTGTGTGTATGTGTGTATGTATGTGTGTATGTGTATGTATGTGTGGGTGTATATGGAGGTGTATGTGTGTATGTGTGTTTGGGTGTATGTGGAGATGTATGTATGTATATATATATGTGTGTGTATGTGTGGGTGTATGTATGGATGTATGTATGTGTGTATGTGTGGATGTATATGTAGGTGTATGTGTGTGTATGTGTGTTTGGGTGTATGTGGAGATGTATGTGTGTATATATATAGGTGTGTGTATGTGTGGGTGTATGTGGGTGTATATGTGTTTGGGTGTATTTGGAGGTGTATGTGTGTATATATGTGGGTGTATGTGTGTATGTATGTGTGTATGTGTATGTGTGGGTTTATGTGGAGGTGTAGACTGTGGTGGTATACATTATACATATCTTATCAGGAAATTAAATTTGTTATATTTTTATTTTATTGTAAGATGTCAATAAAGAAATAATGAAAACATTTTGAATGTAAGAAACTCCGGTTAATTTTAAAAATTGATTTAAATAATAATGCTAACAACAATTAAACTCAACAATAAATAGTGTTATGTATTAACGTAATCATTAGACATTATTGTCATTATGATCTTTAGTTATATTTTAGTTTTAATAGAAAATAATAAACCAGAATCTGACAAATGATCAGACTGACATCTTATGCAACTTTTCCATAGCTTTAGACTGTTTATAAACACCTTGTATTAGATCTGACTAATATATATATATATATATATATATACATATATATATATATATATATATATATATATATACGGTAATGATGGTGACCATGTACAAATTAGCCAGAGTTTGTTGTAGGTACGGTCGGTCCGTTTAAATCAATCGATTACGTTATACGACTGGTGATGTGTGATATCAAGTCCAGGCACGTAATAGCATGCACACGTACGGAGCGAATACTTAGGCTGATTATTAAGCATTTCATTATAACGGCTCCGCATTTCCCTGCAATATATCAAAACTTTCTTCTTATCTCCGCACATATAAACCACAGACCGCAGACCACTGACCTGTTGTTGTAAACTTGCATATCCAGCTACGTATACGAGTTTGGTATACTATACTAAGTTTCTATAGAAACTCTTTCAAACCCATCATTAATTATACACACTATTTATGTTCAATCTTAGCCCATCTCATCATATATTCATTCTGATCTTATCCCACATTTCATCATCTGCATTCAATATTATAAGTTTATATTCCCTCTTATTATAATGCATCTGACCACTCTGGTCTTGTCTTATAATATTGCCTTATAGTCTAATCTGCATTGCTATCTCCTCCTTAACTCGTAGTCAATTGACCGCCTAGATCTAAACGGCCAAAGCGCTAACTAATAGTGACCGGATGTGCCATATGGTGTATAGTAAAATGTCGACCTGATCATAATCTACTTGGTACCACCTTAAATCCATATCTCCCGTATAATTCGTTATTTACCTAATGCCGCTTATTCCAATCTACGTGCGGGGAAATCGGCGTAATAACCCACCGCTACATTGCATCGAGTTTTATGAATACCGTTATAATGCACCATATAATCTTGAATTGAATAATTATATTTTAATGCAATTTATATAATATTTAATATATATATACAATAATACAAATACAATTATTTATTTTGTTATATAATGATAACCTTAAAACTAAGATAATTCACTTTACACCAATATTATATTATAGACTATATATATACTATATAAATATATATATAAATATATATATATATATATATATATATATATAATTTATAATCTTCACTTTAAATTTCAACTCTGTTTACTCAAAAAATATAATTCAAAAGTTTTTAAGAAAATAATATTCTGTTTGTTGAGTTTGAGTTACATGTATTCATAGGATAAATGATATTTAATTGTTGTTAACTAGATCTATGGATCGTATGTAATAGCTAAATAATGGATAACGAGTATATATATTCTAATGAGTATACTCATCACTGTGGGCTCATGCCTAGATCACCCCTACCTCAATAACATAATAGTGATCATACCCCAATACAAATTACGTCGACATCGTTTGCGGTTAAATGGCTTCCTACCACTCCTATTTCAATACGCCACGCCCAGTTTAATATACCACGCCCAGTCCTACAGGACACGCCTCTCGTGATGGACAGCTGACGTTATGTAAATAGAACGAGATGCACGCTTTTAATATGCAATTATATTTATCGTTTAATTTACCGAATATTGTCCTGCATTAATTCCTCTCGTAAAGTTGGGATAGACAATCTCCAATGGGGAATATTATAGAATTTCGACGTTCAGAGTGTTGCTAGCACACAGATCTAAGCCAAACCAGTCTAGTGACCACGGATTACGAATAATAAATGATAATTCGACAATCTAGGCAATGACTATCTTGATCGGAAATTATCATAGTAAATATTAAATATGTGTTATTAGTCATGTATTTAGTGAAGTCACAACATGACATGAAATCATATTGTAACATAAAGTTATCCTCAAGTTATTACGGAATATTTGTTTAAATATAAAACCTATTATATATATCTATATATAAATATATATATATATAGACACATAAATAAATAAATATATATATATATAAATATAAACATATGTATATATATATATATATATAATATATATATATATATATAAATATATATATATATATATATATATAAATACATATATAAATATTAAATACTTATGCGTATAAAAATATGATTAGAATAACCTCGTAATCTCTCGTCTAATTTCCCTCTTTTCTACATTGTATAAAATGTATTTAAGTATATTGACTATCCGACTAATTAAAGTAGTGTAAAAATATAACTGAAATTCAAAATAGTAAAAAGATACATATCTGGAATAACCGGGTTTCAAGAATAAACCTTCTTTCTTGAAAGCGTCAATTAAAATATAACCTAGATCAATCAATTACTTGGTTAGATTTAACTAAAACCTTTGTGATGATAAATTATGTCCAATTGTTCATCTGTTTGACGCTCTACCTCGTCGCATATATTTATTGAAATTCTAAAAGACTTATATTCGGATAATGTATGTAAATACTAAAGTTTTGAAACAAACATGACGATAGGGGTTCGACACAGATATTTAGCCAACCATTTGTAATTAGTTTCTCCTGAAGAAAATCGAAGATTCAATGGATAATAATTGGAAAAATCAAATTTCAACATAATTTCATATTACGATGATTATTCAATAGAAGCTGACTGAAATGTTCAAATAAAATTCGTTGTATGCAACTTCGTGAGGAATATGACCTGCCAACTAGGTCAAATATTTAATCTTAATAATGTTCCGGTATTTCTTTTACAACACAAAGTATGAATGAATTGGCTATCAACGGAATAACTGTTACCAGAGTAAAATGAATCTGAGCATTATTTAGGTACTCCTATATGAACTAAACTTCTATTTGGAGTATCCTTAAGTTTACGAGTCTTATTAGAAATCACAAATTGGATAATCTATTCAATCAGCTCTGAGTTTAAATGAGATTTTATTAAACGATTTTCTCTTAGGAAAATAATGGTGTGCCATACGCTCATGGATATCGATTAACGAGAGCTAAACTCAATAACTCTGTTCACGCAGCTGCTAGACTAAAGATCAACATCTATATTCCGATGAAAATAAACAATCTCTTATCATCGATGATATATGTTGTTCTCCTGATGAAATATTTCGATTTCTTCATCTATAAGTAAAATATGGTCCAATCAGCTAATGCATCTCCAGAAATAGCGTAATGTGAAAAATACTACAATGTCCCTCGCAATAAATACATTCAAGATTGATATTTAAGAATTCTACATTATAATTCAATACGTAGAAGTTCTAGCACAAAGTATAGGATTGATCTACTAATGATAACACATTTCGTTGGATCACTAGGTAGATTATGCAGAAAATTCGATATTGAGAAGATGTCTGAATTCTATATTTACGACTCTTTCTATATTTACCATTACGTGATTACACATATAGACATAATAAAATAATCAATGTCTTGTATGAATATCTTATATATAATTCCTGCGGATAATATGAAATGTAAATTACGAGCGTTAACAGTTAAAAACTTAACAGTTACCATGAATAACTTGGTATATATCATTGAAGTAACTATTCATCTTGATAATAAAAATAACATCTTCTAATCCGTTGAAAAAAGAGTATCTAAGTATAACAATATAAGTTTTGTTCTAAACGTATTATTGGAGTATTGGGTACTTGGTATCCTGGCAAGGGTTTATATCTAAGTCACTCTAGCGAGGATTTATATCTAAGTCACTATTGAAAATATGATGCTCTTTATAATGAATGTATATACTATCTAGATCTATATCACTTTATATTCATATTTCATTTATGTGTTGTATAGTTTCATTAATTTGAATGCTTCATTATTTGTAATCTTTACATTATAATGTTTTGTATATATACAATTATTTCTTTTATACTGTTTATTTACCCACTCGCTAATTTATTTTTCATCTTAACTAGATTTCCCGTTTTCTTTCTAACTTTTTAATTACTGTTTTATGTTTATAACTTTACTATATTTATTATTTGTTCTATTATTCTAATTACTTTATTATCAACTGTTTAAAATGTTTTAAATACTTATATTATTTACTTTGTTTAATTTTATATTATTATATAATTTGACTCACGATAAATAATGATGTTAAACTTTATATATATAAATATAATATATGTATATATATATATATATATATATATTTATATATACATGTATATATATATATATTTAAGTGAAGCAATATTTATAATTCTCAATTGTATTTCTAAATGATTTATTATTATCGAATTATATTTTAAAAATAAAGGTTGTATAAAAATTAATGCAATATCTTTCAATTTATAAAAATGCCATTTAATCTATATTGTGAAATATTTACGTCTAGACGAAAGAGCTATATGTACGACGCATTGACTTTGGACCTACGACGATACTAGTTGAGGGTATTCCTCTAGCATGGAAGTGTACTACGGTCTATATTCCATTTCCAAGTGATGTTTGTAAGAATGGGTAGAACCCATGGGAAATATATATAATGAATAGATACCGAAAGGGTATAGAGGAAGATGCAGATAGATATAAATCTAGAAAGAAAGAAAGAAAGAAAGAAGTAACGCAAATATATATATATACATATATAAACATAGATACATATATATATATATATATATATACATATATAATCCTAGATATATATATATATATATATATATATATATATATATCTAAGTTTAAGTGAGTGAGTTAAAGATATATAGATTATAAGAAGAGTGTGAGAAATAAATAAAGTATGAATTAATTTTAATAGAGAGAACGAATAACATAAAACTATCTACACCATGAAACTATTAGATTATAATAATAGTTTTGAGAACATATAAATGGGCACATTTATTTAGTTGTACCATGATTAGAATCTGAGAATTTCGTAGAAGAATACACTCATGTATTGATCTTTTGTAGTAAATGTCTAACGATATTAATAGAGATAATAATTATAAATAATAATATGTATATCATATCTATTTGATATACATCTTTAATATATACTATTATGACATATTAAACTTTTCCAATAATTAATAAAGGTATTGTTTCTATATCAACATATATAATGTAAACATATTGATAACTCACTATTTTCATTATTATAATACTACTTTATATAATATGCTTTTTTATTATAGTTGGATCGTTAAATTTGTATATACTTTAATATATATATATATATATATATATAAATATATATATATATATATATATATATATATATATATATATAGTTGTGTAAATAAATCATAATACAAATATCTCATATACATATTCATTTTCATCTATATTAAAATTTGTTTGAATATTATAATATTATAAGATCTCGACTCGACTCCACTCGACTCCACTCCACTCCACTCCACTCCACTCCACTCCACTCCACTCCACTCCACTCCACTCCACTCCACTCCACTCCACTCCACTCCACTCCACTCCACTCCACTCCACTCCACTCCACTCCACTCCACTCCACTCCACTCCACTCCACTCCACTCCACTCCACTCCACTCCACTCCACTCCACTCCACTCCACTCCACTCCACTCCACTCCACTCCACTCCACTCCACTCCACTCCACTCCACTCCACTCCACTCCACTCCACTCCACTCCACTCCACTCCACTCCACTCCACTCCACTCCACTCCACTCTACTAAACTTCTCTCCATTCTACCCTACCCCGCTCCAATATATCCCACTCCACTCCACTCCACTCCACTCCACTACATTCCACTACATTCCACTCCACTCCATTCTACTTCACTCCACTCCACTCCACTCCACTCCATCCCATTCCACCCCACTCCATTCCACTCTAATTCAATCCAATCCACTCCACTTAACTACTTTTCATCTATTATTAACACATATATGCAGATAACAGTGAACTCTAGCGGTATAACAATAGGAGTGGGCTCGGAGTCAACTCAACACATATCAGGTGCAGACACGGGGTCTAGTGAGTATGTGACTTTAATCTGCCGACCAACTAATGGTGACGATTGTAAATTTGGAGCAACTTCTTTAACGGTAGATATTTATTATTATGTTGTTGTTGTTGGTTTTATGTAGTTGTATTTTATTATTGTTGATATTATTATTTTTGTTGTGTTTGATGTTTTAAATTTGTGGTTGCTTATATTTCTGCCTATATTTGCTTAAACAATGCTTAATTGTATAATATATAAATATCCAATATTTAATATTCTATACGTTATTAAAGGCTAGCGATATATTCATCGGCGGTTTGCCATCCGAATACGCAGAGTCTTTAGAGATATTATCTTTACCATCGTCTGTTTATGAAATTCGTTTTAAAGGTAATTATTCATATATATACAAAGGAAATACATAAATAAACGCCAAATAGTTATTTTATAAAGTTATTTTTTTTATAATAATAATTAGATACAATAATAATAATAATTATAATAATAATAATAATAATAGTAATAGTAATAGTAATAGTAATAATAATAGTAATAGTAATAGTAATTGTAATAGTAATAGTAATATTAATAGTAATAGTAATAGTAATAGTAATAGTAATAGTAATAGTAATAGTAATAGTAATAGTAATGGTAATGGTAATGGTAATGGTAATGGTAATGGTAATGGTAATGGTAATGGTAATGGTAATGGTAATGGTAATGGTAATGGTAATGGTAATGGTAATGGTAATGGTAATGGTAATGGTAATGGTAATGGTAATGGTAATGGTAATGGTAATGGTAATGGTAATGGTAATGGTAATGGTAATGGTAATGGTAATGGTAATGGTAATGGTAATGGTAATGGTAATGGTAATGGTAATGGTAATGGTAATGGTAATGGTAATGGTAATGGTAATGGTAATGGTAATGGTAATGGTAATGGTAATGGTAATGGTAATGGTAATGGTAATGGTAATGGTAATGGTAATGGTAATGGTAATGGTAATGGTAATGGTAATGGTAATGGTAATGGTAATGGTAATGGTAATAGTAATAGTAATAGTAATAGTAATAGTAATAATAATAGTAATAGTAACATATATAGTAATAGTAATAGTAATAGTAATAGTAATAGTAATATCAATAGCAATAGTAATAGTAATAGCAATAGCAATAGCAATAGCAATAGCAATAGCAATAGCAATAGCAATAGCAATAGCAATAGCAATAGCAATAGCAATAGCAATAGCAATAGCAATAGCAATAGTAATAGTAATAGTAATAGTAATAGCAATAGCAATAGTAATAGTAATAGTAATAGTAATAGTAATAGTAATAGTAATAGTAATAGTAATAGTAATAGTAATAGTAATAGTAATAGTAATAGTAATAGTAATAGTAATAGTAATAGTAATAGTAATAGTAATAGTAATAGTAATAATACTAATTATAATAAAATAATAATAATAATAATAAAAATGATAATAATACTAATAAAATATAATTATTTAATAGTTAATATATATTTGATAACACTATTTGCTTACAAAATATAGGCGATATCGATGAAATTAGATATAAACCAGTAAGATGCAAAAATGAACGAATTGATAGTGGCAGAAATTTCATAGATCAAGTCTACTTGGTAGACGGGTTAGTCACATAACAATGCATACTAATGAAATCTCTATGAATAATAGATAAGCATATATCTAATAAATCATTGTTTCAGTAATTTGCTTCGCTTTATAATTAAGAATAATGTTAAAATACTGACGTAATATAATGACAATACTTTAGTCGAGGTATCAGTCGTACGGACAGTCGTCGATGTTCACCAGTTGACCAGCAAGGTCAACCAATCTGTAACAATAAAGGTAGATGTAGGATCAATGCTCATCAATCCATGCCTACCTGTGATTGTACAGCTACCGGGTTCTATGGAGATACGTGCGAACATGGTTAGAGAGTGATTAGGTTGTGGTTATGGTGTGGTTGTGGTGGGGTTAGGGCATGGTAAGGAGTATGGACAGGGCATGGTTAGGGCGTGGCTGGGGCATGGTTATAAGGATATCGTTAGTATGGGCTTAATTAGGAATATGATTATAAATAACGGTTTAGAGCATGGCTAGTTATATTAGGTAGATGTATAATCAAAATATATTTGCGTGAGGTTAGAGCATAGTAGAGGTTGTAATTACGTTATTGAACTAGTGTGTGTACGTATTTAGTAAGAGATATATGTGCATAGTTAGGAAATAACCCATGGAATAGGTTAGGGAGTTACTAGGATAGGTTATACCCGAGGTCATAGGTTATTAGTTCTTGTTTAGTGCGAATTTAGTGCAGTTTTCGAGAGCAGTTTTGAAAATAGTTATTTGATGCATAATTTTATAGCATGATTTATATCTGTTTACTAACTGATCCCATATTCAACTTAATTAAATATCAAACACTTAATTAAGTAATATGTTATAACACTTAATTAAGTAATATATTATAACACTTAATTTAGTAATATGTTATAACACTTAATTAAGTAATATGTTATAATACTTAATTAAGTAATATGTTATAACACTTAATTAAGTAATATGTTATAACACTTAATTTAGTAATATGTTATAACACTTAATTTAGTAATATGTTATAACACTTAATTAAGTAATATGTTATAACACTTAATTAAGTAATATGTTATAATAATTAATTAAGTAATATGTTATACCACTTAATTAAGTAATATATTATAACACTTAATTAAGTAATATATTATAACACTTAATTAAGTAATATGTTATAACACTTAATTAAGTAATATATTATAACACTTAATTAAGTAATATGTTATAACACTTAATTAAGTAATATGTTATACCACTTAATTAAGTAATATATTATAACACTTAATTAAGTAATATATTATAACACTTAATTTAGTAATATGTTATAACACTTAATTAAGTAATATTTTATAACACTTAATTTAGTAATATGTATTCTATAGATTAATGTTCTATTCAATATATCAACTATATTCTAGTATATTTGACTTGAAACATTAATATGTTATTAAATGGCTATTTTGATATGTTATTGTACTATAGCAAACTTTTACTAAACCCTATATGATATATTATAAAGCTGTATTTCACTTAATAAACTATATCTTTGTATTGTACATTATATTAATAAATTATATTAGCTATGTTATATAATATTAGTATGTAATATAACATCTACGATATAGACGTATTGAATTGTGAATTATTGCATATTCTTATATAACAAGCCATTATTACATGCGATACTATGCGTCGTGGTTATACGCATACGTATGGATACATATTCACTTATTGCGTAATATAGAGAGCCCACACCTTACGTCACCGCCGATGTCACAACCTCGATGACATCGCGAGCTTGTTGACGTCTAACGAAATTAACCTCATTCCTAGCCCGTGTCTCGCCGAGGTAGCGATGCCAAGGTTCTATACATAATTACTGAGATTGACCACCGTAACTAGCCCCGTGTGCGTTGGAATACTAACTCGCCTGTAAACAAGGAGACCAACATCTCTCAATATGCACGAGTCGTATGCGTGCGTCGTATAGCCTATATCCTGTTTATATGCGACTTCATCTACGACTCGAGTTATTATTGTTCAAGTAGTGATGCAACGGTTTGCGTAGACACCGTCATGGTACTCTATATCCCCCGATATGTAGTTATAACAGTATATTTAAAATATGTACGTCAAATTATAAGAACTTCAGGGAATAGCTATTCAGACATATATACACTGATACACACACATACACATACACATACACACACACACATATATATATATATATATATATATATATATATATATATATATATATATATATATATATATATATTGATCAGTTATATTAATACATATTTTATAACCAGAAATGAAGATGCATCCTAAAGATTACGTATATCTACCGTTATAACTAGTCTAAACATAATATTATATATAGTTGATTATTAATATATGAGGAGTACGCTATGTATACTTTGGTGATGATGAGATAAACTTATAATTAAAAATATATTGCGGAACGTAATTTTGAATACGTTCTTCCTAGTATGATGTAATTACATAATGATGTAATAATTATCTAAAACATAAATACATTTTATATATGTTCAATATAAAAATAATTAATAATACAATTATTACACACTATAAATTTAAATAAATTGACTTTATTTTGTTTTTCTCATTATAAGTTATAATTTGAACATGATTTTGGTGACATTCATAAATGACATTCACCAACTTCATTATATTATTTATGAAAATTGTTTTTCCAGTCGAATCAATTTATATTCTACAACTCATACAACTCTGCAGTCTATAATTTAGTTAATAAATTACGTCACCGAAACATTATAAATATATAATTATGTAATGCATATATATATATATATATATATATATATATATATATATATATATAGTAATTATACAGTTACTGCGAGTAATAAGTTGCCTTTTACCAGTCGTACTGACCATCCAATACATTACGTCAACTATAACCCACATATGCCAACCATCACCGACTACCCATCTCTAACCTTACGAGTACTAGTACAACGTTTAATGTTCATTAATTGTTGATTAGTTTGTTGTATCATGTAGCACCACTAAACATAGAATAATGTAGCAACGCAACATCAGACAATAGATTTACTAATAATTATATAATTGGAATAGTAATATATAATATAAAATCAATGAATAAATATATATATATATATATATATATATCTATATATATGTATACATAGCATAATACATTATAATATATAATATACTATATTATTTATAATATAACATTAGCTTAATAATGACCTTTATAGAGTATATATATATCACAAGGACCCTGTGAATTACACTTCTAGAAAGATATGTAATGAACATTATTTGTTAAATGTTTTGCAATTAATTATATAATAGAAGTTAATAAAGAACATATGTGTTCTAGTAGTCGTATATTAAAATATTGATAGTAATTAGTAATTAGTAGTTAGTAATTAGTAGATAGTAGTTAGTATGTAGTAATTAGTAATTAGTAATTAGTAGATAGTAGTTAGTAGGTAGTAATTAGTAATTAGTAATGAGTAGTTATTAATTAGAAGGTAGTAATTAGTAATTAGTAATTAGTGATTAGTAATTAGTAATTAGTAATTAGTGATTAGTAATTAGTAATTAGTAATTAGTAATTAGTGATTTGTAATTAATAATTAGTAATTTGTTATTAGTAATTAGTAATTAATAATTAGTAAGTAGTAATTACTAGTTAGTAATTAGTAATTAGTAATTTGTAAGTAATAGTAGTAATTAGTTAGCGAGATATTTAATAATATTATTATTGATTGTACTTTTTGAAAAAATGATAATTTATAATCTCGAAATTATTTTCAAAATAAAATTTTTCTAATTGTTATAACAGACATTATGTAATAGTTACACAATACTAATAC
>OZ038314.1:23352656-23385266 GCA_964035775.1 Osedax frankpressi | reverse complement strand
GTAACCGAAATAACCATTTTCCCAATATTTACCATAATAAAATATTCTTTCCTCTATCTTTCGATCGGTCTCACATTTTTACAGGAGTTCTTTCATTATTTCTCAATTGTAGGATAACTGTCTTGTCATTTACGAAAGTGAATATATTGCATAAGCTTTGCGCGACTCTGCATCGTATTACTCCATTGTCATATCACAGCAACATTCGCACGGCTCACTTATTGTATCGCGAATGTTTATGGATTAAGAATCATGCATGTTGCTACATACATGTCATATCTCTTATCTATCGATTACGTAACGTCTGCCATTACGTCGGTCTGCAGGTCGCCAGCTGAATGTGTTCAATAACCAGGCCGAAGTGCAGATCGGGGGTAAACGAGGAAAACGGTCCTACCACAGCAGATTGATTAAACGTCCCTTCAAAGGAATTATCAAAGGTATAATGCAATTATATCGAGAATATTTAATTCATTATCTAGTTAAGGAGAATAATTATTGTTGAAATATAAACATATTTAAAAAAATACTTGTTTTATATAAATATCTGTAATATATATCTTCGTATTATTTTTCTTTCAATTATGTCTCTCATACAATATCTACATTTCCTCATTGTATTCTTTACAGGATTGGTATTAAATGGGAAACGAATCCTAGATTTGGCATCCGGGGGAGATAGAAGCATACGAATAGATGGAAATGTAGATCTTCTTTATAATAGGTTTCGGATAATCAACAATGACACCATAATTCTACTTACACATTAATTAATAATTGTATTATATACTCATTTATTAACTAATTGTAAGTAATAATATTGTCAAATATAAATATTAGCTAAATATTGTTAGTTATATAAATTCTATATATTACTTTACGTATGTGTATATATATTTAATGAAATAGTTTCACGTTTCATATAATCTCAGTTTATTTATTAATATTCTATAAAACAGCAAAGAATCAAATATTACATCATCGCAGGTGAGTTACGTAATGCCGCGTAATCATTTCATATTATTATATAACGTGTTTCTATTTAACGAGAGTGTGGTTAGAATTTATGCTGGCGAATCACGCTAATATTAAAACTCAAGATAACGATGATAACAGATATGTAGATATTTACACCGATAAATTAATCGTATACAAAATATAAGTATAGTCACCATGTAAGCGTTGGTAATTCCTCCAATGTTAATTCTTTAACTATAAAGAACATGGATTTATTTTCAAAGGAGAAGAGCGGAACTGGGGAAGACGTCGACGACGATATCATTTTCACCTCTTCAAAAGAATGTGATCCGCCTAGTGACCAGTGCAAAGCCGAAACGTTAAGAGGAGATGACGAAGATGTCCTGATCAACGTGAAAGTGACCCCGACTCCATCAACCACGCCTTTAGCTATAACTCATGAATATCCTCTTCCCGAGTTAGTTTCGAATTCGCCATTTATGTGCCTTGATGAAATACACTTATATTTAATTACTATAATTAATTATAAGTATATTTAGACATGTAAATATAATATTTATTATATTTTTACATGAAATAAATAATATTACATTTATGTATTATATCCAATTATCCTATCGTAATAAATATGCGTGTGGTATTTATATTTAATAACGAAACTCACAAACAGATCAAAAGAAGGATCAGCAGATTCTGAAGAATGTTTAGATTCGAAAGATGACGAGGAATGTTCCGAATATGGAATAGTTGTAAGCGGAGAATCCTCTGAGAATGATAAAGTAAGTCGGAGATAATATTCCATTATTTCATTCTGAATTTGATCCATATAAATATAATATTTACAAAGGTTCTTATTAAATATGTATAAATACTATTGAATAATTAATCTATAAGAGATATTTTTGACTAGATATATTACAGTTATATTTTCATACAGTGATGTAATAAAATAATTATATAATTATAATTATAATTAAAAATAATATAATTATAAAATAACCTGTTATAATTCAAAATATAATTTATATAATGTAAATCAATAATAGCATTATAAAAGTTTATAAATAATACGAGATATTATGTCCTTTATAATAAATAAATAGTATATCGTGTTACAGTGTATTTATTTCTTTAAATAATAAGCAGGAATATTTAATATTAGAAATTTTATATTTATAGACTACGAAAAAAGGAGACGATACGATATATTTTATTTCGAAATCATCTTCGAATAACCCGGATGTTACAGTTATAGTTCAAAAGGTAAATACTCATCATTAGCTCGTTGTCGTATAGATCACTAAATAACGACAATATGGTTAAGATGCCTATACAAATTAGTTTACTAAAATATGAATGTTTTTATACCAGTTCCATCTTAATAACTTAAAGAATATTATCATCAGGAACCAACGACAACAACAAAAATCAAATATCATTCCACAAACATCATCTCTACTACAACCAAACAACCACCGGACAGCGAAAACGAGTTTAATGAAGAACCAAAAGACTATGGTGATTATAATATCATTACAAGTGTGCATTGATTATAGTTCATAAGATAATACTGTAACATGTACACTGAAATGTTAAACTTACACTGTAATATGTAACTTACACTGTAATATATAACTTACACTGTAATATGTAACTTACACTGTAATATGTAACTTACACTGTAATATGTAACTTACACTGTAATATGTAACTTACACTAAATGTAAAAATTACACTGAATGTGAAACTTACACTGTAATATGTAACTTACACTGTAATATATAACTTACACTGTAATATATAACTTACACTGTAATATATAACTTACACTGTAATATATAACTTACACTGTAATATGTAACTTACACTGTAATATGTAACTTACACTGTAATATGTAACTTACACTAAATGTAAAAATTACACTGAATGTGAAACTTACACTGTAATATGTAACTTACACTGTAATATATAACTTACACTGTAATATATAACTTACACTGTAATATATAACTTACACTGTAATATATAACTTACACTGTAATATATAACTTACACTGTAATATATAACTTACACTGTAATATATAACTTACACTGTAATATATAACTTACACTGTAATATATAACTTACACTGTAATATATAACTTACACTGTAATATGTAACTTACACTGTAATATATAACTTACACTGTAATATATAACTTACACTGTAATATGTAACTTACACTGTAATATGTAACTTACACTGTAATATATAACTTACACTGTAATATATAACTTACACTGTAATATATAACTTACACTGTAATAGATAACTTACACTGTAATATGTAACTTACACTGTAATATGGAACTTACACCGTAATATATAACTTACACTAAATGTAAAAATTACACTGAATGTGAAACTTATGCTATATTTACGTGTTATTTACACTGTAGGGTAACTTACACTGTACATTCTAATGGTTATATAGTTTTCACAATTATTTAACAAACTCTGATCTTCATATATATTAATTAAAAGGTTGTAATATATGGGATAGTAAGTAATGGTATCTATGTGGAATTGTATTAGATAAATGTTACTGGATAAACTATATCTGAACTAAAATATTACTTATCTAGATGAGGATAACTATAATGTCGATATGTCAAAAGGAGAACACGATGCTAATATCTCAGCCCTCCAAGCAAATATAGGTAATACAATATCATAAAACGTATATATGTAATTTATATTAAATGTACGTAGATGTATGTATATCAATTGTATATACTTGTATTGTATTTATATCATGACACTGTCCTTGTATAATATGAAACACGCGCTCCGTAACAGGTCTAGTTGCTGCAATAGCTGTCGGTTTGATACTCTTGCTGTTAATATTTGCGTTCATCTTATACAAGTACCGAAGTAGGGATGAGGGTTAGTGAACTCCAAGGCCTGGACGAGGGTTAAAGAACTATCGCTGGCCAAATTCACCATTAAATGCACTAAGTCTTCAGCATTAATTCTTTTCAATTATCTAATAATAAGCGCTTTTTGAAAATTTCGGTAAATTTCCCTTATTTTAGACTCTTTCAATGGTTTTAATTTCAAATAATCACTTTAAAAAATAAATGCCTTCTAAAATATAAGCTAATTATATCTTAGATTAAAATTATAACTTAAACTTAGATTATTTATAATATAACTATTGTGCAAGACTTAGATTTTATCAAGGATAAATTAATATAATATGTTCTTGTGATCTACTAAATATAATAATAGCTTAAATAAATACATAGTCGATTGAGGCTAATTCCTTAAAGTATAGTATACTTTTTTAATAATAATACACAATGTACAATTGAAGTTATATTATTCAAAAGTTATTACATTCTATTATTTTCCGTATATATACTTCACTTATCCAGTATATACATAATATGCATGATGATATAATTATTACGTAATTTAAAATATAATCCAGTTATTCGTATTCTTATATCTCCTATCATATAGCATGCTCGTAAATACATCTAGGCACCTACAAAGTCGACGAAACCAAGATCTACTCGAGTGCTTCGACGGGCCACGAAGTTGGTTCTTTGTCATCGAGGACTACGATGTCGCCTTCCCGCAAAGGGGAGCCCCGTAAAAACATCAAGGAGTGGTACGTGTGACCTCCCGACCGCTTTCGCAGCGATCGTTATCATGATATTGCATCCCTCCATTGCGTAGAGATAACGCCGATAACGGTGTAGGTAAACGTGTACATAGTAAAGAGTTGGCATGTGGACGCCGGAGAAGCTATAGGATGACTGGACACGATATTGCTTTTACGGAATGAGAAACGTGTTGTGATTATTTGAATTTTCGAGAAGGAAATGGGAAATGGGGGTTGGGATAGTGATTGGCAATGAATTGGGAGGGGTGAGAATGCGATTTTTGAACATAACTAGAAATCAAGAATTTATTTTAATTATAATTATATATAACAAATATATCATTAAGGCATGTTTCCGTAATGTTAATGTTAATTTAAATAGCATATCTCTTGTTCATAACGTACGTAGTACAAAATGTATACGTTATATAATACTGTTAGCAAATCTTGAATAGTATTACATAATAATATATATTATTCTAGTGTTCCTCTTTAACTTATAAAGTAATATTTTGATCGTTCCAATTACGATAGTTTGAATTGTAATTGAAAGTTTGTTATGTAGAATGTAATGTTGGCCGATACAAACGAACTAATGTGTCCTCGTTTGTTTATTATCAACGACCAATTGGTATTTGATTTGACCCCGCGATTGTATATAGCAACGACCCTAAACCTTTTCGCAAAGTATGTCACATCGATGTGTTCTTTTTATACAACCCTATCCGTAAACATCGTACTAGATCAAAGTACGAACTTACTGTATTTATATAACGAACTGTTCGTAGATACTTACAATACTCATTATAAAATTAAACTCACCAAATCCTAATGTATGTATGATCCGTAAATGGTTTTTTGACAGATACATTAATACACCCCATCACCGGTACCACAAAAGAAACATTATATCCCTGTACGATTTATTTCTCTTCGGATTATATTCCGAGTGTCCCGGATGTAATTTGTAACTAATGTTGGATTGTTGGAGTTTTTAATTGTACATTTAATCGGATCATGGAAAAGGGAGGTGAGATATTCGAAACGGATCATATATTCCTTCCGGTAAAACTCATACTGCAATATCTAATACAAATAAATACTGTGTGAATTAAGTGGACACGTGGTTATCACCTCACCCCACCTAGTGTTGACCTCAATACAATTAACTTCTATTTCCAAAATACTACGCGTATTCTTTTACAATAAATTATTTTAATGAAATTCCTTCTTGATTATTATCGCAGATTATTTATTTGTTTGATTAAAGTATAATTCTAAAATAATCATTTAATAACCAATTAAATGTTTATATATATATATATATATATATATATTATAATAAGAACATTCAATATTTAATATAACCATAAGATAGACAAATAATAATGAGTTGATATTGATATTGATCAAATAATAATTGATACTCTAAAAAATATCATATATTATTAGGATTTTAGAAAATATTAAAAGTTTTATTTCGAAGTACCAATTAAAATTTAAAACTATATTTCGACCCAAAATATTTATGAACATACTAAATATATTGTTTTATTTTTCATAAATACATATTTATATATCATTTGTTTCAACTGTATATTTGATAGAGATATGTAACATATATTTAGTTTTTATGTATTATATTGTATTGTGTGTTACATATTTAATATTTTATTTGTAATATTATTTATATAATTCTTCAAATTTAGTATTATATTTCCAATTAGTTATATTAGTGTTATCTTCATACATTATGTACTAAATCCTTAATTATTATAGTGATAAATATATATATATATATATATATATATATATATATATTTATATATATATATTGATTATTATATATTAATAAATAGTATGATAATTATGTTATCAAATTAATATCAAATAATTTTTAACTCGCGTATTTATTAAAATATAATTATATATATTTAAAAGGTTCTTCAATATATTGTACTCATATTATACTAACATGTTGATTAGGAAATATAATTATAATTTTGGCATTAGTTAAGAAAATTGTATATACTTTTTTTGTAAACTGCTTATATTATTAATTTTATTATCATAAAGTTAATTATTTAAGAAGAAATGTATTAGAATACTTATTACCATCATACTAATCATTCCATATGACTTTTCACCTGATGAAAATCACGCACCCTTATCTTAGGTATATTACAATATGTATAATAGTATAATTTATGTATAATATAAACTAATAAATTAAGTGTCTAAACATCGTTATTAATCTAAATATTTTATATATGAATTTTCTTTTTTATTGTATTAATTTATATTAATAAACAAATATTTATATTTTCTGTGAATTTATTAAATAAATCTATTAATAGATCTACAATAAGAATTCTTTTTATGATTTACTTTTTGTTACATATTTATACACAAACATATTTTATTTCTTAACATTCCAGGTACTACAATTAGAAATTAATATTTTAAAAATAAATTTATATATGTATTATGAGCCAATTAATATTGCGATTATTATATTTGTTATTTTTATAAAATATTTGTATGTAATTATTACATTTTTAAATATAAATTATTAATTGATTGTAACACCAAGTGAAAAGATATTTGATTTTCTATATATGAAATAATTCATTTATTATTTATCGTATCATAACAATATATCTCGAATATTAACTATACTATAATGAATCTAACACAATTACAATATAATCATGACTAAAATCTATCTTTTTAATGGTTAATATCACTAATATTACTCAGTAGTTATTCATTGTATTCATGATTACAATCTTTATATCATCAAAATATATCAAATTTCCATTATTCCATTAATTTGCTTATATTCGAAAACTAAACCGTGTTAATATATTTATCAATTTTGTAATAATAAATTTCTATTCATTTTCTTAATTTCAATAATCTTATTAAACTATGTTAGAATATATTTATATTTATCAATGTTGCTAATGATATAGTCGTTATGATTATTATAAATATTTTTAATTATACTAGTTTATTAGTATATCTATTAAAAAGTAAAATTCGTTTGGATTTAATAATTTATTGCTAAATCACAAATCCAGTTTTGACCATTGTTTTTACCATATTTTTTGTTTGTTTGAGAGAATGTCGTTTTCTTTTTTTTGTATTTTCTCAACCGAAATTAAATGATTGTTTTCTATTTGTAATCGTTGTAATAAATTAAATAATCTTTTATTTCATTTTACTTATTAATTATCCAAATGGATGAATATCCTAAAGCTTATTTGCATTTTCACAATGATATATATCCAACATAGTTTGGAACCAAGTATTGGAATATAAAACTTATTTAAGAAAATGTAAACAATATATTTTCTCAGTGACAATAATAACAATACTAAAGTAATTTTTTTAGTGACAATAATAACAATAATAATAACAATAGCAATAACAATACCAATAACAATAAACATAACAGTAACGATAACGATAACAATACATTTATAAGTATCGATCCATAATGACCACTTATAAAGTTTATAATATATTGAATATAGTATTTTAAAGTCAAAGTCAATTTTTTTTTAAATGAGCTATATAATCAAATATAGAGTAATACAAATGAACAATACTATTATTTAATTACCAAATTTCATTTTGTAAGTATCGATCCATAATGGTCACCTACAAAACTAGTTAAATCGGAATTACAAATTTTTTTTTAAATGAGCTATATAATCAAATATAGAGTAATACAAATGAACAATACTATTATTTAATTACCAAATTTCATTTTGTAAGTATCGATCCATAATGGTCACCTACAAAACTAGTTAAATCGGAATTACAAATTTTGTAACGAATATATTTGAAAACTAGCCATATGAAAAATAATAAGGATAGAGTACCGATACAATAAACAATAATATTATTTAATTAACAAATTTCATTTTGTAAGTATCGATCCATAATGATCACCTACAAAACTAGTTAAATCGGAATTAAAAATTTTGTAACGAATATATTTGAAAACTAGCCATACGAAAAATATTAAGGATATATTACCGATACAATAAACAATAATATTATTTAATTCACAAATTCCATTTGGTAAGTATCGATCCATAATGATCACTTACCAAACTAGTCAAACTGAGAATATCAATTTTTATAAGCAATATTAGTATAACGAAATAGCGTTAGTGTATAATAATTTCGATAATGTAATAATAATATAATAACAATAACAATAACAATAATGAATATTAATAACAATAACAATAACAATAACAATAACAATAACAATAACAATAACAATAACAATAACAATAACAATAACAATAATAATAACAATAATAATAACAATAACAATAACAATAACAATAACAATAACAATAATAATAATAATAATATTAAAGTAGAGAAATGTATGTGCCTGAAACCACTTATTCAGATGTCAATTGTTTAATAGGAAGATGTCCAGCTGCAGCATATGATTTCAGTCTGACCTGTGAAAATAATATCATACTTAATTAATTTCAAAATATTATTATAATATTAATAATATTATATTATATAATATCTTTGTTATTAAAATTTAAATATTCGATTAGATATATTCAATTATTCAATATATATTCAATTAAATATTCACTTTCTATAATAAATATATAAATTAGAAAGATATACAATAATAAAGAATAAACATATCAGTTAATTATTTTTATATTACTTATAATGTTTAAAATATATTAAATATAAAAATACTAGTATTTATTTATATTTCTAGAATTTATAAAATATTTATAGAAATTTTCGCAAATAAGCAAATGTATATAATATGCTCATTATACAAAGTCCCAAATATATATTTATACAGAATAGCAATGTAAAATATTGGATCTCAATTCGCACATATTTAGACAATGAAAGGATCCAAAAAATAATATGAATTTAATTGTTCATTACAATTAATCTATTACAATTATAAATATATTCTGTTAACTTTATTAAAAAATATTTACATTTAGATTTTTAGTTATGTGCGTAATTTTTTTAAATACTTCATTGTGAATCATATTGAAAATTATTTGATTTATTACTTTTATTTTTTGGGTTTCGAGTTTAGTAAAGAGTATAATATAGGCATATAATATATGCTATTATGGAAATACGTGATTTACTAATATGTACTTAAGGTCCTTGAATATACACTAATATATAGATTGATATGAATATATAGGTTATAAATATATACATTTCAATTACATACAGTGAAAGTATATACTATGCATTAAGGTGGGTTTTAAAATTATTTAATAAATAATATAAATAATATAATTAAGTACTCAGTCATTTATGTATATTATATCAAATAAATATATTTTATTAAATTTATAATATAATCATTATGTCATAAAAAATATTGAATTAAAAGATATGTATATATATTATTAAGCTTTTGTTATATAATTTATAAAAAATATAAAATAAAAAAATTATTTTTATTCGTAATTTCGCTTTTAAATATAATATTATTTAGCTCTTAATTATAAAAAGTTCATATAATATATATCTTTAAAGTATATTTTATAGAACTACATATTAATAAATATATATTGGGATTGTGTTTACAAAAAAGATAATATTTACAAAATGATATGTAAATATACCAATATACATGATTTGATTAAAATCGAATTGATTTATATATTCTATAATAACTATTATTTTAAATATTTAAAGCTAAAAAAATATATATATCTAATATCAAAATATATCTATCAAAAGAAAATAAATATTATTGAATACATATTAACAAATGGTACCTTACTCCTAATAAATCACAAATATCATATTATATATATCTTTAATAATATATATTTCATAATATTTGATTGAATTAGTCAGCAAATCTAAAAAGATGGTAAATATTTGTGATTTATTATTGAGAAAAAAAAGTTTAAATATGAAAAAAGTTTAGTAAGTTTATATATATATATATAATATGAATAATATATATATAATATGGAATATATATATATATATATATATATATTCCATATTTTTGGTTTTCTATCGATTAATTCTTTTTAACAGTTTTATGTAAATTTAACATTTTATTTTTTCAAAATTAAAAAGCCATCTGCCTAAATAGCCATTCTACTGATTAGCTAATTTAAATATAACATTACTAAATATAATACACTACAATATTAGTTATGAATATTATATATAAATAAGTAAATTGTAATATATGAATTATTAATACTACATTAATTATATAATTTTATTATTAGAAATTTGGAAAAATGGGCGAAACACAAGAAATTAGAGTAGTTTTATGAATTTTTAGAAAATGAAGTATTTTCTATAAATTAAATAAATTAAATGAAGTATTTTCTATAAATTAAATAAATTAAATAATGTGAATAAAAATACCAATATTCACGAATATTTCAAAAATTATTTTATCCTGTATTTATCCTGTACACTTTATGTGTACAGGATAAATGTATAGTGTACATTGTACAGTGTACAGTGTACACTATAAATCCCGTTGGGAGAACATTTGTATTATTATAAATTGCATTTATTATTATAGTTTACATATATATCATTTATTTTGTTATCTCTATTCGATAACATTAATCATTCATTCACGCACAATCAAACCTTTCCGGATCCCTCGATGACGATATGTGTGATGGACGCGTTCTGAATGCTGAGTCTTAGCCACCCCTCTGTGGGCAGTTGTAGAGCTCTACAGACGAAATAACGTATAACATTTCCGTGACATATCTGCAAATGAATTTAGTTAGTTAAAGACATTGTAAATTGAAGTTAGAACAATAAATTGTAAGTAATTACAAATTATTTTGGTTAAATAATATGTTAAATGAAAATAACTTTACTATAATAACATAATTGATTATTTATAATAACATATTGTAAACAGTTTTTAATATATAAAATATAAATAAATACATTGTTGATTAATATTACGAAAGTAATGTTACTAAATGACACCAAATACACGAATACTGGTAACACATCGTGTGTAACACGCACTACGTATATAGCAAAACACCCAACACAGGCTACTAACCAATATGTCATGAGTCTGATAACGTTGAGCTACGTCTGCCCTGTATATATATTTCCTATAGGCGGCCTCGATACGATATTCGTCTTTATGAATCATCTGAACATGAAGTATTATTTAGCGATATGCATAGGAAAAGTCCATATCCACGAATTATTAATATTGAAATAGTATTATATAAGTTATTATTTTATAAGCATACTTAAACCATTAATTATTATTAGATTTATTAATAGTTTGTAAAAAAAAAGTAGAAGTATATTATTACATTAGTCTACAACAGATATTTTAAAATTGGATAGTATATTCACTGAAACAGTAATTTTCAAAAAGTAGTAGTAGTAGTAGTAGTAGTAGTAGTAGTAGTAGTAGTAGTAGTAGTAGTAGTAGTAGTAGTAGTAATAATAGTAGTAATAGTAGTTGTAGTAGTTGTAGTAGTAGTAGTAGTAGTGGTAGTAGTAGTAGTAGTAGTAGTAGTAGTAGTAGTAGTAGTAGTAGTAGTAGTAGTAGTAGTAGTAGTAGTAGTAGTAGTAGTAGTAGTAGTAGTAGTAGTAGTAGTAGTAGTAGTAGTAGTAGTAGTAGTAGTAGTAGTAGTAGTAGTAGTAGTAGTAGTAGTAGTAGTAGTAGTAGTAGTAGTAGTAGTAGTAGTAGTAGTAGTAGTAGTAGTAGTAGTAGTAGTAGTAGTAGTAGTAGTAGTAGTAGTAGTAGTAGTAGTAGTAGTAGTAGTAGTAGTAGTAGTAGTAGTAGTAGTAGTAGTAGTAGTAGTAGTAGTAGTAGTAGTAGTAGTAGTAGTAGTAGTAGTAGTAGTAGTAGTAGTAGTAGTAGTAGTAGTAGTAGTAGTAGTAGTAGTAGTAGTAGTAGTAGTAGTAGTAATAGTAGTAGTAGTAGGAGTAGTAGGAATAGTAGTAGGAGTTGTAGTAGTAGTAGTAATAGTAGTAGTAGTAGTAGTAGTAGTAGTAGTAATAGTAGTAATAGTAGTAGTAGTAGTAGTAGTAGTAGTAGTAGTAGTAGTAGTAGTAGTAGTAGTAGTAGTAGTAGTAGTAGTAGTAGTAGTAGTAGTAGTAGTAGTAGTAGTAGTAGTAGTAGTAGTAGTAGTAGTAGTAGTAGTAGTAGTAGTAGTAGTAGTAGTAGTAGTAGTAGTAGTAGTAGTAGTAGTAGTAGTAGTAGTAGTAGTAGTAGTAGTAGTAGTAGTAGTAGTAGTAGTAGTAGTAGTAGTAGTAGTAGTAGTAGTAGTAGTAGTAGTAGTAGTAGTAGTAGTAGTAGTAGTAGTAGTAGTAGTAGTAGTAGTAGTAGTAGTAGTAGTAGTAGTAGTAGTAGTAGTAGTAGTAGTAGTAGTAGTAGTATATATATATATATATATAGTAACCACTCCATTAGGTTTGTAGCCCCTTAGCTTCGGTACTGGTTGCACAGGGCACCCTTCCCTTAGAAGATCACATTTCTCCATTGGTCTATCTGGCATCACATGTTGCCATATACCTTCAGCTGTTTCACGTGCTCGCGACATGGTAGAATGTACTAGGCGGTCAAAGGTCACGCCGAGTGATGCTAGACGTGCCCCGGTTAACGCTGCCTGGGAAATACCTACAGAAAGATGTATAAGTTCGTAATGTTTACGAACACTATTAAACTAGTTTAAACTGGTATTAATATTAATGATATTATGTGTATGCGGATTTATCTTTTGTAATTTATAAAATGGTATCATTTCGGTAAAATTTACATTCGTTTATTTATAAAGATATTAATCAAATAGAATACAAATTATTGTGTTGAGATATTGGCAATCATGTTACAATAGTCATTATAAAATTAATAATGAATATTTTATTAATACATAAATGTATTAATTATTTTTTCATTTAATATTGTATGGAAGCATTTGTAATAATAAGTACCTACCATTAGAACAATAGTAGCAATCTAGTACAATAAGTAGTTTGAGCTCATTTTAAATTAAATAAAATATTAGTAAAGGAACTTACCGAGATCTGTTAGGGTCTCCTCATCGTCGTCGTTCTTGTGTTGGTGGTATTGACCATGGCGGATCAAGTACACGTTACGACAGGCAGTTGGTAATCTGGATCCCAAACCGGCGTCTACGTTAGTAGCTTGACCAACTTGTTTCCTCAACTTATCCCAATTAGAGTCCCATGCTCCTGCTGCTGACTATATGAGATACACTATTATTAATAATCGTACACACATATATATAAACATACAAACGCATACACACATACACTAACATATATTCGATGTATTATTATACATTATAATTATAATAGTATGTTATTATATAATACACGAATTTCTACTGTTCATAATATATTAGAACCTTAACGTTATTATAGCTGTCCTTTATCTCCGAGCTATTCCAATCGGTTGCATTCTCTACAAAAAGAGTTCAATATTTAGTAAGATCATTTAAGTAGAAGAAATTAAAAGAATGTTAAGTTAGAAGAAACATTTAATAGTTAATAATTTCATTTCTTTATTTACCTCCATTATCTATATTAGTCTTTTTTGCTTTAATCCTGCATATGAATATATATATATATATATATATATATATATATGTGTGTGTGTGTGTGTGTGTTTGTGTGTGTGTGTGTGTGTGTGTATGTGTGTATGTGTGTGTGTGTGTGTGCGTGTGTATGTGTGTGAAATATTAGTTTATAGACTCGTATATTATGTAGGTAATATAAATGTGCACATTATGATATAATACATTATGTCCGTATAAGTATAGTATCGTAACTTTAATACATTACAGTATCTAAAATGTATTCAGTGAATTCTAAAAAAACTATAACCTTGTTAATTTCATTTAATATTTATATAAAAATGTGTATTTATTTCATATAAACTAATTATAATAAATAATAGTCCTTCTATTAAGTCGGACGAAATGAGCTCATTTTTAAATGATTTATAAATCATTAGTATGCAAGCCAGTATTTATTAACATATATATATAAAAATCCATGTAAGTCATACCTTATAAGATATATATATATATATATATATATATATATATATATATATATATATTTATATATATATATAAATATATAAATAGATAAATTGGTAAGAACAATTATTATAATATTATTATAATATTATAATATATTTACAATATAATAGGAATTGATATATTATAACGTTGCTAACACAGCTCGTTTGCCGTTAGCCTTCTTAATTAGGCGACTTTCCGTTAGCATTCTGTTTAACTCATTGTAGTTATCTTGTTCCGTTGATGCCGATGTCGAGGCAGTTGGAGTTACTTCGTCGTCTATGTATTCCGGGATTTTCATCTCCGAGATATGTTCAATTTCTGTTGTCTGCAAATCTAGGTCTACCTCAGAATTCACCATTTCTGTTCCGGGACTAGATCCACTATACGTGAGCATATCATCGACGTCGCTATTAAGAGTATACTCTTGCCTGTAGGCAAGTGTCGGATAGTCATTATAGTGATTATTATATTATATATATATATATATATATATGCATTTAATATGTAAACATACTAACACTGGGTAATTATCATCAATATTGAGAGATTCTTGAGTTCCGTTATCCTCTGTTGTAACAATTGGTTTCATTATCTTGCAGATATTTTTATTTGTTTAAATGGTCTGTTCTCTTCAGTCGTTTATTTAAGAATGAGTAATCATTCAAATCATTAAATAATACAATTACAAATATTTTAATTAGTAATTAAAATGTCGTGGTTACTAAGCAATATTATTTAAATTTTCTATAATTATCAATTAAATTCTATTAGAAAAATTAGTAATAATTCGGAAATATATATTTGCTTATATTCAATATATTATTTGTATATTGTTACTAATATATTTATAACGTCTATTAAATTATATATTATATATAATTATAATAATATATACTATAGTATGTATTATTTATTAATATTTATATAAATTATTTAAAGAGCTTTGTAAATTTACAATATTTCATATATATTTTCTTATATCTATTAGAATAATTATAGTATATATAATATATATATCGTATATGATACATGCTAGTATATCAATGTGTATATCGTGAGTTTTATGTCCGTAAATATATAAATAATACCATATAATTAATATCAATTATCATCTCAGTTACTTTAGATTTAATTTATAAATTATTCAATTTATCATTTAATCGATAATATAAAAATAATAATAATTATATTATTATATTATATACAATATGTATATTTATAATAATATACATATTATTATAAAGAGTATTATATTCTACTATAATTATGTGTAATTATTTTAAATAATTATCTAATTATTATTTGAAATTATATCATTTTAAATCTATTTGAACTCTGGGTTTAGGTAGTAAACTATTATATTAATAAATCATAGCTTTTGTTATAATATTTCGTGTCATAAATATGAAATTCTTACAATAAAAACTCTTAAACTCTCATAATACGTTTACAATCTGATTATTGTATGGTATATGTGTTTTACGATGCTGTTGATAAAAGTTATGTAATAGATGGAAACAAATTTTTTTAAATTGCATAAGTGACACATACTATTCAGTGTGGGCGTGGCGTAGTGAAGTCGGTGTTTAGTTGTTCTATGGTCGTTGAAAACTAGATATCTATTGAACTTTGATTTATGAAACTTTATTAATAAAAGTCGTCAAGTTTACAAAAAATCAAGTATTACCCTCGGAGATTACACGATATAGGTTGTCACCTTTAGATATCATCATTATCATTAATTATATAATATATATTATGTGTATTACGTTAGAAATTTAATTAATAAGCAATAATTCACCATGTTAAATATTATAAATATGTATACTATTTCATATACTATACATATATTTATAAATATATATATATATATATATATATATATATATAAATATATAGTTATAACTACATATAATAATTTCAATTTATTGATATAATAGTTGATTAACTATTTATTATATATATGTGATATATATATATATATATATATATATATATATATATATTATATATATATTATAATATATATATATATTATAATACACGTAAATTATATTTTAAGATTTTGCTGTAATCAATATTCTATTAATATTCATTATATACTTATCTATTTCCACATAGTTCATATGGATAGTAGGATTGGTATGCAGGAAAATATCAAAAACGGATCTGAAATCGTTATTGGAATACCAAAATCTGAGAAAATCGAAAAATTAGTTAATGAATCAATGTCTTCAAAAGTAGTTCAAACTCCTATCGGATTGGTGGATGGAAACGAATCCACTGAGATTAAGAAAAAATCACTCAAAGCAGTGAATGTTACAAATCATCTAAGATTTGCGAATAATATAAATAATAATTCACATGGGGCGGAAAGTAACTGCGAACAAGATATCCAGACAAAAGAAACAAAGCCTGGTGTAGAAGTAATCGGGTCGCAGGTGGAGTGTCCGGACGGGGGTTGGGGTTGGATTTGCGTCATAGGTTGCTGTATCATCCACATACTCATCGGAGGCTACGGTCGGTCGTACGGCATGATATACACGCAATTGATACACAGGTATCACAGCAGTGCCGCACTGACGGCCTGGGTGAACGGATCTTGCAGCGCTGTCAGAATGGGTTTCAGTTAGTGGACACTTGACATGCGCGGCGAATTTTAAATCGAATAAAACATGATAATGTGATATAATAGTAAATATATCCACGAGTGGGAGAGTAACATTTGAATAGAAATATGAAATGTGATGTACGATTTGGTACACGCTGTGACCAATATTACATTCGTGATTTCATATTATCTAGAGTATTGCATTGAAGGTGTACGGCGTACACTGTACGGCGTACACTGTACGGCGTACATTGTACGGCGTACACTGTACGCTGGTAACTTCCCCTCTGCCTCTATTGCCAGGTCCTGTCTCAAATGCACTATCGCGAAGGTATGGAGCCCGTATTGTCGTGACCATCGGAGGAGTAATCCTTTGTACCGGAAGTATTCTAACTGCGTTTTCTAACAGCACAGAGTACTTTTTCTTTTCCTATTCTACTATCGCAGGTGAGAGACAATAAATGTTTATATTTATGCAATATCTAATATTTCTTAATATAATCATTGGCAAACTAAATCTTCTATATTATATATACAATACAAACTATAATTATTATTGAATTGAAATACTATTTTTATAAAATCTAGGTATAGGTGGTGCTCTCGTCTACAGCCCTTCTTTAGTTGTTATCGGGGAGTACTTCTCAAAAAGAAGGGGAATCGCGATGTCACTAGCAACTTCAGGAAGTGGACTTGGGGCTTTCGTATTTCCACAGGTAACAATAATAATAAGCATTCTTGAATATGCCTTAATATAATTCTACATAACTCTCTATGTATATATATATATATATATATATATATATTTCCTTACTTGTTACATATTAATAATATAGATATACTCTAAACTATGGTATAAATTAATATTTTATATTAATCAAGATTAAAATGAATAAATGATAACATTTACATTTATTTCATTAATAAATTTCCTGATCCGATCTTATATATATATATATATATATATATATATATATATATATATATATATATATATATGCAACAGGAACCGTCGACTTAACTATTAAAAATAATGATTATCCATTAATAGATCATGATATTTTTATTCAAACGATATGGTTTCAACGGAGGACTGTTATTATTGGGAGCACTTCAAGCCAACGCATGTATCAGCGGATTATTGTATAGACCACTGAGACGTAGACACATACAGCCAATGATCTCAATTATAGTTGTTCCAGAAGATGGCATTCAAGTAAAAGCGGTATCAGCTATTGTCGACGGATGTACAGACGTCAACAATGCTAAGATAAAACCAAACTACATAACGAATACAGATCTTTCTGAAATTACTAAAGTTGATGTTCGCGATATCGAATTTAATGATAATAAAAAAAGAGAAACTAGCGAAGAGAAAAGTCTAGAAGTGACTGCTAAAAGCTCCGGGAATAATAACAATAAAGTTTACCGCGCATTACAATGGGTCGGGAGCTTTCTCGACATTTCGGTATGGATGGACAACCGATTCTCTCTATTCGCCTTGTCCCAGGGCCTATCCGTGATGTCCTACCTGCCCGTTTCAACCTTTATACCAGCCGCAGCCTACGAGAAACATATAGACGAGACCGGAGCGGCTATGATTCTATCCGCCCTGGCACTGGGAGATACAGTGGGAAGACTGGGCTCCGGTTTCTTCTTCGATATTCCCGCAGTTAGGAAGTACAGGTTCTTTACAAAGACGGAAAGCGAATGAAACTTTCTATGGACATAAACTGCGGGCTTTGTTAGATAGAATCTTAAATAAGAAATACAGTTTATTTTACAAATTATAGTTATATGATTGTAATTATAATATATATATATATATATATATATATATATATATATGTGTGTGTGTGTGTGTGTGTGTGTGTGTGTTTGTGTGTGTGTGTGTATATTTTGTATATGTAAGAGTACGGTTATATATGCACATTAATAATACTTCACAATTAACTAGTTATACTATCGTTTTAACATATATAACATATCGATATGTATTGAAGTTATTATAAATATTTAGATATTATAAATAATTCTCTAATTAGTTGTAACTCCATTAGGTACATCCCGTTCACTTCCTGTTTATTCATATGTTCGGTGTTATTGTTGATATGGCCTCATTTATATAACATCCGGTTAATGATGGCGAATGCCTGTTTCTTTGGGGTCATCATTGGTATCACCATAGCTCAGAGGTTAGTAAAGGTCATGTGTGTATTTGTTGCCCAATATAACAAAGTTAAATTAGTTTTTTTAAAGTCTATTATATTCCATATTTTATTTATTTAAATGTTATTGTAATTTTTTGTATATATGATTCCATGAGTAGGTTATTTTACATATCATGAATACACATTTAGGCTTTTATAGATCAAATAGTATGTGTATACTAATTTATCCTTAAGACAATCGCAGTTTTATTTTAAAACATTGGTAATTATTAATATATATATATATATATATATATTAAGAATTATCAATGTTTTTAAATATAACTTAGTTATATATATATATTTTGTGTTTAATTCAAGGCCTATTTATATTTTAAGTGTATATAGTCCACTGGATACCTAGATTTTGATGCATTTTAATATAGATTTAGATAAAAATAGAAAAAAATCAAAGCTTCATCTTGAAACATAATCAACCGAGGTTAACGTAAATCTAATGGTATTATCTTTAAAAGTCCCATATGTAAAAATCTAATATATGTATTAAAGACCCAATAGATACCAGAAATCATCAATGAGCCATATAATGTGCATTGTTATCAAAAGTATACTAATTATATTAATATTATCAATCGTAAAAGATTCTATATAATGGTAATGTTTTTTATATAGTGGCCTTTATTTTTTTAGTATTTAGTTAAAGAAAATCAATTATTATTTATAAATATTTGTTTATTATTATGTAAGTAATATTTCATGCATATAATATAAATTATTAAGATTATAAAAATAAAAACAATATTATAAAATATTATAATATTTTAGAATATAGCTATAACTATATTATAGTTTAATTTATTTACATTGTGCGAATGAGATCAATGTTCACACTTTGAATATTTGTGATATTTTTTAATAAATTGAAGTACTATAAATATTGAATTACAAATATTTGACATAACGATAAGTTTTTATAATTTAATTTTAATAAATTATATCTAGTATATAAAAAATCAATATATAAAAAATAATCCAGGTAAATTTGTAAAAAAACTTAAATTCAAAGCAATCTTAATATTTTTGATTTAAATGCACTACTCTAGCTAACTTGTTCATGTGTATCTACCTAATGTATGGCATACAGTTGTGTCTACCTAATGTATGGCATACAGTTGTGTCTACCTAATGTGTGACATAGAGTTGTATCTACCAAATGTATGTCATACAGTTGTATCTACCTAATGTATGGCATACAGTTGTGTCTACCTAATGTGTGACATAGAGTTGTATCTACCAAATGTATGTCATACAGTTGTATCTACCTAATGTATGTCATACAGTTTTATCTAAATAATGTATGTCATACAGTTGTATCTACCTAATGTATGTCATACAGTTGTATCTACCTAATGTATGTCATACAGTTTTATCTACATAATGTATGCCATACAGTTATTCTACATAATGTATGACTTACAGTTGTATCTACATAATGAATGACATACAGTTGTATGCACCTAATGTATGCTACACAGTTGTGTCTACCTAATGTATATATTGCCATATTAATATTATATATAATAATTGTTATGTATTAGTGGTTATGAATATATCTATACGAATATATATTGTATATTAATAATGAGATATTATTATCAGAAATAATCATAATTTAATTTAGCTGATCGTATAATGCTATATGTAATATGTAGTGGATATTGTTACAGTAGTTTTCATTGTGTATCTAAATTACAATTGGAAAATAATGTGAAGTTCAATATTATATATTTATAACTGTTTCCATATAATTATAAAATTATTATTATTATAATTATTTATTTTATTATAATTACATAATATTATATTATAATTCCCAACTAGTTGTTAATTAAACTTATTTGTTAAGTGTTATGAAATATATTGAGAATTCTCAAGTAAATTTATTTGTAAATTTATATAGATGTAAACTATTTTCTATGCTAATATTTACCGTCAATCTGAGTAAATATATAAGTAATTACATACTTCTCTACTATCATACACTTATTATCTGTATGTTTACTAGATCACACTGATCTAGTAAACATCCTTTCTTATTTAACTTAATAATAGTTTAACATTTAAATATAACTTCTAGTAGTAATTAATACCCACTGATAAGTATAAATAAATCGAGCAAAATCAATTTGATAAATATTAGTGAAAATAGAATAACAAATATAAATAGTATGTTATATTTAAAATGCATGATTTATTATGTAGGAGTTATAATTCTTATGCTATAAAGATGTTATTAAGTTAATATATATATTTGATATTACTTATAAAAACTGTTATTATAATAAATTATTATATTGTATATGAATTAATTATAGTCATATTAAAAATATAAGAGCAATATGAATTACAAGTATTTATAATTTAAATATTTTCAAAATAACATTTGGAAGTAAAAAATTAACATTTTCAAGTATTGTACACCTTATCCTAGACATATATATGTAAACTTGTATATATATGTATACTTATATATATGTATACTTATATATATAACCTATATTTAACCCTGTCCATACACTTACTATACCCACAGCATATATACTATACCACTGCCACTATATATACCACTATCAATACCATTACTACTCCAACTACCACAAACACCATACAATTACACTACAACAAATTCTACAATATAACTTTATAATTGTATTCAAAAGTATAGTTAATAAAATGCATTATGTATATAAACGTGTATAATGTATATATATTATATGATAATGTTAACTAAAATGACTATATACATGAATATCAAATTTCAATACTTTCTGAGAAATGTTCTTAAATTTGAGATGTTTTTTTTTATTTTAGAGGTCAACATTGCATATAACAAGATTTATATAATATTTACATATTACATATATTTACTGATGTTGTACAGTTATACAATAATTTAAAGTATATTTAAATAATTGTATAAATATGAAAATAATATAATATAATATTAATTCTATTTAAAAATCTAATTTATAGATATATACAGAGTTGAACCATATTTTAATGTATTCAAAAATAGTTTTCATAATATAGATATCATAACTTTACAATACCAACATAAACAATGTATTGTTACAACTCTGAACTATTAAAATTATAATCTTATTACTATAATAGAGCTACTATAACTGGATCTAATTATTACTAGCTAAACAATGATATAAATATATCACTTCACCATTACGGTTTCCTTTACAATGAGTATATTCAGCGGAAATATGACAATTGATTATATAAAAGTGTGTCATATCCCTTCTACTATACTAATACATAGATACATAATGAATACATATAATTAACAATAACTTTAACATTATATGAAAAAAACGACGCCAAGACAAACTATAACAAACAAATTAATCATCCCCCAATCTCCTAACAATAGCAAATAGTCGGCCTCTAAATTGACATATCCTTTAATGACTGCGAAATTAAATTCAAAATATTATATTCATAAAACCAATTTCATTATTTTCGAATTTTTAATTTAGCTGATGAGAGAAATGTTAATAAAAAATATTCTAAAAATATTCCTACAATAATATTGTACCCATTTCTTCTTAATTATCACTAAATCTGCTGTTACTAACATTACCGATATATTCTGTTATATGGTACTTAATATATTCAAACATTTATTGGGAATTCGCATCATGGCCTGGTTATTATTTGGTTAACGCACTGCAGTGCATTAACCAAATAACTAATTTTAGAATTCGCTGTACAGATCAATCTTATATATCCTTCATCAAATTATTATTTAGTCTGCTTTTCAATTCAGCCTCCAACAATAGCATCATGGATAATTATTATGACTTATGACAATGTAGGTTCCTTCATCTAATTATGATTGAGTATCACGTAGTATTCTTCATAATATATAAACGTTATTATTATCTTCATTAAGCTTATTGAAACGCTTATAATCATTTATTTACAATTTTAATCACATTACGCATGTGTGTAATATGATTAAAACAATAAATAATTGTTAAAAATTCAATATAACAAATAATTTTTTTTGGATTTGTTACTATGGTAAAGAAAGGTAAAATATTACTTTAATTGTATTCCCTATAACTCAAACGAAATACCAGTAGGAATAAATATATATGTTACCCAATATAATATACATCTAATGTTGCTAAAATCCACCGTTATATTAATAAACTTTTATAATTGTATAGATGAATTTAAAATAATTAACTTCTCAAATTTTAAATTACAAATACTATCAAATCATCAGCATATGTGATCTTCTTATCAAATGTAGATAATATTAAATTTAAAAGTATAGCCATTTATACTAAATATGTATGAAATACTCACTATAGTGAGTATAGTAGGAGTTTAAGAAAGGATATAAGTCGTACTATATATTGTACCTATAAAAGTATCTAATTCTCAGAACCAACATCCTCTGTGACCTCGTGGGAACTTCGAGGTTATCAGGTTCTCATGGCATGCTAGTGTTTGCACAGGGAATAGCGGTGTTCTTTGGTCCCCTTATTGGAGGTTAGTCATTTTATTATTTATTAATTACTTATTACACTTCATTAGTTATAAAGGTTTACGTAATATACATTATTTGTATATGATAATAAATAAGTATTTACAACTATATTTTAGTTCACATCCACTAATATTATATAACTGAACAACCGAATCTCATAAAAAGTGCAATGTATTATTACGAAACAGTTGCGTAAGCATAATGATAGAATAAGGAACCTTATTACGTAATTCATAATTAATCTGCAACCCATTATCGGCAATATACTTAGTTTGAAATGCATGCTAGTCATAGCTTAGTGTTCAAGTATTGAATATGTACCCACGTAGTTATAATGTATGATGTCATGCGCTTACCGTGTGATTTACATAACGTTTATGTTTTTACATCGCTAGGCATAACAAATCTGTAATAATTACTATGCGGTATGCACTCTGTAATATCAACTTTATAATACCAATCATACAATACCAACTCTGTAATATCCACTATGTAATGCCCACCATATAATACTCACTAAGTAATACCCACTATGTAATATGTAATAACCAACTATGTATTACCAACTATGTAATAACCACTATGTAATACCCATTATGTAATACCCACTAAATAATACCCACTATGTAATACCCATCATATAATACCCACTATGTAATATCCACTAAATAATACACATCATATAATATCCAATATATAATACCCACTATATAATACCCACTATGTAATACCAACTATGTAATACCCACTATGTAATATCCACTATGTAATACCCACTATGTAATACCCACTTTGTAATATCCACTATGTAATATCGACGAAGCAATGCCCATTATAATATCAACTATATACTAAGCATATGTTTTAATATTAAAGTACCACGTATGTGTTGGTATCATATATAATATTATCTACATACTTTGGACAATGGTACTCATACAGTGTATGATATACACTCAAACCATAAGTAAATATATACAACATTTGCATGTGTACAACTCATAATGGCAACTGGTATAGTTATGTGGTAATTAATAATATAGTTTAAACTTTAACCCCGCTAACCACGCCCCATAGGAAAACTACGAGACGTGACAGGAAACTACACGCTATCGTTTGTATTCATGGCGATACTGATGATAGGATCGGGTGTATTATCACTCGCAGCTGCCCTGGTTGCTAAGAGACGCAACAAATAAGAAATCAGACGATGTCCAGTGACAACTGGGAAAGTAATAGAAAAATACCAAATATATGAGATCTACATAATTGACAATATTATGTGTGTTATAAAACAGTTTTTTATTATATTGTTTATGTTATTAAAATTTATATAATTAATATGTATATAATTCCCGAAAAAGAACAAGTGCCTATTATGCCTATTATGACAAGGGATTACTATGTTCTATAATTATTATAAAAACCAATAATATATATTATATTTATTTAAATTTTTATATTAAAATTAATATGTAAATAGTATATACAGTTTATTTATTAATTTCTATGTAATACTTAATTTCTAAATAACTTGGTATAAAAAATCTAAAAAATTTACCATATCGTATTTTTATATAATATATATATATTTATATATGTTCATAATTTAGTTATAAATAAATTGTTACAAAATTGTGATTATGAAATTATTATATTTATTTAACAATATGGAAAGTATTTCTAATAGTTAATGTGTAAAGGTTAAAAGTGTGTAATGTTGATCATTACAGGATGGCATATAATAGGCTAATTAATGATATTAATGAGATCATTATAATTTACAAAAAATGAATTTATATCATCACGAAAGTGTAAACACATCTATCACTTGTGATTGGTCGACAGTATTATGGTGAATGTCAAACGAGGTCTCCAGCTGTAGGTTCACATATTCATGTAATTTAATATTTGGACTATATTATACTCATTTACTTAAGTTATATATTTCTATTAATATCAATAAGAAATGCTTGTTATGTATAAATATATGTAATCTTATATGTATTATTTTATTACTATTATATTATAGTGCAATTCTTTTTCATCTCAATTTTGAAAAATCGCAATCAATGAATTATAAATGAATTTTAAATGTTAAAATGTGGAATATAAAAATTATTTAGCGAAAGAACAGATGATGTTAATTTAGAAGTTACTAGAAATTAATACTATATATTATATAGAAATAATGCTTGCAAATATTATGCGATATAAATTATAATTCTCTTTATATAAAATGATTTGGAAATCTTAATAATTAATAACCTAAATTATTATTATAGCACTCAGTTATTTTACCATATTTATTATATAATGTCAGTTAAATTAAATGTATACATTTAATTTACTTTAGAATTATGTATTACAATTTAATCTTCATAACCATCTTACTTTGAATACACTACTGCGTTAATATTATTTTTAATTTATTATATCTAAGAATGAAACAATTACTATAACATTTATATCTCTATAATATGTATAATATAACATAATATGTATACTGTGTATAATATGATATCTATTATTATTTTATAATATAAGTTAATAACAATTTGATAAAAGCTTTCAAAATTAAATACTATATTCATTTATTAAGTATTGTTATTATATTACATAAACAAATATGTTGACCAAATTGCTATTAATATTGTTAATACAACATATTTGTAAAATATAAAATAATGTAAAATTAAAATATTGTCTTCTAAGTAGTATTTCAATATATATATATATATATATATATATATATATATATATATATAATAAATATAGTATCTATTATCTATTATAATAAATATATAATAAATATTTATCAAATAATATTTTTGTAATTTTTTATATTGTGATATGGTTGATATTTTATAAATAATATATTATATATATATATATATGTCTCGTGTATATATACATATATATATTTGTATATAATAAACTTATTGAGAGGGTCTTTAATAGGCCTATAATACAAAATACAATACAACTAAATATAAAATTGTTTTGAATTTTAAAAATGCTTAATTTGTCCAAATCGAGTATCCATATTTACTAAGGCATCGAATGAATACAAATCATTTAAACAAATCATGAAACAAGTAAATATATATATATATATATATATATATATATATATATATTTATATACATATATATATATATATATATATATATATATAAATATAAATAATATCCGGCATACACACTTTCTCTCAGTAAAAGTAGTGATTTAATAGTATTATAATATATGGGGTGCGAACAAAATAAAAAATCATATAAAAGAATTCATAAAATGCAAAACAAATTAAAATACCTGGATCGTTTGTTAGATGATGTATAAATATATATAAATACATTGATATAAAAACCTACATAAATTACTTCAATAATCTAGTCTACTTTATGTACTTTTTATTCTTCAATGTAAATTATTGCCGCATAAAATAATATGCTACTATTTTATGTATCTTACTTTTTATACTTTTTATGTTTCTTAAGATATATGGTCGTTATAAAGTATCTCAGATTAGTGATATTGTCAACTTTAAAAATTAATAATGAATAACATATAAACCTTAAATAAATTGTCAATGATATCATAACATTCTAAGAAGAGTATATTCTATAACTTTCGTTATGTTTTACTATACCTCAATTCTATATATGAATTAATATTTAAATAATAAACATATTTTAATAAAATATAATAATAATTATCGTATATGAATTTATTCCTTAAACTAATATTAATCATATTATATTATTACATGATCTATTATTATTATTTGGCATATACTAACTATTATAAGAGCCATTGTATCCACGATAAAAGGGTATTTATAGTTGGCAATGTAACATTAGCTATTAGCCATAGGAAGAATGTAAATATTGATAACTCCTGAATCTCTAATAAGATTCATTTTTCTAATCGGTGTTTTTAGGTCCACGTATAGGAGATTTGAAAATGTAATCCGTTCACTTCATAATTGAAAATAGAATGTGTATGCATTATTTATATATTATTAGTTTATAAAATGACATTTCAGTTCTCATTAACTAATTTTAATTAAATGAACATTTAAAATAGTAATAATGTTTATTTAAATTTGTATATTAAATTAATTTATGTAAATTAATATGTAAGTAGACACCGTTTAATTATAACTTTATACGAAATAGTAAATTTCTTATATATATATATATATATATATATATATATATATATATATCGAATACAACAATTAATTAGTAAACATTACTTATTTCTCTGTACTTAGTTATTAAGAAATTTACTATTTCGTATAAAGTTATAATTAAACGGTGTCTACTTACATATTAATTTACATAAATTAATATATATATATATATATAATTTAGTTATAAATAAATTGTCACAAAATATTGTTTATGCAAATAATATATATATTTAAAATGATGTTAAAAATTAAGTTATTTTTATTTTTAATGTCTAAATTAATGAAGGATAATAATAGTCTATAAAGATTATATATATATATATATATAATTATAATTGTATAAAGGTCAATATTGATCAATAGCGTATAACGTAGAATAGGCTCATTATGAGATGATGTATCACTTGTGATTAGTCCACACTTTTATTAGGAATGCCAAACGACGTTTCAGCTGTAGATCCACATGTCCAGGTAGTGAGATCTGCAGACTTACGTAACATATACCCAAGGTCCACGCTATCGATTTAACTGCAGAATTAAGTTTAAATAAATATTTAAACCAATATCAAGAAGAAATACTAATAATGATCGTATGAATATGTATGTACTCTTATATTGCATATAGTACATATATTAATGTATTACTAATAATTATTACTACTGTATTATAGTGCAATACTTTTTCATCTTTAATAATAACTGTAATTGTAAATATGCTTATAATTATAAAAAATATTTTAATATCTGAAGATACCCGGAGACTTGATTAACTTGTTAACGTTATCAATGTTTATATAGCTAATTGTAATAATTTGTCAACCAATAACAATAATATCATATCATTTCGAATTATTAATAAAAACATTACCTTAAACATGTATATTTATATCAATATAGAATTAAGTGTATTTAAATTTAATATTGGATTCAGGACATATATTAAGGGGTTATAGTTTATACGATATTATAAGGATACATTTTTAATATTTTGTATTAATAAGTGCAAACAATAATAATTATATGTTAAGAAGGAACATATTCAATTTGTAAATATTTGCTCAATTGCATCGTCAGCATGTATATAATATTCTATATTGATAAAGTTATGTATTTTGAAATAGGAACCTGCTCATAGATGAATTCATATACATGTCATAGAGATGACAAAATTGAAATTTTAGTAGGATATAAAATATCTCCAGATAAATTAGATTCTATAACAATAATAAATAACTATATTCTATTATAAATAGTATGATTTAAAGTGTCTATAACTCATGAAAGCAAAGGAATTATATTAGGTACTAATTTATGTATCTGTAACATTGATTTATATATGGATTTATATATAGCAATTATACATCTTTTGTCTGTAAATTGATCAATATTTTGCATGGTACGATCATGTATTCATCAAAATTCGAATAAATTCAATTTAACGTGGGAACAAAACAACAGAAGATCTTTTAAAAGTTGCTAGAAGTTTTAATAATTCATTATCTGTGTATTACTCGAAAATAATATATGAAATATTGGTCAATTAAATACTTATATACATACATACATATATATATATATATATATATATATATATATATATATATATATATATATATGTATATATATATATATATATATATATACAATATTATTCTTAACTGTAATTTATAATTATACTGAGTTAATTAGTATTATAATAAATATATAATAAATATTATGTATATAATTAATAATTTTAAGTTATTTTAAGAATATTTATTATATTTAATATGAACATATTTCATCACTAAATACTATTTAATAAATAGACTTTAGAAAAATATCAATAAGTTAATAGATCTCTATAATTAGCAATTATAAAATATAGTATATATCGGATAATAAATGATAGTATCTTAGATAATTATAATATATAATTAATCGAAGGTTAAAATAATTATTTTGAAATTTAGAATATTATAAATCTATAGTATGATATAATGTATTATGATCCATACTAATATAGTATAATACATTTCAACGTTATGCAATATAGTAATGGAAATACAAAGTGCTAATGGATACTAATACTACAAAGAAAATTAAAATGATCAAATATAGTATAATAAGTATCTGTAAATGAAGTTAACTCTGCGGTAAAGTTATGTAAGAAAGTTGAATATGATTTAATTTTTTTAATAATCTTGCATATATTTATTTTATTTTATTTTAAAATAATTTACAATTAATGTATTCAAATAGGAAAATATATCAAGGTGTTACATATATGCTATAATTTATATATAATATATAATAATATACAATATAAAATATTAAATAATATTACTATAATAATAAGTATATTACTCTAATTAAATGTGAAATATTAATTACTAATTATAATTAATAATTATATTAATAATTAATATAATTTTCTAATAATATATGTATATTATATATATAATTAAAATGAATTTCTATTAGATATCCTATAACGGGTTAGTTAACTAATTAACAACTGACCATCCTTGAAGCAGTTCGAGATAACTGTCCACGCAATTTCCGGCATAACAACTAAAGTCAAGGGTACCAGCGAGAATAAAATGAATGGCAAGATGTAACATATGACATAACACCTGCGTCGCATTCGGAGGCCGATGTATTTTTCCTGTGTGCGTCAATTGTAGGTCATTACGTAATTAAAATTACCGTATATGAGAATTTGTATTAGAGCTATTCAAGAGTTTCAAAGTAGACTAAGCATATCATACCGTAATACAGTGTTTCATACGATGCGTATTCAAAAATAACTACAACAATTGCGTCATATACTCGTTTTTTTTTTTTTTGAACATTTTAAATATTTGTTTATTTACTATAATTCTATTTTCCTTAATAAAGTTGTAGAGTAACTGACCGCGTGTGACGCAATACGTCAGCACGTGAGCGATAACACCGTTATCGTCGAACTACTCTACTTTTCGTATAATAAAATATAGGACCGGAAACAATATTACACATCTTGTTAGAATCATTTATCATGGTAGTATCTCATTATCTTCATTAAAGATCGTATGCTAGTTTATAGACTACTTCGCTCTTATGGTCTATTGGGTAACATAGACCATATTTATATTAGTACTTTAATATTTTAATTCAATATTTCAAGGTTATATTTGATAAAGAACGAGTTCTATATAATAGATCAATATAGATATGTAATATGTGATCATAATCTATATAATATTTACATATATCATTCATATTATATTAACAGTATACTGGTAATATAAGTGCTATAACACTTATATTTATGTATAATATAAATAAACTATAGTTTATATTACCTACTATATTATTGACTATATACTCTATAGTTACTCTAAAAACATATAGAAGAAACAAATAAGAATATATAAAATAAACAAATAGAAGAAAAATCTACGCTATGACTCAATATATAAATTTTAAAACTCTTTGAGAGAATTATTAAGTATTTTAGTATCAATTTAATTTGGAGTTAACAAGTCATTTAAATTCTAATTAAATTTGATTGAAATTAGAACATACATTTAAATTAATATCGACAACAAATGAATCTATGAATAACACATAAATGAATAAATAATAAATAAATATAATTAATTCAATTCTTATTAATTTAATATATAACACATATGTATTCATCTATTCTTTTCATTTAGACGATACACCATAAAATAAATAATTTTGATATCAAATTAGATATGAGATTAATATCAAATATTGATATCAAATTAATGATTATTAGTTAACCCTTATCTTCCAAAACGTAGCGCTTTTAAAACACTGCCTGTATTTCTGCTCCAATACGGCCCCAACGCTGATCAAGAAGCAAGCGAACACCCTCCACCAGCCAACTCCTATGAAGTAGGCGCCGTAGAGGGTACCATAAAATATAGCGCTGACGGGTTTCAGATCCTGAGCATGACAGTTCTTGAAAACCTTTAATCTAGTCTCCCTGTAAGGTCAATTAGATAGATATGTAGAGTAGAGTTTGATATGTAGACTGGGTGTATTGTAAATAACAGAGGTATTAAGTATGGTTATTAATTATAATAAACTGTTAGTAATTGGTTTAAATAAGATCATTTTGAATGATAAACAAAATATTAACATATAATAATAATAATAATAATAATAATAATAATAATCATAATAATAATAATAATAATAATAATAATAATAATAATAATAATAATAATAATAATAATAATAATAATAATAATAATAATAATAATAATAATAATAATAATAATAATAATAATAATAATAATAATAATAATAATAATAATAATAATAATAATAAT
>OZ038314.1:23322656-23350156 GCA_964035775.1 Osedax frankpressi | reverse complement strand
ATAAAAGGCCCGAAGATCAATCTCGGGAAGTAGAATAGATATATGATCATGTTGACTCTGGAGTGATCTCCCCATGGTTCTTCGGAATCGCTATCGGAATCGCTATCGGAATCGCTGTCGGAATCGCTGTCAGAATCGCTATCAGAATCGCTATCAGAATCGCTATCAGAATCGCTATCAGAATCGCTGTCAGAATCGCTATCAGAATTATATTTAGTTACATCTTCGCCTGACTCATTGTGATGCTTTATATTTACGGATGAATTTCTAGATACTCCAGTCTCCTTGATGATGGTCTGGCTCTTTGATGAATTAATAGATTCATCGTTGGTGTCAGTATTTGAATCACTGTCGCTATCACTGTCGCTATCACTGTCGCTGTCACTTTCGCTGTCACTGTCACTGTCACTGTCGCTGTCGCTGTCGCTGTCACTGTCGCTATCGCTGTCACTGTCACTTTCATATTCTGCATCCTTTGAATGAACAAAATACCAAATATAATAAAAAAAATATAATTTTAATAAAACTATAGTTATATTATTATAATAATTAGCATAATCTATACGTAACAGTAATCAGTTATTATTTAAATGTCAGATATTCAACGGAATATCGAGATATGGTATGCTGTACTTATGCTATATTGATATACGTTACAGTTGAAGGTGACAAATTTACTTTAAAAAAATGAATATCTATAAATTAATAATCTATAAATTATAATAGATATTCTTTTTTTTAAAGTAAATTTGTCATCTTCAACTGTAATGTATATCAATATAGCATAAGTACAGCATACCGTATCTCGATATTCCGTTGAATATCTGACATTTAAATATTAACTGATTACTGTTCTATGTTATATGAATGTAAAAACAAATATACGGTATATCGTGATTAGTTGATATGGGTATGGATGGCTAACCTCACGAGCAAGTTGCATTTCAAGGCAATAGAAGGTCGTGTTTAAAACCACAGCGGTCAGTACGTGAATAGCTAATATTTCCTGAATGTCATTAACGTATCCACCCACTATCATCTGTAACAAAGACAACATTATATAAACAAAATTAGTATCGCTGATTTACTAATTAATCATTGAATTATTATTAATTTTTAATAAATATTATTTCAGGCCATTTTAGCATAAAATATTATATAAGTTTGTATAATAGCTACTCATCTGGTTTATTCACGCCTATATTATATATATATATATATATATATATATATATATATATATACATATATATATATACGCTAGTCTGTTATTGTTATTTTACTAAGCTACTGCAACCTTAATGCCATATTGACAGTACGATGACAAGTTGATGACATACATCACTGAAGTTAGTGTCCAGGCCCAGGTTCGTACTTTCTCGTATTTACGAACCAATTGGAACGCAACCAACGGATATGCTATTAACATAGCGGTGAAAGGAACTCCGAACAGCGAGTAGAGGATGGCTAACGAGTAAACAGTTAGAATATGGAATCTGTACTGTATGGGTGTGGTTGGTAGTGGTGTTACGGGTGCGTTTAGTGGTGCGTTTAGTGGTGCGTTTAGTGGTGCGTTTAGTGGTGCGTTTAGTGGTGTTGTTTGGGGTATCGTTTGGTTAGGTTTAGAGCTACGTTAGTGACATTGCCGGGGAACTATTAGCCGTGTATTTGGATGTATGGCATTTAGGACGCGTTTGCGGATGTAGTTAGGATATTATTCAGGGATTGGGTAATGTTGGTTGTTAACTTAATAATGATATTAGATATATCTCATATAAGAGTATTACAAGTTTCTAGAGGCAGTTACATGCTCGTTATGAATGGAGCTGAACGTCGTTCAGTTAATTGTTTAATAGTATCTATGGTTACTATATTTCCAATTGAAATATAAGTTAGTTATTGCCTAGGAGAGATCGTAGTTAAGTGTAATAAGGTAGGATTTCTATTAAATTTTAAATAAGAAATCAATAAATAATAAAAATAATATGTTACTCCCGAATGCCAATGATTTAGAATTCGCGGAGTATTATAATGACATATGTATTACTACGTAAGCTATGTTATAATAATGTCGCCTTACCTCACTATCTGGTTGGTAGGATTGGAGCGTTCGGTTGGTTAATAAAACGAACCTCTTGGTAGTAGAGTTGTGTAACAAATGACGTCAGAGTGTAGCCGTAAATTGAGATCAAGTTGAAAGAGGTGATATGTCGGAAATATTGTAAATGCCATTCCTCAGACTGAAACCATGTATTATTAGTTGAATTAGATTTTCGATTTCGTGTATTTCGAACAGTAATCGCATACGATATAATCGCAACCAAGTCGACACACTAACGCTGGAATTTGCGTAGATCTCGTGCTGTTGAGTGGCTAGATATTGAGTGAATAATATTAAAATTGAATATATGTATATTTAAATAAAAACTTTAATATATTTATTATATTACATTGTTGTGATTAATAGTTACGATGTTAACTTTCTATCACTCGTACTCAACTAATATAATTTAACAATAAAGTAGTAGACTATAGTAATGTAGATAATCTCAAAAATATGATAATAACGTATTATATTCATATTAATATTGTTATATTATTTACAATTATTATATCATATATATATATATATATATATATATATATATATATATATATATATATATATATGTGTGTGTGTGTATGTATGTGTGCGTGTATAGCACGTCACTAAATGTTACACTAACAGCTTAACATGTGTGTAGATATGTAGAACTTGCGGACACAATATAAACACATGCAAACGAATAGGAACACATATGCCAAATATTCCGCGGTTTCACTCCTCAAAGTGTTTCTATCAAACTTCTCCCTTTTCATTTTCTCCTCGAATAGATCGTCGTTTTCCTCTTCGCATATCTCTCCCTCGTACAAGTTCTGCGAGTATGTGCGAAGGTATTACTAAAGTATGTGTTTAAAGATAATTACACGTGGGTATACAAAATTATATTCGTTTTCTTGTTTATGTAAGTACCGAGCAAAACTGAATGAATGAAAGTCTTATATATGGTAACAATATTATGTGAAAGACACATATAGTGTACATTATATCTATTTCATGTATACTACAAGTATACAGAGTTTATCGTAAAATGTAAGTAGTACATTGTACAGAATTTATATACTTATAAGTATCTATAATTTCTTTTATCGTAATCATATTGTTTAACTATTTATAATTATTATTTTTCTTATATTTCAACAGAATTCTATATTATTTACGTTTAAATGGATAATTTTAATATTCAATGCACAACTAAACCAAATGTATTATTTCTAGATATTCAGCTATATATATTAATAAAAATATCCCAGTCATATTATGCCATATACTACTAGATAATATATATATATATATATGAGTGAATATATATGTTTGTATATTTCATAGTAATTTTCATTAAGCTATTATTTGCGTATTTGTAATTAATAAGAGCAATAGTAGACTATTTAACGTGATTAGTTGTATACAATTATGAAGCAATATTCATATGGCATATGGTTTGCATTTACATTTGCAATTTTAACTTACTGCTAATTCCTGATTAATTTACATATGAAGTTAACTTAACCTCTCTTTGTATTTAGGCGATATTTGTTAAATATCATAGACCTACGACAGTCTAAATTGAAAATAATCTGAGAGAGCCAACTTTTTATCTGATTTCTCTTTTTACTGATGATTCAAAGAATAATATTTGTAAATTTTATTAACATACGATCTTTATGATTAGTCTATTTTAAGGATATATGGAGGTTAATGACCCGGCATTTATTTGATAAAAATAACCAAGTTAAGAGTTATAATATCTTTTTTATGTATATTTTGGTCTTGAATTTAGTTTTTGGAACAAATATATGCTCCTAAAATTGAACACTGGATATTTTTAAACCTATTTGTTTTTTTATTAACATAATTTTCATAATTCTTGATGCAATAATATAATGGATCGTTATCATTTGTATAGAATAGAATAGTTTTGCTAGTTTTCCATTGTAGTAGAATGAAAATTATCTGAACATTTATAATAATTAGATGTATCAATTTTAATGTTATCAATTATATTAATTTTTGAATGTTTTCTAGTTTGTCATTCAGGAATAAATATTGTGCTTTTTGAGCTTTTTTGTAATTTCATCAGTAATTTCAAAAACAAATATTATCTTAGCTAGTTTACTGTCCTTAATAATTGTTTTAATAATAAATTGCTCTCTGTTATTGTATGTATTCGTTTTTCTATTAGTGTATCTCATTATTTACTTTTATAATTATGGTTTCCTATATTCTTAATTTAACTTAAACAGTTATATCAGTCGTAAATAATTCAATTAATCATTAAACCATTTAACCCTTCGAATAATCTAATCCAGTTGGTGGAGTAGGCTTCAGTAGTTGATAGCAGTTGTTTGCATCAGATTTGTTTGATAAGTTTAGTAAAGTAAGTGAATTACTCTATGAGTATGGAATTATATAAATACTATTTCAACAACTCAATTATAAGTCATTAATATTAAAAGATGTATCTAGTAAATTATATTGAGTCATTAATAACTCATTATCATAAGTTCGTAATTAAGTAAAGGGTTAAACTACTACTGATATTCATATTGTTAAGCTTATGATATTATATATATATATATATATATATATATATATATAGTTACTAAATATAAAAATCAAATAGAAGCATACATATATATAATATATTATATAAATATATATTTATATACATATTCATATAATTATACATATACAGTATGTGTATACATATATTACTTTATATTATATTATATATATAATAAGTAAAATATGAATATACAACATTGTTGTTGATTCAGCTTTAGCTCCTAGTAGAAACATAGAAGTATTCCATAGGCATGTTAACCAACTCTATCTAATTAACTTACTTTCGGTTGAGTCCAAAACGTATTACTTTAATAATGATTTTTACGTAAATATAACTACGATTGGCAGGACGGTTAATAAATGTCCTATGTCTGAATACAATTAACATTTCTAACAGCGCTACGCCATTTTCTTTGATAATACGGAAGTTGAACGCTATCAATGGGACACCTCATCCTTGAAGCTGATATATGGATGAATACTAAAGATGTCCAATTATTATCCTCAAATCCTCATGGTATAAGGATCGAATTCGGGTTATCCCAATAAAAGGGTTCCCTGTTCACCAGACAAGTTATAACATCGGTGATCATGTAGAAATAAAAGCACTATCCGTATTCTATATAAACGTTCATTGATGATCAACAATACGTTCTAATGACACAATAAAATATAAGAAATTGTAAATGCAATTCTCAATTACTGCTATATGTGCATAAACCTATCTTAAGTATCGTAAATTATAAGAACAAGAATATCGTAGACATCGCGGTACCTTAAATTGTCAGGAAATATGGATAATACCAATTCCTGGAAAATAGAAATAATATTGTGATTTATGATTTGAAAACGCATACATCATCAGTATGTTGGTTCTTGTTCGAGTGATAATTCGATTCTAAATGAAGATATAGAGTTAATTGTAACTAACAAAATTTTAAACAAAATGAAAGAGCCAGTATAAAATAAACCATCGAAAGCTCTAGAAGCCTAACTTTAATTTTTAGAAAATTGTATTTCTCTAATTAATTTTACTATTCATACTATTCATACTATTCATATGTTAACTAATTCATATGGTTTAAGTTTTTTATCATTCCTTTTATTAATTATTTATCTATTTTATTTTATTTTGATTGTGTTTATTTTAAGTTTGTTGACGAGTTCGCATCTTTTAACATATTTGTTTAATTGATCAACAATAATACTCTCCTGAGACAAAATTACATATATATATATATATATATATATATATATATATATATATATGCCTATACAGTATGTGTATTAATATGTTACTTTATATCATATTATATAATATATTGTATATAAATTATATGGGATTAGATCTAGTGTGTATATACTTTGATATAATATAATATAATATAATACTTTGATAAAATATAATAAATTATATGAGTATAAAAAATATTAAATACTATATAATAAATCACATATACACACATAAGCACATTAATAAACATATGTTTGTGTATACAAATATATATATATCATTATAAAGTTCAAAATTAAATACAGTTTACCTTTTCTCCTATAACAATACTACTATTAGAAAGATTGATTCCGTCTTTAGGAATTGACAGGTACATATAGCATCTCTTATCCGTGTCATATATCGTCCTTAATCTAGGCATGTCTCCATCCATCTTTTACTTATCAATAATAGTAATACAAAATATATTATTTTAATTATTCAAATTTTGTTTTTTATTTTTTAAATCTGTATTTGTTATTATTTATAATTTAGGTTGCTATAACATCCAAAAGTTATACACAAAATATGATCAAAGATCGTACTAATTAGTAATTTACATTCATAAACATTACAATAATACATTTTAATTTTGATAATATTCAGTGATTATTATTTATGAATTAAGTTTTATTTAGCAACATATATGTTATACTACTTTAAATATTATCAAATATCGTGCTAAATAGTAATTAACATTAAAAGTTGTTCATTTATCAAATCCAGTGATTCAAAAACAGATATTACTGCAAATAATAACATATTGATAACTATTATTGTATGAGTATATTTATTATAACATATGTATACATATAACTACCGTAACTATAGTTTCTACTGTAGTTAATTAGTAAAAACAATTTACAAATTATAGATTAAAATATTTATTAAGCATAAACGAATCACAAATGTTGGCTGTAACAATAATATGCCTTACAGTGTCAGGGATAAGTATTTTATTACCAAGCTCAATGTCAATATACCAGCCAGTAAATTAATTAATTACTAATACATAATTAACTTTATTGTTAGATACGCAATTTGGTAAAGAAATATTTAAAAGAAATCTTGGTTTCATTAACTTTCATATAATCATTTAAATTTAAATATTAATAAATTAACTACATAATATATAATAACATTAACTCTATATAATTATATATCGATATATTGGTAACCACTATACTATTTAGTTCATTTTATTATGATTTATTAAAATTATTTTTGATAAAATACGTATCATTCTATACCATGATCCAGTTATTAATTAGAGTGGTTATAATAATTATTAAATACTTATATTAGTATATTAAAGTCTACATTATAGGTGTATAATCACTTACTTACTAAAACAATACCCTAATCATAATAGTTATAATTAATAATATGTACACGTTTGTTTATTTGAATGCTTCATAAGTAAATACCTGCCTTACAGTCCATACATAGAAAGTTAACATGTAAATATTGATATTCTTACTCGTTATTAGAGAACATTAATTTACAAAATAATGTGTTTAATAGTCGGCGTGGTGGTGTGATTAAGAAACATCAGAGTAATTAGATGCAATAATACCAGAAGCTACTGATGATATAGACCCCAAAAACATTACCAAGGACATGAAAGCGAACGTCATATCGTAATTACCATGTATGTCCCTCAATCTACCTGTAGATAAATGTATGATATAGTGGTATGGAAATATTTCGTCTATGTATCAACTATGAATTTTATTTAATAATATCTATTATCGAAATTCTTATTGTATAATATATTATATAATATATATATTATTATTTTAAAAATTATATATGTATATTAAGTAGGCATAACATATAAAGTATGTATAACAATTACATAATTATAAGTATGCTATTTGTTATAGAAGATAGTATAGATTATGGTGTATACTATATAATGTGTAGATGTTACCAAGAGTATGTTAATACTACCTCCTACAAAGGGTCCTATGAACATTGTTATGCCTTGCGCAAATATCAGCATTCCTGACGATCCGGATAAACGAGTTATTCCAAGTAAATCACAAAGTATGTTTGTTCTGAATAAGTATTTAACTAAATATAATATTTCATTGCAATTCGTGTCACAATATACTTATATATAGTTAAAATAATATTCATATAATATATCTAACTACTTCTTCTAAATGAATAAATTATTTGTTTGAGAATATCATTTCATATTTCATTAGAAATAATGATAATTAAATTAATTTATGATAACAAAAGAATATATTACATTTACAATATTTACTATGACAACTTAAAAAATCATATGGATAATATTATTTATATATAATAATATAGTTAATATAGATATAATTAAAGTTGCATAATGGAAGTATTTGTATATATACATATAAATTAAAATCATAATACCAGAATAAAGACATATATCATATATTCAAGAAGTATATCATAAAATATAATATACGAAGTTAATATATAAATATATGGTAAATATATATAATATCAAAATAACTTTTCTGTAAGAAATAACTTTTCTGTAATTTGTATTTGTTTTTACAGATATATTACAAAAAATAATGTATTTTGCAAGAGTGGTAGAAATCATAATCATGTCATTAATTGATAAACTTTGATTTAGCTATAAATACTAATTAATTTAATAATTAGATAACCTTTGTGAAATTGTAACTCCGCAAAAAATTCCAAATATTGCAGAATTTGCAATGAGTATATTGAAATCATTAATGAGTGGCCATATTAATAATAGAATTGCACATACTGACATACAAATTGAATAGGGAATATATCTGAATAAGTTTTAAAATTGAACTAATAATAAATCTATATAAATTATAAAGATATTTGTGTTCATGTATATTTTCATATAAAACGATATTAAAACAAATACCATATATGGTTTAGAATACTTTTAAATATTATAATATGAAATAATCTAATCATTATGCATGTGTAATCTCATTAACAAATTATATACAATCACATCGAGTCACCTTATTCTATGAAGAGTTTTAAGATCGAAGACAAATCCTGAAAGTAGCCTACCCGAAGTATCCCCAAGTGATAATGCCGATAAAATCATCGTAGCATCCATTTCAGTGAAAGATTTCTGTTCAGCGGCTGCCGGAATAAAAGTTGTCAACGGTAGGTAAGACATCACAGATAGACCTAGATGTAATGGTATTCTATTTAAATGTGTGTTTGATTGTCTTTTATTGATTCTTATAGTTAAAATATTCTTTGATTAATAAAATCTTTAGACAGTTTCAATAACATTTGTTTAAATATATTCCAAATATGGCTAATATATAATATACTAATTGTTTATAAAAGGTACCTTGAGAAATAGCAAATAATGTGAATCTGCAATCTTTCCAAATATTAATGTCAATACAATTTCCCAGGTTACATAATATTTGATAGCAACCTTTGTCCAGAATTTTCTTTTTATGCCATGTAGAGTTCACCTCGTTACATTTTTCAATGTAATTAGATTTACTTTCCATAACACGTATCTTTGTTTTCTTTGATTTCGCGGAGTACTTGTTTAATTCAATAAGTGGAATGTCCGTACGACGAGAGATTTGCAATGATCTATACAGAAGACCGCAACAGCAAGCATGCGCTTGAATAGCTCCGATTATCAAAAGACCGCCATCAAATCCATATTTGTTAAATAAGTGATATAGCAACTGTTCGTGTTAGGCGGAGGTGATCTAAGAACTATGAACATAGATTAAAATGCAGAATTTGAAAGTGGCAAACATAAATAGCGGCATACATATTTAGAATCCTATTTGAATACGGTAATTGTGAAACCCGAGGAAATATAAAAGCTCCCAATGCACCTCCTGAAGTAGCCAGCGACATAGCAATGCTTCTTCTATCGGAGAAATATTCTCCTATGACAACTAACGAAGGACTATATATAAGACTTCCTCCGATCCCTAAATAAGGTGAGTAAATACTAGCTCGTAACCAAAGATCAAGTAATCTATTATCATATATATATTACCATAAAAAAACTATCATATGAGTTTTAGAGGATAAATGTTGTAAAGTTGTATCATTGAAAATATTGCTCATAATAGAAATATAACCTCCGACGATAGAATGTGAAAATAAAAAATATTCCGTACAATTAGAAAAACTATTTAAGATACATCCGACCGTTAAAATGAATCCGCCTAGAGTGACTACTCGCTTCGCTCCATATTTCCTGGCCAAAGCATTTGATATGGGACCTAACAAAGCATAGTTAATATCATATAAGATATCATATGCAAACATAAGTTAAGTATACGTATATTTATTAAATAGATATTCTTATTTAGTAAAATATGATTACGAATAATGTATTAAAGATATGTAATCACTCTACTAACTCAATCCCATTCTGACAGCACTCGAAGATCCATTCACCCAAGCTGTCAAGGCAGCGCTACTATGATATTTTTCTATAAGTCGTGTGTAGATCAATCCATAAGATTTACCATAGCCGCCGATAAGCATATGGATAAGGGAACAGCCAAAGACGCAAACCCAACCCCATCCTCCATTCGGACACTCATTTTTAACATCAGAAATTTGGTCGGATGACTTCTCATTTCTCTTGATATCTTGATATAACATAGCCGAATGGGATTCATCTATCTCGGATGGAGGTTTAATATGTTCATTCAATATTCCACCACGGGATACGATATCGGAACAATCAATTTCGGTGCCTATTGTTATAGGGTATTCAGGTAAACGAACATCGCCGAGAGAAGATACATTGTCTAGTCGCCTAATAGAGTTTGCCGGAGCATCCTTGTCTACAGAACATTCTGTTTGAGGCGGATCCATATCCTTTTGTTAATAATTATTAATTATAGTCGAGATTATCTAGCGAAGAATACCTTGAAATAATGACTACTTTGTCTTCCTATGGTAATTGGTAATACAACTGAAGACATATCTATTCATCTGTATAATGTCCAAAGAAACCCAGCATCGTGTATACATACAATATTTATGAAGTATATTTCGTCACAATTTTATCTCAGATATTGATATCTTACAAGTCGATTACGTTATTCTTTTTCTGGTAGTTTCAAGAAACTAATTCCTGTAAAGTGTAATGAGGTATATAGCAGTATAGAATATTTATATTGAGTTGTAACCGATTGATTAATTCATAAGCTAATCATTTATTTATAACCAAATGAAGATTTCATATCCTTTTAAAAATAATTCATAATATAATCGATAAATCTTAACCAAATTATTTATTCCTAACAATTAGTAATTTATTACCTAATATTTAATTCATAACTTAATTAATTATTCATAAATTAATTATTAAATCTTAACCTGCTTTTTAACCTAATTATTAAGTATTATTCTATTAATTAATTCATAACCTACCTTTTAATTCATAATCTAATTATTAAATATTAACCTAATTATTAATTCATAACTTAATTATTAATTTGTACCCTAATTATTAATGCATAACTTAATTATTAAATATTATCCTATATGTTTAAAAGTATAAAAGTAAAATTAAAAAGTATACTTTTTAATTCATAACCTAATTATTAATTCATAACTTTATTGTTAAGGGATAACCTACTTTTCAATGCTTACTCTATTTATTAATCATTATCCTAAGTATTAGTTATTTATTATTAATCAAAAACCTAATTATTAATTCGTAAACTTATAATGAATTCATAATATATCTATTAATAAGTTAATATACTGTTAATGTACGGTTAATAACTGCTATATCCATAAACTAATGAATATTGTAGGGTGCATTTTAATCCATGGATTAAAACTAATAATAATATAGGAATAGTGGGAATTAACAATATAATATAATAATATAACAATATAATATAATAATATCACAATATAATATTATAGAAAATAATACTTATTAGATTATAATTTTACACATGCCTACATAATATAGGTGTATATTATATATTAGTAATTAATTATATATATATTCACATTCGCTACTACGATACTCAAATAATCATAGTGTATACTTAAAATAAATAAGTATATTTCTAATCTGTGCATTTATACTAATATACTTGTTTAATAAATAATTTTATATTTAAATAATTATACATTATTTGGTTCAGACACCAGTAAATTGAACAATTTAAAGCTAAACACATTTATATATAACCTTACTGCCAAATGTATTTTTCAGGGGATAATGACACATGCGCAATGGAAAATAAAACCTACAATACCGCTAGGAGGCGAACATAAATGATTGTATAATGTTGATATGTGGTTACTTAGGTTTACTATGGTTTACTTAGATAATAATTTTTATTTATAGATCTAACTATTATATTAGGTTTATCATTTAATATGTTTACATAATTTGATAAGATAATACAAGTATTAAAAGTCTTTATATATATATATATATATATATATATATATATATATATAATTAACTAATTATAAGTTATTGCGTATATTAAACATAAGTAATTACTTAAAAAATAATAACATAAGGTTAATTTTTATAAATACATTGTTCTATAAATTTTTAAAATTTGTTATTTTATATATATTTCACAATATATAATATATTAATGTCGAATACAAATGTTAATATTGAAATAAAAACTGGTTATGTTGTAACATCAAAACTATTACATTTAAATAGGTGTTTACTCTCTATTTATGGCACAATATATTAATTATATATAATATATATATTTTGTGTAATTAGTCAACTTTAATAATGCATTTACAAATTATTTTAATTATTAAACACATATTAAATTATATAATATGATATAACTGAATAGCATTTGTATTATCATGAGAATTACTTACTTTTTTTACTGACATTAATATATACAATAAATATAGGCCTATTTATTAGTATTTCGTATAAAACTAAAGTTGTTTGTGATATATTACATAATACATTCATTATTCAATAATCTCTCAATTGTTATTGTTCGTATTAATCGAATTTTCGTAACTCGGTGGCATACGGATTAACAATTTCTCTAGTATTTTCTTCGACTTTCTATGTTACCGAGAAGTAGGTAAATCCGAACCACGCCCACTTTCCATTTCGCGGCAGAGATTAGTTTTCGGGAAACGCCCATATTCGACTTTCTAAAACGCACGCACTGCCTTCAGCTATCGATGATATTCACGGGCATCGGATTATTCACTCAAAGAAATTACAGCCGTACACATATAACATTAAAATACATCGTATGCTCGAGTATTAATATTTATTTCGCTGACTCCGTGAATGAATAACATTGCAATCTCAGTTGGAAAATCCATTTCGCGGATATAATCGATACAGTGAAAGCGATCAATATCATCAAATATCGAACGCGATAACTTCGTTTAATAACGTCCGATATTCTATTGTGCCCCTCCTTCATACGCCATGTAGACGCTCGTTTTCATATGCGATGCGTTCACAACGCGTACCGTACGTTTACGTGGCGTTCGGCGTATTGTTGTGCATCCGACGCGTTACGGCGAATGGCGTTTACGTGCCAAGCGTACTCGGAGCCATCACGGAGGTCAGCGAGGCCAACAGACAGCCTCCGTTACTACGCCTGCTACAGTACGAAACCGATCATCTGTGGTAAGTCCGGTTTTGGTGGCGAATTTAGTATGAAAAGTAACGGTTTTCCGGGGCCATAGGCCGTAGGTTTAACGGTAGTGTGTTATTTAGTATGTAGTGCGTTAGCTGGTACTATTTCTAAGGGTACGCGAGTGTTTGAAATGAAAAATGCACAGTGAAAAAATAGATATGGTACGGAGTCGAGCATGCTATGTTCTGTTGTTGGTAGATATGAGATTAGTATAGCGATAATGCGTTATCTGGTATGACATTAATGTCGATAATAAACATTGTGGCGGTGATAATAGGGAATTAAGTAGAATATGATATAAGTAAAATGTTGATCCTATATAAAGATGATCAATAATTGTCTTTGTGTGGCTATTTTACAGAAACGTGTGATCAGATTATTTATAAAGTAAATTTAATATAAAATTATATATTTTTGTTAAATAAATTAATTATAAACATGAAATCATATTGAAGTTTGATCGTATTCAGTTATATAAGAGTTTTCTTCATTCTCGAGTAGCTAGTACCGAAAGCAGTGTTACGATTTTTCAAAGGACTATATTAGTTTATCTCCCCTGTTCATATACAATGAGAATACAATGAGAATACAAATATATTCAAGATTAATTGATTTCATATAGATTATATAAATTATTAAGTAATAATTGATTATAATAATAATTATAAATGATCTTTACTACTTTTGTATAAATTATATGTATAAAATACGTTACAAAATTATAACTGCATATAGTAATTAGGTATTTCGTTATGTTATATCAGCCTATTTAGTATCAGCCTATATATTATTATATAGATAGTCTATAAGGTGGTATATATTGTATACTATATTATAATCGATATCGTCCTCTTTATAATGGTCTATAATGTATACATTATACTATAGTATATATTTGACTATATTGCAGAATATATACTAAACTTTATTGTAATCTATGTTGTAGTATATATACTTGTCTAAACTATAGATTATATTCTATAGTGTTATAGTTCAGGCAATAATGTTGTCTATATCTTAAAGTAAAGTATAGCCTTTATATTTGTATATTATGTAGTTTATATAATAGCCTATATTGACTATATTACAGACTATGTTATAATATATATAATTGTCGATATCGCAGACTATATGCTGCCTATATGTAATAGATTATATATATATATATATTACGTAATAATCATATGAGGACATTTCAGTCTGGCTCAGAATCTCCATTGATAAATTTACAAATTCCCTTCCTACATCCTGATTTCTAGTGAATCTTATTATCCCCGCAGCGTAAAACTGGCTTTGAATACGGATTAAGGATTAACACGATACTAGTTGTTGTAGTTATCCCAGATTACCGTTAAGATGTTCTTTCGTTATCATCATAGCGGGGAAATACTCTCTACTATAACGGGCCATTAAATTGTATCACGGGGTAGAGTCAGTTTCAGCGAGAGATTATGAATTGTGTAAATATGAGCCTAGTTGGTGTGAATGGAGATATATGAGTTAAGTATAACTTTATGAGCTATCAGATCGGAGGTATGTAAATGTCTGTAGGTGTATGTAGATGTATACAGGTGTATTTAGATGTATGCTGTTGTATGTAAGTGTGTGGTAAATATATGTAGGTGTGTAGGTGTATTTTATTATATATATTTTCAATATTTTATTATTTTATATTCATTTTAATATTTATAATTATATTATTTGTAAACAATATAATTATTAAGCAAAAGTCACTCATTTATCAATAATTACTCCTTAATAATACTTAGCTTACATAGAAATCGTTATACTAAATATTTCATTGTTATAGTAACTACAACAATATAGTTATTGTACTGCAGGTTTTACGTGGAGGTCACGCAAACTCTACACGAAGGCCCACTTCCCGTAGCCCTAGCAATTCGAACTTCCGGTACGGTGTCTAAGTTGTTATCCCCACGCGGTCGAGTACGACTTCCGCCACCTGGAGTCCATAATAAACTTCGTTTTAACGTCACCATCCGTGCTCTCAGGTTCCTTGTTCTCTAACTAATGAGTATATTATGAGTACGTATATTGATTTATATGTTGGTGTTATTTAGATAAATACTACAATACACACTATTATTGTTAGCCTCATCAAGTTAAATATAAAATTGGTAAAAGAGTAGTATTTGATTATGTTATTCAGTATCAAAGTACATCGTTTGAGGAGCATTATCATATTTTCTTGTAATGTTATGAATGCATAAAGCTCTCTTTTATTATGTGTATATGACATAATGTAAATATCTGGTATTATTTTATAACATCAATCATTAATCATACAAGTCTATATTTATTTATAAATATATATGACCATGTATAGATGTAACAGATATTAATTTGTATCTATATGAATTGTGAAAATATACCATCTACTAACGAATACAAATATTACATAATTATTATTATTATTATTATTATTATTATTATTATTATTATTATTATTATTATTATTATTATTATTATTATTATTATTATTATTATTTTTTTTTTTTTATTATTATTATTATTATTATTAGTATTATCATTATTATTATTATTATATTACAAAAATAACCTATTCAGTATTAATTGGAAATGAAATTTCAGTATGAAATTTCAATATAATGTCTTGCTCAACTCATGGGGTCCCTCGAGGTAGTGTTCCCGGCCCCCCCTTCTTTTTTCCTTAAATATTAACCATATTAAGTATCTTCTAAAATAATTCCCTAATATTAAATACTTTGTTTATGCAGACGATATGCAATTACTTTCAATATTCTCACATAATCATAATATGTCTAAAAATCAAGATATTTGTCTCTGTGCAAATAATATTAGTAACTTGCTTTTAGAATATAACCTTCTAGTAAACACAAATAAGACAGAACTGTTAAATATATCTCTTACTGATGTTAAGTTCTCTGTATTTACTTTGGGTGATATTATAATAAACCATTATTAAAAGTTAAAAGTTAAGGATTTATAATCATTAATAAGCTTTCATTTAAACCACAAATCTCAAATATATGTAAAACCGCCAATATGTCCTTATATAAAATTAAATCCATACGTAAATGTATTAACCGTGTAAAGCATGTATCTCCACTCACTTGTGTTCTCGCGTATTGACTACTCAATCATTAATAATCACAATATATATTGCCACAACATATCTATTTCAATTAAATATTACTTCCCGTATTCATCCCTTAGATCTGCCAAGTCAGTAAAACTTAATCTACCAAAATATAATTATAGATTACTCCTGGGTAGATCATTTAGAATTACTGCGCCACTAAACTGGAATTTACTTTCAAATAAGTTACTATGTATAAGTAACGTTATTTCATTTAGAGCCAAAGTAAAATGTTACTTGCTCTCATTACACATTTAGTTTCATTCCCACATTTTGCAATTATTATTTTATAATTTAGGGTGTTTAAATAAACTAACCAATCAATTAATTATTATTATTATTATTATTATTATTATTATTATTATTATTTATGATATTATTAATATTATATTATAGCTTTCTAAATATAAAAAATATTAATTTTTTTTATGAACAACATCACGCATTGTTCACATATTATATTAACACCTTTAGAATGTACAATATAAATTGTAAAGAATACACAATATATATATATATATATATATATATATTATACTGTACAAAATACATTGTACTTATTCATTTGCACTATTACATTATATAATGAATTTGCACTGTACATAATTGCACATAACATGACATAACGCATAGCAAAAACAATATTGCACTACACTCTGTAGAGTCTAGCTATTATTTACATTATTCATTATATGTATCCGATGTGATATGTTATCCTATGCAATCCTATGTCTTATATTCTATATTTTCTAATATTATTCAATACACTCTTATGTAATCCTACACTAAATCCCCTTATATTATGTAACTTTACACTATACTCCCTTACCATATTTAACCCTGCACTCTACCCCCTTACCTTATGTAACCCTACGCTATAACCATATTATCACGTGTATCCTTACATTCTACCCCATTATCTTATGTAACCCTACACTATACCCCTTACCTTATGTAACCCTACGCTATACCCATATTATCGTGTGTATCCTTACATTCTACCCCTTACATCATGCGACCCTATACATTACCCACTGCGGTATATAACCTTAAACTATACCCTCTTACCTTATTTACCCTACATTCTACCCCATTGCCTTATGTAACCCTACACTATACCCCCTTACCTTATTTACCCTACATTCTACCCCATTACCTTATATAACCCTACACTATACACCCTTACCTTATTTACCCTACATTCTACCCCCTTACCCTATGTAACCCTACACTCTAGTACCTTGCGCCTATCTCATGGTATGAATACCTAAATGAGATATCGTATGCTCTATCTCTTCACAGGATAGGTATGGACAGTATTAACTTTTACGTCACAGATGTTCATATTGCTAAACATGAGAATATATCTGGACGCGCATGGACAAGATTGGTTTGTACGTAGAAATATATAATTTAACATATAATTATAAATGTTAAAGGACTTTTAGGATTCAATACATTTGGTAATTTACGATGACAATATTCCTCAGTTTTATAAAATTAATATTCAAAAAATCAGATAGTAATTTGTACATAATATTTCATTGTTATTTAGGATAATATACAAAAATATAAAAAACTGTAACATACTTTTAATTGTATTTGAATGAGAAATATATTATTTACGAACACAAATTTAATCTTTCTCGGGAATTTTATTATAACGTGAATTTCAAAACTCAATTACTAATAATAATTATATATAATAATTATAATTAATGGAAGCTAAACGATATATAACATAAGATATTATACATAATATATATTTGTATTAGTAATAATGAAGCAATGTATATCAAATGTATAATATACTTACATGTATATATTCTATTCTATATTATATTATAATAGTATCTATATGTAAAATGAACTGCCAAAATAAATAATAAGTATTTGAAAACACCTGTCTAGTTTTCCATTGTTATTATTTGAATAAACACAATAACTAGCATATTACTATATAATATATACTATATCTCTATATATACATATACATATATATACACATATATATATATATATGTGTGTGTGTGTGTGTGTGTGTGTGTGTGTGTGTGTGTGTGTGTGTGTGTGTGTGTGTGTGTGTGTGTGTGTATGTATGTATGTATATATAAATACTTGTCTGTATTACGAAATAATACAAAAATATATTAAACATAGAATAACGTATACATTATATAAAACATATTATTCCAACATTAATAATTATTAAATAATACATGATACAAAATTGAATAGTATTTAATTTTTAAATATACAAAATAATGATTCTATACATCAAGAGCTTCTTATAAATGGAATCGACTTCCTAAACAATTATTGTCTCCCACCATATCACCAAACAGTTTCAAGCGCAAGCTAAAAAAACTGCCTGCTTACGTGAAACTAATAATTATTATTGTACCTTTTTTTATCTTCAACTCAATATCGAAAAAGTATTATTATTTTAACTGTTGCATTTTCTAAGTAAATGCTTACACACACATTTATTATATTACAATCTAATTTGTTTCAATGCGAAGTTATAAAGAAATCAGATTTAAATTCATTCTACATCCACTTCGTACATAATATAATATATTATCATGTATTAACAGCCTATCATTAATGTATTCGTAACTCCGTTATCCATTCACGCAGACCAAGTCTTTTCCGATTCTAGTTGTGAGTCGACTGCAGCGACTAACTCGGACAATGGACGTCGCGCTATTGTTATCTGTGGGCGTGGCTTTCGTTTTTCTCGGGCGTCACGTGAGTGCACGTCACATGGTCTATCTGGTGAAACATCCGCTACGCCTGGTGTTGACGTTATTATGCAGATTCGCCGTTATGCCAGCCGTTAGTACGTGTCTTGCCACACACGATTACGTCATCGAAGATCTCCTCTTAGGCCTATTATGTCATAGGTGATGATTACCGCACCGAGGATAGCATCGTACCGGAAACTCGTCTTACGATATTGCAAATCGTGTTTAATTGTATCCAACAACTATAAACATAAACCGTATCTTATATATTGATTTGAATATATTGTTCTTTATAATAATATATATATTCAATTTATTAAATGACATTAAAAAGAATTGATATGCAAATAGTTGGTACTAAACTTCCTTATATAAATAGTTCTCTGATATTAAGATAATGACTAATTGTGATATTTATGGCTCCTTTTCTCTGTTATATAATATATAGATTATCTCAGATACAATCAACCAGATAACGCGTATCTTTAGATCGGCATATAACCTACCCATAAGACCTATCTTTAGGTCGGTCTAACACGCCCAACTTGATAACGTGCACATTTAGATAGGATTAGGTCTGTCCGAGCTCTTCGGGTGCAGTCGTAATGAGGTGTTTGCTATGGTCACTTGTATCGTGTGTCCAGGAGACGGTGTGGTTTGTCTGTTTGTCGCTCTTATCTTCCTACTCGATACCCACGGATTCGAGGTCGGTACATTCAGTGTCCCGGATTAACTAATTAAGTTACTAATTAACTACACAAATGAATTACGAATATAGCGATACATAGTTAAGTAGTGTTAGTACCATTGATAATGAATAATTGATAATGATATGTGTATATAAATAATAGTAAATGGTATTCAATAAATAATAAATACTATTTATTATTATTTACTCAGTCGATTTTACCAATTTATGTATTGATATTGATATTTACTTGGTAATAATTAATAATGTTAAAAATTAATTATAATTGTATTAAAATGTAATATCATTAAAATGTAATAGCATTATATATATTCTAAAATATTGTATTAAAATTCTAATTCAATATATATAATGATTTGTAAAATTATTATTATCATTGTATATTAACTTATATTAATTTATATTAATATTGTATGATCTTATATTTTTAAAATTGAGAACTTCTTAATAATTTTTTATCTAGAAAATAAGATAATATATTGTTTGTATTATGTTATTCTAAATATGCATATAATTAATCTAATTACTGAAAGTAATTCGATAACCTTCCTAAGTATAAGTTATGTTAAGCAAGGGTTATTTTAAATATTACATGCAAATTATAAATATTCATCATCTTTTTGACAATGTATCACTGTTGTAATTCAATACTTTCGGTATAAAACTAATTTTTTCATACGTTTAATTATAAAACTTTGTCTACGCTATTAAAATTGTATATAGAATTTTTTTTATATTGTAATTTATAATCGATTATAATTATATTATTATATTTATTATATTATATAGAAATAATTACTTAAGAATAGTGAGCTCGTACACTGTACACTCTGTATATATACTGTACAGTGTACAGTATATAGTGTACACTGTGCACTGTACTACAGTAACTGTAAGCTTTACAATAGTAGTTCTATAGTTTATACAAATAAATGTACTGTACAATGTATAATGTACAGTGTATACTGTATACTCGTATTACATAATGGAACATTATGTAATAAATCTTCGAAGGGTAACTCTATCGACCATATTGGTATTGATTATACGTAAAAACTTATTAAAAGCCTTCTGATATCAACTTACATCACTGTTCGCTATAACCAACGGAAGCTTTTATAATATTCTAGAGTTTTGTTTTTACAACATGCGAACATCCTAAATTTAGAATCGGTACTACTAAAAGTATTAGATCGACTCCTTTATAGTGCCTGAACTTGAACTATCCTACTAACAGTTATACCGTTACATAACAGAACAATAAAGAAGACACCACCAATGCCTTCACTTTAGCCTGCAGTATCACATTGGTTAATTGTTTTTCATCTTTGGGTTAGTATATTTATATATTGTTTTATAATATTGATATTCATTGTATATAATTTATATATAATAAATCTATTTTATGAGGAATTATTGTTGAAATTATTTCAAACCGTTACAACGAAATAATTGTTAAATTTAGATATATATACATATATATATATATATATATATATATATATGTATATATATATTTATATATATATATATATATTCCTAGAATTGTATCTGTATTATCGCCTTTCACTTGATTTAACCCATGCATGTATAGCTAAGAACAAATCGGCATATTTATATATGTTAATGTTAATGATATAAATAGGTGTGATTATTTTATAATCGAGATTTCTTGATTATTAATTTTCTATGTGGATTTATTTCAGGATTAAATTGATTAAATTGGATTAAATTTCTCCAAACTATTGAAAATAATGATAGTACATTTTTCACATCCTTCTCATAGATTAGGAATTAATTAGGATTTTTAATACCACCAATTGAATACAATTGATGTAATTTCATAACGTAACTTATTTCTGGATAATTGATAAAAATTGATAACTCCTACTATGTGTGAGCTGGAGGTTTAAATATATACAGACATACGTGTACATCGTACACTATACGTAATTAATCACGAAGTGGTTCTATTGTGAGTAATGCTCGCGGAATAGGCATTCCCTACTATATCTCATGTATCTGACCGCTTAACACGAATACCAACAACTTAGTTATAGATTGTTCTGGAGAATGTTACAGAATAGTGTATAAAAACTCTTTATTTATTGCTTTTTCGGCGATTGTTTTCTTTTGCATTTATTTATATATATATATATATATATATATATATATATATATATATATATACATATATATATACATATATATATATATATATATATACGTTTATATACTGTATGTATAAATACATATAGTAAAATACTGTTAAATAAATATATTTAATAATTTCAATTAGTTTAAATGTATCTTTAAAGTTTAAAAAACTCAATGAAATTGTATTTCAATAGAAAATAAAATTAGAAATAATTTAATATGATAAATCTTAGAATTATATATTATTAAATTCAATTTTTAATATTAATAACATAAACAGTATACATTATAATTTCCACTCAAGGTCCCCGCCACCTAATCACATATTACCCACAGCATTCCTCCCTATATGGACCATGGTACTGGAGACTAGGCTGTTCGGATATCCTGGACATGTGCAGAAGCTGCCATTTCGTTATATAATCTCTCTTTTCGTTTACCAGGTCATATAAGTTCGATTGGCCTACATATTGATATTGATAACAATTAATACAATATAATACTAAAGTGTTTGTACATGAGAATAGTTGACATTATATATGCAGGGTAAATATAGGACGAAGTGTTCTATCCGTAAATGATATATTCTATTATACAGCGCTTAATAAATAATAATAAATATTAATTCTCTATTTTATTTTTATGATATACTTTGATATATATGATATACTTTTTATGATTACTTCGCAGAATAATATATTTAATTGTTATATAATCTATATATAGCATTACATAATATTTATTCGTATTACACACTATTAAACTCTTTTTAGAATCCTTATAATTTCCCAATTAATTCAATAACTTTCAGTATAATAATAGCAAATACGTCTCTACTTCACGTGTACGCTACGAGTCGTGCAGTGATCCTACATACTCTCCATTTCATTACACAATTTCATCCTGTCGATTTCAGTCGCTCACTCTGATGACCGGATATACCTTAAGGATCCGGTGTTCTCGGTTGCAGAAACGTCTGGACGCATTGATAAACGAACCCCTGTTCCTCGTCATTCTTATCGTATTAATAATCGCATCGGGAGTGTCGGCCAGTGTGGATACTTTGGATGGGGTTAGTACTAGCTGACTATTTGTTCATGCTCTGATAATCAGTTGGAGTGAAATTACAATATTAAATATCAACGAGTAAAACATAAACTCATTTAAATATTAATTCTGTTTTTTGAAGCTTTTAAGCTTTTAAGTAAACAAAAACTAATATAAATATATATATATTAATATATTTGATAATATTATTTATATTTAAAATCTAAGAATATAATTAAAATATATATTAATAAGTCTACTACAAATTATATATATATATATATATATATATATTATGATGTATATCGTATACTATTTAATAGAATATACTTTAATGTATACATATATATTTGTATATTTTGATATAATAATTCTATACAATTAAATATAATCTATCCTGATTAACTAGGTTGCTTTTCATCATTTGGGGCTATCCTTCTTAATCATCATTATCGGTTTTATTATCGGTATATTTATCACTTTTACATTAGGTTAGTGTAATAAGTATACTTAGTATATATACTAAAAAAATACTAATAATTATTTTTCATGATTTTATAATACTAATTAACTTTTAATATAATTAATTAAATAAATAATATCATTAAATAAATATCATAATGTATTATCTAATCATGAAAAATAATTATTAAGTTTTAAAAGTATCTTTATATTTATAAAAAAAAAATTATAATAATTATTAATTACTATATTAAAATATAATGTAAGAATGAATTAGAGATATTTATTATGTAATAATGTGTAATAATGTTTCTATTAACTAAAGTTTACTATTAGAATAAAAATTGGTTAGAAAAGTATATATTTATTATATTCTATATTAATAACATAACATTATAACAATATTTACTTATAAAGAATTTACAAACATTCCTAAATATATACCAACCTTTTGTAGTTACAATCATAATGATAATATCTGCTATAGTAAAACTTATAACACATATAGGGATAGTTATATAGTTTTAATAGAGTAATGTATGTTTTACAAAAGTACTTTATAGTAATTTCATTACTATAAAGTACTTGCATTAATTTCGATAAAATTAGTATATAAAAATTATGGTGTATTATATATAAACATTTAACTTATAATATAAAATGTAACACTGTAATACATTTTTTTTAATTTATAGTCATATTATAATCATATTATAGTCATATTTTTATTTAATTTATAGATATTTAAATATTCGATAAAGTTCGTTATTTTTTTAAACTCCATTTGATAGATCAAAACTTATGTGATTTTATTATAATCTAGTATTTGAATAATCTACATAAATATGCTATTAATAATAATTTGAATTCGTGTAACAAAATAATATTATACTAAATATATGATTATCATCAAACAATACGTAACTAAAACGTGTATTATTTCTAACTGTATTTGTTTAGATATAACTATATGAAATTATCCGTTATGAGTTATATCGTAAGTTATTGACATAAATAATTTAAATTTAAATTTAAATAAGTTTAAATCAACTATACCAACTTACATTTATTTTTATAATGTATTATGTATTCAATAATGCCCCTATTGTATTAGAAAATAGCATTACAAAATGAATCATTAATATATAGTTTGACAGTTTATGTAGATAACCGATGTCTTCTTATATAAATAATATATTTAAATATGGAATGGTCTATTACAATATATATTTTATATCAATATTCACAATTCAAATATAAATTATTATCGCATATATTACTTTAATATAACTATAGAAATTGAAAAAGTATGATAATAATACCATTAATTCTATGATACATTTCATTATATATAGTAATCATAATTACAATCATAATAATACAATTATTAATAATTATAGATAATTGAACCTGATATTTATAAATTGATTATTCGATGCTGTTTATTTGAACTAACAACTAACACCACGAAAGGATTTTCATCTCACACGATGGTCGTGATATCATTGCATCTATCTTCTGCCGGATTGTTGTTGCCTCGAGCTACCCTGGAAAGCGCACTCTACCGACCGAGATCCACACTAGTCGCTAAAGTTCCAGTTCTTCTCGTGATAACGTCGCAGTGCGGAGGTCTACTCTGCCTGCTGATCTACAAACGGTGGTCGACTACTCTGCAAGTCCGCGAGAAACGACGCAAACAAAACGAAGAGGCTTCATCGCGAGGCGGTGTAGCTATCAAAGGGAAACCCGACGGGAAGAAAGGGAAGAATAGTTCGGAGTTGACGAATTCGTATGAAGATAGCCTTTCCGATATCGAATTCGATAATCTGGAAATTATCGATAACAAGGAGACATGCATTTAAAAAAATACAAAGGGAATTTGACGAGTATTTTACGAAGAATTCAATAATGGGAACTATCTGATATGATATATAAAACGATACTATTTTTATACGCGCATCCGCAATCAACTCAATATTATAGATTGTATATTTTATTATTTACTATTTACTATGTACTTTTACAATATACATTAACCTTTTTCTCAAATCTTTGAGAATCTTTGATAATCTTTGAGAATAGTTATTTCATATAATAAATAAAATGTGAAATTAAATATAATATTTGAATAATATATAAATATAGAAATACCCACTTTTTAGATTGCCCTAAAATATTCTGTTTAAACAATATAATTCATATGTGCATCATACTTTATCTAGATATCTATACATCTATATATATATATATATATATATATATATCTATATATATATATATATATATATATATATATATATATATATATACATATCTATATATATATATATATATATATATATATACATATCTATATATATATATATATATATATATATATATATATATAGAGATATATAGATATGTATATATATATATATATATAGATATGTATATATATATATATATATATATATATATATATATATCTATTTTATTTTAGATTATCACATTTATTAGAGCAAATTAATTATAAGAAATAATAAAAAAAATTCCATAATTTAGAACGTTAGTTGTTTAGAATATGAAGGCGATTACGTTATGTTTGGATGCTCATAGTCATAATGTCTCGCTTTGTTAGACCGATTGATAGTAAGTCGTTATAGGAAAGTGTAGACGGTATACCTGGTCAGTTCCAGCAGGATGAGCTAAACGCAAAGTTTGTTAGATTTGTTACACGTTTTGTGTGGGCAGTTATATCGGGGGTATTATAATGGGACATTTTCTGTATGTTATATGTGTCAATTTAAATGTCGGTAGATATATCTTTGTTAATAATATATGGTGTGTCTGGGTTTATTTTGTAAGTTAGTATGTTTATGTAGACTATTTAGGTAGTTATGTCTGTGGATTTACTTAATCACTTACTTAATCACTTACTCACTTACTTACTTACTCATTTACTCATTTACTCACTTACTTACTAATATACTCACTCACTCACTCACTTACTCACTCACTAACTTACTCACTTACTCACTTACTTACTCACTAATATACTCACTTACTTACTCACTCACTTACTCACTTATTCACTAACTCACTTACTCACTCACTTACTCACTCACTTACTTACTCACTTACTCACTAATATACTCACTCACTTACTCACTCACTCACTCACTCACTTACTCACTCACTCACTCACTCACTCACTTACTCACTTACTCACTAACATACTAACTCACTTATTTACTAACTCACTTACTCACTTACTCACTCACTCACCTACTCACTCACTTATTAACTCACTCACTTACTCCCTCATCATTTATTCATTACAAATGACTCAATTTAAATTAACTATGAAGGTATTGTCTAAGAATTACAGAAAGTTTTGCATGTTATATATTTTATATATTATAGATAAACATATATTTTTAAGCATATACTATATTTAACATACTATAACATATAATGTATTGGGTATATATAATACAGGTTTATAGTATTGTATTATTATGTAATAAATGCTATTATATATAATATAATTAAATATAAGTAAATAAAAATATTCATTTAGTAATAATAACTATATATTTATTTGTAAATTAGCAGAGATTCTTTGTTCATATATTCCATCATATTTATTTTAATAGATCT
>OZ038314.1:23265156-23317656 GCA_964035775.1 Osedax frankpressi | reverse complement strand
AACCTTTTCTGATAAATGGTTTATAGTCTTCACCGAAGATAATGTACTGGAACTGATAAGAGAAGTAAGGTTTGAAGGTGAGTGAATACAGTCGTCGATAGGAATAGACCATATATGAAATCATGAAAATTTGGCAGAATTAAAGAAACAGGTGGTACAATTCTTGTTGAATCAGAAATGGTAAGAGACTGATAGGGGAGATGTTTATATTGCAAGGGTTATCAGAGGTCAATCATGGGACCCCTGCAGTTATCGCACTGTTTGTAAGACCAGCGAGGGTCATTGAGAAATTCGGCAAGATCTCCTATGTCTTCAATCTTACACAACGACATCAACTCCCTCTCGATATCACCGGTCAGGTAAAAGTCATTAGAAACTGTTTCATCGCTGATTGGATCGGGGATAAGTCGAGAGGCATCCATTTCGCTATCGTTATCTGTTGGCCAATCATCTGTGAACGAAAAGAGAGAATTAGCCCAGAGATACCAACCATCTTAGATAAGTTAATAAAATAAATTTAATAAAATGAATTTGTATCTAAATTGAACAATTCAAATTATTAATTATTAATAAACAATAAAACTATTATTATTTTATAACCAATATTAATTTACATTCACCATAAATTATATTTTTGATCCAATTAACTTCCTAAACTATCTACTAACCTAATCTAAATAGTAATTAATTACTTTAATTATCGATTTACCTAATCTCTTTGCTTCTTCTTCTATCACCCAAACCACACCCCTTTACATCAAACCACACCCCTTTACATCAAACCACACCCCTTTACATCACCCCCACCAACTCCACACCATCTCCCCACTTATTTATTCACTACTCCTAGACCTGATCAGCCTCACCCTCACCCTAACCTACCTTCTTATACCTACACACGTCCTTGTCCCTTCAGTAACACCCAAACCCTAACCTATCTTCTTATACCTCCACACGTCCTTATCCCTTCAGTAACACCCTCACCCTAACCTACCTTCTTATACCTTCACACGCCCTTGTCCCTTAAGTAATACCCTAACCTACCTTCTTATACCTCCACAAGCCCTTGTCCCTTCAGTAACACCCTCACCCTAACCTACCTTCTAATACCTCCCCACGTCCTTGTTCCTTCAGTAACACCCTCAACCTAACCTTCACTATTCATATCGCTATCTGCTATGTCATCGGAACAATTGGATATGGTATTATTGTCTCCCGAGGTGGTCTGAGTAGGATGGTCATTGGGTTTCTCTAGACCGTCGGTTAGTAAAAGCCGTCGTTTGGCCGGAATCGACGGTCGCAAACTGGACACACCCGCCGGGGTTTGACGTCTGTGTTCCGGGGTTGGCTTGCAGTGGTTTGCGTGGCTACGTACTTTTATCAACCGCACTACCAAAGACTGCAGGTGAGACAGCTTGCCCTGCAATGGCATTAATAGCGAATGTTAATTCATTACGATCGATAGGATCTAAGTTGTAGTAATTGATATTCAATGTAAACCATCCATGCGAATTAAAAACAAAATATATTACATCAATTTGATTGTTTGCATTTAGTCTTGTGGAGTATGAATTTACATCCCAACAATTAAATGAATAAAAATGTTATTATTTCCCAGAATTTTTTAGATAAGTTGGAGATATATTCATCCCTAAGATAGGGTGGAGATATATTCCCTGAACTAGTTCACACGATGGCTACCAGGCGATGACCTACGGAGTTCAATATAACTACCTTAACTTGGACGTTTTCGGTGTGTATCTCATTAATTTGGTTGTCACACTTCGATGCCTGTTCCTTGAGTAGCGCCCTCTGTCTTTGGTACAGCGTAACATACTCACCAATAGTATCGGTTTCACCCTGAAAAGTGTAACATCGGAACATTATGATGCAATTTATGGGCTCTAGTTTTTTATATTTGAATATAAAACACGTTCTGTTGTCATTCGGTAATAAAATATCGTTGGGATTTAATTTGATTTACTAGAATGCAATACGACTTCCATACAAAGATTATATCCGATTGGCGTTATAATTGATAAACTTATTGATTATAAATGGTTCCAGAATTATTGAAGTCTATATTCAGTGGTAAGAAGAACACCTGTAGTTGGAGAACGGTGTGTTCAAGTTGCTCTCTATCTTCTGAGAGATCAGCTTGTTTTCTCATGGTAGATGAAAATTTCTCCTATTCAAATAATCAATTATTAGAATTATATAAAGAAACAAAGTGTTACTGAGATAAAATTGAACAAATCAATGATTTAAAATTGTTACTATTATTATAATGATATTAAGGTAAAGTATGTATAAAGGTCATAATTTAACCTCTAAAAGTGTTAGGGTTCTTTTGACCGATTGGTACTCGCATAATGGAATCATATCAGAATCTAGATCTGGTTAAATTAACAGTTTTAGCATAATGAGGTTATAGGATATTATATTAATATACAATTGTACTTAATTTATAACTTTACAAAATTTATGTATCTGAAGATAACAAATAAAAAATAAGAAATATGAGATTGGAAATAATAAAAATTAATCATAATTGAAAAAGAATTCATTATATAACTGCTGACCTTTGCATTTACCATGCAACTGTTGTAGGTCGTACAATTTAATCTCAGCAGCTTGTCTAGAAATACTTTCATCAGATAACTTTCTAAGTAATTCCCTCCTTTCCGCTTCCAACTGTCGAATACCAGACTGATCCAAGGAAACCTATACAAATAAAACGAGATATTAGGTAAGACATGTTGTGATATGTATTTAGTAAATATATAGATTTTCTAAATGAAATTATGATTTAAGTTTATTGCAATGGTTTCAAATCCTTTGTTTCATTACAAAAATTGAATTTCACATTATTCTGTAATTTTCTTGTATACTAAAATTATTATATATTACAAAAAACCTGTTTATCGTTCTCGGAATTAACTTTATTGTTGGATTTGCTTTGAAGTAATTGCATCTCAATTTTATTGTAACTGTCTTTAAGATTGACAATAGTCTTCTGAAAACAAGGTTTTGTTAAAATTAATGGATATATTTTTAATATATTTTAAAAATTGGTGAAACTAATAAAAACTTCGGAAGTGTTGAGTTGCTGCTTTAGGTCGTCGCAGAAGAGAAGCAGAGCTGAGTTGTCATCTTCAGCGTGCGGTGTTCGATCTGTATCTTGGCCGGAGTAGCGTTTGAGAGCCGACTGAGATGATGAGTGAGTGGAACGACGTGAGAAATCGCCGTCCAAATCTCCATCATCGTCTTCGCTGAACATAGCCTCATCTAATCTGCAGGTTATATGTGTAAAGGTGGTGAAAACGAGAGGTCGAGACTGATGGAGTGGAGAGGTTTTAATTGAATTTGGAGAATTATGATAAATCGGTATATAATAAAGTGACATCGACATTATTCTACTGACATCTAGTTAAATTATGCATATATTATTATTTGTAAAAATTATATTCAATTATTAACTATTTATGTATATTTAACTAGCAATTATACTAAAACAATATTTATAGAAATATAATTATACATTTGAACGTAAACTGTTTGTATCTCTATAAATCTTTTCTATGAAATTGCTAACTTGTTTTTCAGCAACGTAATACTGGATTCCCTCTCCTTAGCGATGCGAGTGACTTCCGTTAAATCCAGTTCCTGTTGCTGCAACCGATCCGAGAGTTCTTTCGTAATATGCTGCTCCTTCTGATGTTTTGTAGTTGTGTCCATGTTCTGATTGCTAATTTTCACAAAACCTAGAAACAAACGTAAAAAGAAACGTATTGAATCGCACGTAATGCAGTGTCGTGAACTATTTATTCTGGACCGTGGTCGTATACAACTCTAGCATCTTCCCAATCTCCAGTTCTACGTAAGGATCTCGTCGAGCCCTCATCCTTACTAACCGTCTTGTAGCTCTTCCAGTTGGTTCTTTAGCTGTTTATTCTGAGCGAGGGCACGACTCAACGCAGCCTTATCGTTGTGCATGCTTGTCAACAATTGGTCGCCGTCGGTTACCGCCTGGTCGGAGACCCGCATCACTTCCGACTTCAACTCGTGAATTACGAGGTCACGCTCCGCGACTCCCCTGTTGACAAGAGTTCAATAAGAAAATGTCCGGTTGATCCAAAGGATAAACTGAATAGCGTGTAAGCCATACATATATGGTTAGATAATATTAATGTATATGATACACAATATTAGATAATATTTGGTAAGAATAAGTTAATTTTAGTTAATACAAATGTTTAAATATTAGGATTTAATAATCTTCTACAATTAATTAATATCATAAAAAAATATATTATAATGAAATATTATAATTTAAATCATTTATCATCTGCATTAATTATTTAGTAATAGTTGAGTTATAATGAATACCCGATAAGTTCTTTGTTTAAAGAAGTTGCAGTTTTAATCTCCAACTGCTGTTCACTATTTTTCTTCTTTGTTTCAACAAGTTCGGCTTCGAGTTTCTTGATAGTGGAACCATCTACTTCTAAACGTTGTTCTTCATGTCCTATAATTATTATATAATTCAATTTTACTATTACACTTTAAAATATATATAATACTTAATACTCTATATATATTACTTTAGAATATATATAATACTTAATACTCTATATATATTACTTTAGAATATATATAATACTTAATACTCTATATATATTACTATATGGTATAATAAATGTATACAGTATATAATAAATGTATAACGGTATTTACTATTATACCTTAGAATATATATAATACTTAATCTATTCACAAAGAAAACTGTATTCAAATTATGGAGATAATAAATACAATATAAATGATAATATATAATAAATAATCAAAATAAACTTGTATGAACTTTAAAGAACCTTTATTGTTGACAGCTTCTTGAAGGGATGCTTCAATGGAGTCTTTGGTAGAGCTAAGATAACTAAATTCTCCAGTCAATTTATCAAACTAAATAAAATTACATTAAGGTTTATATTTAATAGTATTATATCAGCAATGAAATACGTTATAATATTATCATAGTTATTATTGTACTACAATAATATGATTATTAAATTGTTTACAATTATATCAATCATAATCATTGTTAGAAGATTTAGGAGACCTTATCTTGCAGTTGTTGATTTGTGTTATTGAGGTCAGCAACACAATGTTCGTATTGTTTTGCTATTTGTTCTCTTTCAGTGGTCTGAGCGGCAAACATCTCGTCATACTATAAGTGGAGTGTAAGTGGAATGTAAGCGGAGTGTAAGTGGAGTGTAAGTGGAGTGTAAGTGGAGTGTAAGTGGAGTGTAAGTGGAGTGTATGCGGAATATAAGTGGAGTGTAAGTGGAGTGTATGCGGAGTGTCAGTGGAGTGTAAGTGGAGTGTAAGTGGAGTGTAAGTGGAGTGTAAGTGGAGTGCAAGCGGAGTGTAAGTGGAGTGTAAGTGGAGTGTAAGTTGAGTGTAAGTGGAGTGTAAGTGGTGTGTAAGTGGAGTGTGAGTGGAGTGTAAGTGGAATGTAAGTGGAGTATAAGCGGAGTGTAAGTGGAGTGTAAGTGGAGTGTAAGTTGAGTGTAAGTGGAGTGTGAGTGGAGTGTAAGTGGAGTGTGAGTGGAGTGTAAGTGGAGTGTAAGTGGAGTGTAAGTTGAGTGTAAGTGGAGTGTGAGTGGAGTGTAAGTGGAGTGTAAGTGGAGTGTAAGCGGAATGTAAGTGGAGTGTAAGTGGAGTGTAAGTGGAGTGTAAGTGGAGTGTAAGTAGAGTGTAAGTGGAGTGTGAGTGGAGTGTAAGTGGAGTGTAAGTGGAATGTAAAAGGTGTGTAAGTGGAGTGTAAGTGTAGTGTAAGTATAGTGTAAGTGGAGTGTAAGTGGAGTGTAAGTGGAGAGTAAGTGGAGTGTGAGTGGAGTGTATGCGGAGTGTAAGTGGAGTGCAAGCGGAGTGTAAGTGGACGGTTGTAAAGATACAGATTGTAAATTTAGTAGAGACTTTGAGTGTAAGTGCTATGAACTGGAGATGTTGATAGTAAATGGAAGGACACGTTTTAAAGGGAGTAAGAAATGTAATTGAATTGGACGTAATAAAAAAGTATCTAGTGTGGTTGAAATTTTAATAATTTAGAGAAGCAGAAATTTGATTTCACCACAGTTTCAAGTTCCATTATGAAGATATGTGAGCAAATAGACTTTCATATATATTATTATTAAATGTATTTATATTAAAATGAGCAAACAAACTTACTCTGTTCGGGTCTATTGATCAAATACTCAATTGTGATACTATAAAAATTAGTTGTATCAAATGTAATTTGATAGTATTTATAGAAGATAAATATGGTAACTTAATACTCATAGGTGTAAAGATTAATAAATTAAATCTGATATGGTTTTCAAAAAGCATTAAAATAAATTGGTAACTGAAAAGAGAAATTGAGAAGGAGAATTATATAAAACCTCCAAAAATGTAATATATAAACATTGTTACAAACATTGGAAATAGTAGTTTGCAGTTCAATTTTATCTGCTTGCAATGTTTCTAGTTGATGTTGATCTATGTAACTAACTTCCTGTCCACTTTTTAACTATGAGTAATAATACATTATTAGTAAGGATTATATAATGTGAAATTCTCACTTAAATCTTAAATCACTTTAAAAAGGAATTTAGAAAACTATTGGTACTTTAATTAATAAATAGATTCAAAAAGATATCAATAACATAAAAAATATGCATTATTGATATTATTATAAATGACAACATTACTAATTTCAGTTTAACATTATTATTATTACCACATGTCTTATAGAATTAATTATATATTTTACATTTATAAAATTTTAATTATTGGAAACAAATAGAATAAATTTAAATAATGAATCCAAATGAATATTCTTTGCATTTGTTTTATTGTGATATATTATCAAAATAGACTAAAATTAGACCTAAAACTGATATTTATTATTTTTATATATTATAGAATTGTGTTAAGAAATATGTTTTTTAATGAACTTTGATTTAAAATTAACCGAAATGTAATAAATGAATGGGTAATTGGTAAATACCTGTTGCACAAGAATCTGACTCATTTCTAATTGGTTTGAGATTGATTTCGAAGACTCTGAAAGTGTTGTGAAATCTACTGTTTTTTGACGCAATCGAAGAGTCAATTCTGAATTTTGACTAGTTAAATCATCGTAGCTTTTACTGTAGAAAAAGTATTTACAATAATGAAACATAACATCATTATTATAATAATTTTAAGAATTTAATAAACTATCAACTAATTAATTTTATTTATGAATAAAGAATGATCATGGGTAAACAGACAACAGTCAACAGTAAACAGTAAACTGTACACAGTAACAGTCCAAAAAATAATAATTTATTATATACAAAAAATATTTTAAAATTAATTACATTATTAATTGTAAACACATTTCTAACTTTAATTTATAAATTTGAGATTTAAGTCCCTCTTGTTCTCTACTTACATTCTTCAAATTCTGGAAATGAAATAATTAGAATCTAATAAAATCAATAATATTATTATATCGTATACTTTTTGTTAAATTGTTTCATCAAAAATAATTGCAAACTTAGTAAATTATTAATTATCTTAATAAAATATAATAATCTAATACTATATTTGAACTACAATATATTTATAATTAATTTTAAAAATGATACATGTTTTACTTTATGAATATCTATTATATTCACACTATTTATTTTAACTACATTTTATTGCAAGACTATAAATTAAAATTGATAGGTGATATTTAGAAAACACATTTTAAGGGTAGAAAACAGTAATCAAATATCAATTAAATTGTTGTACTCATTTTATTTCTATTTACTATTTAGATTTATTATTTATTTATCATGAATACTGTTGTGAAATTTTAGATTGAAAAAATATATATAAATTGAATTAATTGCATGTTTATAAGGGTTTTGAAAAAAATAAATTAATGAAAAATCTAATTAATTATTTTTATAATTTGTTAAAATAAAATTGTATATATAATGGATTTTCTAAATTTAAAAACGTAATATTTGAATATCTATAGTTGTTTATCTAGTCATTAAATAGCATACTAATTTTATCGATAAAACAAATACAACAAACTATTTTTTGTTTACATTTTCATAGCATTATTTAGGATTATTTAGGATTTTTACTTCATTTTTTCATTTCTTCATTTTACCATTACACACTTTTATTTTTACTCTATCTTCTTCACATATTGACTTCATAATATTATATTATATATCATATTTCTTTTGTTATATGTTAGTTCATAAGTAGATTATGGGTGCTAAGAATAAAAGACAGAAACAGGTCGAAAATATGATAGACTGGCAAAGTGTAAATAAAGTGTTTAAACTTTAAAGTCATTTTTCTATGAATAATTATTTTCCGTTGCCTATTAATTTAATTATTTTAACAACTCATTGAATTTAGAAGGTAATTCATTAATTTTGTGTTGTGTATAAAAAAAAATATATATTTATATATTTATAAATTAATATATGACACAATAGTTATTTAGTAAACTATTGAATTTATACACATAAAAAATTAAATAATGCATACTTCGTAGAGATCTATAAATACATGTAAAATGAATTGCTACAAAAAATAATGTACTCATCAATAAATTTACTATAAGTAGGTCAAAAACTCTTAGCAATTTCAATTATTTAATATGTTGTTACATTACATAAAGAGCTATATTTCCCTATTCCTTACAATGTTAAATGCATCTCATCACATCTGATCACATCTTATCAAATAACCGTAGATCTATTATCTTGTTCAGTGGTCATCGTCTTTAAAGATTGTTCCAAGTCGCTGACATTTTCACGTGAAGCTTTTAACCGAGCACTTAATTCCTCAATTTCCTCTATTTACATGGTAAAATATTAATAATGATATTTTTTATATAAAATAGACAAAGAATATGTTTTTAAAATATAAAATAGGAATATATAAAATATATATTATATCAACTTTATATAAAATAATCTGAAAATTGAATTAAATATAATTATTAATAAACCTATATTGTTCTCCGATGATTTATGTCGTTGAGCTAAACTAGAGGTTAATTCAGTCTTTTCTGCCACCAGAATACCAATAGTTTGAATATGTATCTGTTACAATATCAAATGATTGTTTATCATAATAAATATCAGGATTTATGAGATAAATATTTTTGGTATACCAAAATAATGTATATATTATATGCACATAAATAATATTATATTATTATCTACTCATAGATACATTATTTATTATATAATCATAAATATACATTATTTTATATATATTATTATATACTAATTGTATATAATATACTAATGATATACTAATGATATACATAATATTAGATATCATTATCTTATAAAATATGTATTAGAATTTTATATGTAGCCATACTCAATTAATATTATTTGTTTTTCAAGAATAGGTTTTATACATTTTTTCACAACCACTATGGTCACTACTACTATGTCCGCTACTACTATGGCCACTACAAGATAGTAACCTGCAGTTGGTTTCGAAGTTCTGCAACATCGTCGCCCATCCTCTGTTCAAGGAGAGATCTCTCTTCGACCAGGCGTTGCTGTAACTGTCCTCCTTGCGTCTTCATAGCGTCAACTTGAGAAGACAATGCATCATTGGCCTCGACCTGGGCCCGCAACTTCAACTTCAGCTCGTTGTTGTGCAGCTGTGAATGAAGATGGACTAGGAGGGGTAGGAAGGTTAGAAGGGGTAGGAAGGGTGGGATGGGTAGGAGGGGTAGGAGGGGTAGGAGAGGTAGGAGGGGTAGGAGAGGTAGGAGGAGTAGGTAGGGTAGGAGTGGTAGGAGTGGTAGGAAGGGTGGGATGGGTAGGAGAGGTAGGAGTCGTAGGAAGGGTAGGAGGGGTAGGAGGGGTAGGAGGGGTAGGTAGGGTAGGAGTGGTAGGAGTGGTAGGAAGGGTAGGAGGGGTAGGAGGGGTAGGAGGGGTAGGAGGGGTAGGAGGGGTAGGTAGGGTAGGAGTGGTAGGAGTGGTAGGAAGGGTAGGAGGGGTAGGAGGGGTAGGAGGGGTAGGAGGGGTAGGAGGGGTATGTAGGGTAGGAGTGGTAGTAGTGGTAGGAAGGGTAGGAAGGGTAGGAAGGGTAGGAGGGGTAAGAGGGGTAGGAGGGGTAAGAGGGGTAGGAGGGGTAGGAGGGGTAGGAGGGGTAGGAGGGGTAGGTAGGGTAGGAGTGGTAGGAAGAGTAGGAGGGGTAGGAGGGGTAGGAGGGATAAGAGAGGTAAGAGTGGTAGGAGGGGTAGGAGGGGTAAGAAGGGTAGGAAGGGTAGTAGGGGTAGGAGTGGTAGGAGGGGTAGGAGGGGTAGGAGGGGTAGGAAGGGTAGGAGGGGTAGGAGGGTAAGAAGGGTAGGAAGGGTAGGAAGGGTAGGAGGGTAGATAGGGTAGGAGGGGTAGGTAGGGTAGGTATGGTAGGAGGGGTAGGAAGGGTAGGAGGGGTAAGAGGGTAAGAGGGTAGAAGGGTAAGAGGGGTAGGTAGGGTAGGAAGGGTAGTAGGGGTAAGAGGGTAGGAGGGGTAAGAGGGTAGGAGGGGTAAGAGGGTAGGAGGGGTAGGAAGGGTAGGAGGGTAGATAGGGTAGGAGGGGTAGGTAGGGTAGGAATGGTAGGAGGGGTAGGAAGGGTAGGAGGGGTAAGAGGGTAAGAGGGTAGGAGGGTAAGAGGGGTAGGTAGGGTAGGAAGGGTAGTAGGGGTAAGAGGGGTAGGAGGGGTAAGAGGGTAGGAGGGGTAAGAGGGTAGGAGGGGTAAGAGGGGTAGGAGAGGTAGGAGGGGTAGTAGGGGTAGGAGGGGTAGGAGAGGTAGGAGGGGTAGGAAGGGTAGGAGGGGTAGGAAGGGTAGGAGGGGTAGGAGATGTAGGAAAGGTAGGAGGAGTAGGGAGGGTAGGAAGGGTAGGAGGGTAAGAGGGGTAGGTAGGGTAGGAAGGGTAGTAGGGGTAAGTGGGGTAGGAGTGGTAGGGAGGGTAGGAGGGGTAGGAGAAGTTGGAGAGGTAGGAGGGGTAGGAGGGGTAGGAGAGGTAGGAGGGGTAGGAGGGGTAGGGGGTAGGAGGGGTAGGGGTAGGAGGGGTAGGAGGGGTAGGGGTAGGAGGGGTAGGGGTAGGAGGGGTAGGGGTAGGAGGGGTAGGGGTAGGAGGGGTAGGAGAGTACATTAGTAGAAGGGGAGAAATGATAAAGGAGGGGTAGGGGTAGGAGGGTAGGAGGGGTAGGAGGGGTAGGGGTAGGAGGGGTAGGGGTAGGAGGGGTAGGAGAGTACATTAGTAGAAGGGGAGAAATGATAAATCAGTTGCCATAATATTTCATTTTCATTTTACTTTCAATGTGATTATCAATATGAATCATTCATCATCAAATCATAATTATACAACAACATTTGTTATAGACAAATAATCAAATATAAATAAATATGCATGTGAAAATAAGATAATAACTCCTATACTTCAATTATATTCAAGCAAATAAAGTATATATGTTAACAAATAGGTTTATATATAGAATATATATATATATATATTTATCTACAATATGTACATGATAAAGATGATAATATTAATGTCACTTTTGATAATCAATATAGAATAATACAATGGTTGATATGAAATAAGATTATATAATCACCTCTAGATCGGTGATGATATCAGCATCCCCATTCTGCATTCCGTTAACTTCAGAATCCGAGATCAGACCATCTATTTGCTTAGAGAGCTTCTGCAAGTCTTGAGTAGAACTAGTCATACTATATATAAGGAGAATTAAAGTAGTACATAAAATAGTGGTATTATTAAGTAGTAAATTGTATTATTATTAAATTATTACAGACCCATATTAAAGTATTCTAATATTATATTATTTACAAATTAAAATTAAAAGTTATGTTATAGCTGTTAACATTATTTTTTATAAAAAGGAAAATATTAAAATTATATTTGTTATTAAAATTATGTTAAAATTTGGTTCATCGGGGATATAATATATTTCTGAAACCTTGATTGAATTTTATCCGGAGTAATCGAAGAGACATCGTTACCGAGTTCAGGTATCTTAGTATCATCTGCGCTGATGAGGGATGAAGAGGTAGCGAGGGAGGAAGAGGATGATATAGAGTCAGAAGTATGAACTAGCTCTGTTGACAATCCATTAGACGATGTTTGTCGCTCAATACTATTGTAATACTGTTGTTGTTGTTGTTGTTGTTGTTGTTGCTGATATTGTTGTTGTTGTTGTTGTTGTTGTTGCTGATATTGTTGTTGTTGTTGTTGTTGTTGCTGGTGTTGTTGTTGTTGTTGCTGTTGTTGTTGTTGTTGTTGCTGTTGTTGTTGTTGTTGCTGTTGTTGTTGTTGTTGTTGCTGTTGTTGTTGTTGCTGTTGTTGCTGTTGTTGTTGTTGTTGATTATGTTGTTGTTGCTGTTGTTGTTGTTGTTGTTGTTGTTGTTGAATCAACTGTTGTTGGTAGTATGCCTCGTATTGTTGGCGCTCATACTCCTGACGCTTGTGTTCCTCGTCGGTTTCCCGTGGTTCTGCATTAATTTCAGGTTGGCTCGCATTAGATATCTGATGTTGACTGTAGGCTCCCATCGCATATTGTTCAGTATGAGATGAAGGATGGTTATCCTCGGGTCGGTGGCCGTTTTCATATTGTTGTTCTTGCATCGGATAATTATCGGGTCGTCGAATTTCGTGCGGTTGCAAAATTTCCCGCTCACGTAAAAGTGTGTCGTCGTATTGTTCCGAAGATCGTAAGTTACCACCAGATGGCGGAGTAGCGATGTCACCAGGTTCATCGTTACGAATCTCCGGGATTGCGTCGGTTTCGAGATAATCATGTACTGGCATTGCCGGGGTGATTTCATTCGTGCCGTGTTCGCCACCATCTTGAGAACACTGCGCAGAGACAGGCTCTATATGCCGTAGGGATTCTAGGGTCTGGATTTGAGGAGATTGAATGGCGTTTTGTTGATTATGAGATTCCGGTTCATTGTCAGTAAATATATTCTCTCGTTGATCATAGATATCGATATTTAAATTCGGAGATTCATTAATATCATTGTTAGATTTCGAAAGCTCATTAAATGTACTTTTAGATTTTACTGTACTTACAATTGAATCATCACTTTGTGATGAATTGATTCCTTCTTTAAATTGTTTTAACTAAATGGGTTATATTCACTTATAAGTATATATTAATATAATAGTTAGATATATTATTTCTTTAAAAATATATTTTTTATTAATATTTATTTTTATAATATACATATTAGACAAATATAAAAAATTAGAATTACTAAATTATAATCCAAAATGAATAATACAAATAATCATTATGATATAGTATTTAGTATTTTTATAAAATTTTATATAAAATTTTTATAGTTCCTTTATAAAATTATTATTCTTAATAAACAGTGAAATAGAATTTGAATTATTTAGATATAACAGTATGAGTATCAATAAAAATAAAAGAAGCTTTAGTAGTTGTAACAGGTATATATGCTATGTCTATTTTATAAACACATCCTACCAGATCATATTACATATAGCTTGATGGAATCAAATATAATAAGGGATGATGATAATAAAGTAAATATATTAATAATTGTAGTATTACTAAATATACTACTAATAATAATGTATGTATAATAATGTTGTTTCTAATATAGAGTTAGTTTCAATATTACAAAATACTTCCTATTCTCATTGATTAAAGCATTGGAATCACTAAGTCTTAGATTTGTAGATACATTAAGAGATAATTGGTGAGACGATATTCAAAGCACTACTATTAAAATTTAATATTTGTATTTAATAGTATTTCTAATTGATATCAACTATACTCTATAGTTACATTATATCTAATGAATATCAAATTAAAATAATGTATACAAATAATTAGGATAGAAAATTGTAAGCATTGTAAACATAGTGTAGATTATTTGTAGTCTAATTATTTCGTAATATAACTAATGTACAAATTTCTATCTATATTTTATATCATTGTCATAATTGCTGATTATGTTAACTATTAAAATAATAATACTATAATTTATTATACAATTTAAAATAATTATTTTAATTTTCTAAATTATTGTAATAATAAAGTCGAATGTGAAGACATAATTGTAGATAAGTGATATATATAATAGCATGATATATTATTTTTCAAGTATAAAAGTTATAAACTAAATGGATATTTAATTATAAGTTAATCGTACTTTTTTCCTGGCTAATTTTATTGCTTTCCTCTTTTCTGAATCGACCATTATGAAATTTACACGAATCAGATGAACTATAACCTTTAACAATAATTATTATAAATAAATAAAGTGAAACATTATAATTTAAATATATTTTATTTTAAATAAATACCAAAAATAATAGTTAGTTGAAAAATTAACTTTATATGAGGCGTTCAGATGTTAAATTTAAAATAAATCTTATTTATTAACATAAACTAAATGCTGATGGTCGAACGAATTGAACTAAACCGACTTTAATCGGCATAATCCCACACAATATAGTTTGGCAGGTGTATTAAGCTTAGCAATGGTATTCCGCCTATAGCACAGAATAATTTTTTGTTATAGAGAGTAAGTATTCTTTGTCAGAGAGGAGGTGAGGTTGCAACTAAACTATCGCAAATTGAATGTTATACAGAGTTTGATATTTTACTTGTCTAATATTTTGACACGTGTTTGATGTACCATTAAATAGTTTTTATGTAAAGCGTATACATAAGTACGTGTATTTAAAAAAATATATTAACATTTGATTTATTTGGTTGATGAGATGAAAGAATAAATAATAAAACCTAAATTTTAACACAGAAAATAAAAAATAAATTAATAATTTTATCGTGGAGCGTAACTCCAAAAACTTATATAAAATAATATTGAAATAAAGGAGTAAATATAATTAAATAAAATTTTAAAATAAATACTTAAATAACTAAATTCATCCTTAACAATTATAAAATAGACATACCCTCATTCTTTGAATTTTCTAATATATATTAAATGCATATCTATATAATAATGTATATAAACTTGTGACCAGACTAACTTCAATGCGGGTGGATCTTACAAATATAAAATTACCTTTAAACTATTAAATTTATTTAAATATTTACTACATATGTAGTATTATTACTGATATTGAAATTACTATATATATAACTATATCAAAGAACAAAAATAACTAAGTGTCGCATTCTAAGTTTCACTAGTCATCTTTAAAACTATAACATTCTCATATATTCTAGCAATGTGTTGTTATTACATTACCAACAGACAAAACAATGTATGTGTTTGTTTTTAATGGACAATATTTAGTGATTCAATGAAGTTTGTTTTAACCTGCCTTTCATATTATTTTAAAGTTCTTTGAATGGATTAATTTGACCAGTATGAGTCATTTCTATCTTTAACTTAGTACTTAACAAGTCAATTACTGAATTGAAGATAGTAAACTATCCTATGTATATTCTATGGAATCAAATTGTTTCTATCTTTGATATAAGTCTTATTACTTCTCCACTACTAAAAAAATGTACCGACCATAATATCATTTTATTATAAATAATCACTAACTAATAACAAAACCACCGGTAATATTGCCGCCATATTTAATGTTCTCCAGCCATACAATAAGCCCGGTTACAGATGAAACGTTGGAGAGGCACAACGGCGCTAGTGACCGGAGCTTCGCAGGGCATTGGTGCTGCCGTAACCATAGCGTTACTCGAACACGAGGTGAATGTCATCGGCTGCGCAAGGGAGACTAGCTTCATAGAGGTAACTTTATAGAGATCACTTTATAGAGGTAACTTTATAGAGGTAACTTTATAGAGATAACTTTATAGAGGTAACTTTATAGAGGTAACTTTATAGAGGTAACTTTATAGAGGTAACATTATAGAGGTAACTTTATAGAGGTAACTTTATAGAGGTAACTTTATAGAGGTAACTTTATAGAGGTAACTTTATAGAGGTAACTTTATAGAGGTAACTTCATAGAGGTAACTTTATAGAGGTAACTTTATAGAGGTAACTTTATAGAGGTAACTTCATAGAGGTAACTTTATAGAGATAACTTCATAGAGGTAACTTCATAGAGGTAACTTTATAGAGGTAACTTTATAGAGGTAACTTCATAGAGGTAACTTCATAGAGGTAACTTCATAGAGGTAACTTTATAGAGGTAACTTTATAGAGGTAACTTTATAGAGGTAACTTTATAGAGGTAACTTCATCGAGGTAACTTCATAGAGGTAACTTTATAGAGGTAACTTCATAGAGGTAACTTTATAGAGGTAAATCATAGAGGTAACTTTATAGAGGTAACTTTATAGAGGTAACTTCATAGAGGTAACTTCATAGAGGTAACTTTATAGAGGTAACTTCATAGAGGTAACTTTATAGAGGTAACTTTATAGAGGTAACTTCATAGAGGTAACTTCATAGAGGTAACTTCATAGAGGTAACTTCATAGAGGTAACTTCATAGAGGTAACTTTATAGAGGTAACTTCATAGAGGTAACTTTATAGAAGTTTGTGCCATGCGTCCAATGATGAGGATGAGGATACCTGTGCAATAGCAAGCAATATGCTTCTAGATATTCTAGATGTAATATGAGAAATACAGACAATTGTGTACATTATTTGATTACATTTTTTTTATCCAATAATATGGAGTATTATAAATCCTTATATAACGCATACAATGAATATATATATATATATATTATTTATAGAGGAATATAACAATATATTAATAGATTATTAATACATTTATTGAAGTTTATGAAATTATTTATACAATACATAGGGAAAGCGTATTATTTCAACTTCACTTATTCTATGCGATAGAATGATATTTATTTACATATATTCGTACTATGAAATCTATGTTCAGGCACTCAACGATAGAATATCCACTGAAGATCGCGGCACATTAACGGCTATAAGGTGCGACCTGAGAGATGAACAGCAAATATTGCAAATGTTTGAAGGTTCCATAGGAATCAATTATACATAAATATCGGATAAGAAGATTAAAGAACTACCAATTATAACATCAATATATCATTTACTCGCTCAATTACTCCAAAATAAACCAAAATAATTTATAGGAAATTATATTAATTTTTCAAATTTATATATTAATAAAATTATAATTTGCCATATATGATCAGATATCAAAGATAAATGCACACAACTCCATATTCTGGTAAACTGTGCTGGTCTGAGTGTGAATGCACCTTTACTATCTGCAAATACTGAAGACTGGAGGGAAATGATTGATGTTCGTTGATTACATTTTATCCAGAGTTGTTCTTTATTAATAAAGTTAACATTTGAAATAAATAGGTAAACATAATTGCTTTATCTATTTGTACACGGGAAGCATTCAAATTAATGAAAAAAGAAGGACACATCATTAATATATGCAGGTTTTTAGAATAAAATATCTGTTATAAATATAACATGTTGTTAATATTGTGATTCTTTCTGATAAATTAATAATACTGAATTAAAATATATTGTATCTATACAATATTCAAATTTAGAGTATTAACTAATAACACTTTATATTGATTATATTGGATTTAATGAATATGTTATATATTTTAAAATTTATTGCAATTACTAAATATAGATATCATTATTTCTACAGCATGTCTGCACATAGGCCAATCAATAACAAAGCTAACCACTTCTATTCCGCTACTAAAATGATGGTTAAATCGCTGACAGAAGGAATTAGATGCGAATTGAGATCTACAAGATCAAATATAAGAATTTCTGTTGGTAAATTGAACCTCTTTCACGTAACTCGATATAAATATAAATTTGATTTACTCTAGCAAATAAGTCCAGGAATAGTCGACACAGAGTTTTTCATCAGATTAGGTGGAGAAGAATTACATAAGAAAATTTCAAAAATTAAGGTAACAATTATGTAATAACTTGTAGGTTATCTTGGTTATATCACTTACAATAAACATTAATAAATTACAATATCGATACATCTGAATGATAAATTTATTTAATAAAACTATATTTAAGATTATTTATGTATATTTTATATATTACATATAGATATTACAAGCTGAAGATATTGCAGAATCTATTATTTATGTATTATCAGCCCCAGCTCATTTACAGGTAACACAACTCATTATTACGTAATATATAATACTAAATGAATATCTAATAGAGTTAATCAATTCCTGTGAATCATATAATATCTCATACAGGTACATGACATACTCATGAGACCTACTGCTCAAGTTATGTAATATTCTACAATGGCTATAATATGCAAAAGGCAAAAGAAAGGCAAAAGAACAATAATAATAAATCTGATTTATTATTAACATAATAAATATACAAATTCCTTTATCCAAACCGAGCATCTTATACCATTTATCTGTTTATAGTAATATCAATGTTAATAGTAATATTAATGTAAAATATTATTTTTATTATAATACAAATTTTAAATTAAATTTATATTGAAGATTTAATTTATATAAATAACTGGTAACTGTAAATTAAACTAATCTGAATTAATTATGATATAAATCCTATTTTGAATATAATATCTCTACTAACAAATCAAAGACTAAATGGTAGAAAGCAGTTGCCGAGCATCCTACGGCTCCAAGAGTCAAAAGTTGTACAAATTTAAGATATGCATAATCATAAGGTCTCTTCTCATATACAAATTTACCATCATCAGCCTAGAGTTGGGAGTTTTATAATAAGAAAAGCCTTACATGTATGAAATTCTTCTGAGAATGCACTGATAATAGAAATACGATGTTGAACCATTAATTTAAGCTGGAGAGCATTGAACTTCTTGTATCCTGCACTGGTAGGAATAACTCCGTTTTTGGCAGTGGCAGCATTACCGATTGGCACATCTGATAGTCTTGCACTAGTTTTCAATCCACGGCTAGCCACTCGAAAAGCAGTCTAATTGATATATTTGCAAATATAAATATAATGTAAAATATTTATTTAGTGTGATTAATTAAATTAGATCAATATATTGAATAAAGTCACCATATAACATCAAGAAACACGGGTCATTGTAATATATTCAATATAAAAGAATAAAGTTATTTTTATAAACAGTATGAATTGATAAATTGTGATTTTAAATTATTTTGAATACTTCAATCAATTTCGGTTTGATTGATAACATTTCAAATTGGTATTAAATAATTGATTTAACTAAAAAAAAGTAATAAATTTATATAATTCTTAATGTTTATTATAAAAGAGAATTGAGCTCTAATAATTAAAATATCACAATTTATAAACATATTTACATTTTTTGACAAAACATTAATTTGTGACCTTCAATACCTTCTATTATTGAATATAATCTATTAAAGGGTCACATTTGAAAGACGACTATCTTAAAATTAGCCACTACTAAAAAGTTTTTTAATTAATGGTTAATTATTGTTCTTTAGTGATGAGATCAATTATTTGTATGTCTAACATTTTTGTAGGTTTTTAACCTATTAAATGAAATCATCACATGTAAGAAAGATGATCCGATCTCATATCAGACAATATATATAACCTTAAATAAAATTATTATTTTAATATTATATGTTATATACATATTATTTATACGATATATGTAATATATACTACAATATGAACTACTATATTATTGTATATAGTCTGATATGCAATCGTATCGGCTTCTATAATTATGGTGAATTCCTTTATTACATATATTCAAACCTACAACTAAAATTCACCTATTTAAAAATAAATATAAAATAAATAATAAAAAATCAATACTATAATAGTTTTCATAGAATTATTCACATAAAAATCATGCATATATATCTAGAAATTCTATGTATTATTATTCTACTAAAATAGTATAACTAATGATATCATTTACTATTAAAATAAAAATATAATTCTAATTATTTTTCATAGTATTTATATATAGCCATTATAATATTCTAGTATTGGATTAATTCGAAAAGTTATAACTGTATTATGATTTGACATCAATACATAAATTAAATAAGTCATTAAGATAATAACTAGTAGTTTGAAAAAAAAATGAAAACTTATAGTATCAAAATTATTAACTAAATGTGTTGTGTATTAATTATTGTTTTATATTATAATTAAGTAATTATTTCGTTCGTTTTCAGTTGACCTAAATATACAATTTAAAATTATTATTATTAAAATTTGAATATAATATGACTTGAATCTCTATTTATATATATATTATATATATATATTATATATATATATATATATATATATATATAATATATATATATTAGTTATATACATTAATATCTTATGAAAAATGAAATAAAATTAACATTTATTAATTAGATTATAAAATTTTAAATACATTTTTAAAATATTCATGTTCTTGTGATTACGTATTCATTTTTATGCCCAATCGCAATATTATTGATAGGTATACTGTAAGAATATATATTACATTATAACATAATGTTTATGTATATATTTAAAATATATATCAGTTATAATAAATACCTGTAATGTCTTCATATTTATTATAATTTTAGAAGTGACCTCAAATGATAATGTAAACGCTTCTCATTAACAATAGAATATTTAATAAAAATAAGTATACAATAATAGATTATATTCAACATGATTATTTATATTATCATATTCTTAATGATTATATTTAATTATAATATACTTATGTAAATTATATATATCAAACTAAAATGTTCACTTTATACATATAATCCGGATGCGTAATTATAAGTAAGTGAAAATAAATATATGTTAGTATATTTATCAATATACCGACACCTCTTTACTTTGGTAAACTTTTACTAGAATCATCACAGTAAGACTTAAGACTTGTAAATATATAAGTTTTATTATATTTATTATATTAGTCTTTTATAGGAATAACTTTAATAGTGGAAGAATTAAAGTTATTCCTAGATATTCATTAGATCTAATTGAATATGTCAAAATATTCTACTAATATGATATCTACTTAAGGTTATATCTATATACATGAAACCCATATAAAATGTAACATTGAGTAAGTTGGGTAGATAAGAAAATAATTTAAACAAAAAAGATCACATAATATTTATTTTATTGAAACTGAAAAAGCATATTATCTTAAATTTATAATTTTCACGAATTTATAAATCTATGAATATAAAACCATACGTTTTACAGGTTCACCTATCTAATATTGGTATACATGACAACACCATATACTGTCCAACTCTACAATCTATGACAATATAACTTAGATAAATAATATAAATCAGTACTTAGTGGCATCGGTTTAGGTAGACTGTGAGCCGTGTCAATGTGTTTACATATTTAATACAATAAATATATATTTAAATATTTAATATTTAAATATATGATTGATTTAAATTTTATTAATATTAAACTTATCTCGATCTAGTTATTATTTCTTATACACAGATATTTCTAAATATATTATTGATCTAAATTGTATAGTTGTTGAATTGATACATTATTAAATATATTATATGTAAACAAATTGGCACAGCCTATCTAGACAATGATCTACTTAGTAGCCTTAGTAGTAACCCTGCTTAATCTTGGGTAGCACTCACAATAGAAATGGCAATTAAAGAGGCGTACATCGAGATTACAATGGATAGAGATAACATAGATAGTTTAGTGCTACCATTCAACTATCTATGGAGATGTTATAAACTATTAATACAAGTTTTACAGCTATTATTTGTTGACATAGATATTTCCAAATATAAGGTTGATTTAAATTGTATAGGTGTTCAAATTGATCTTAATATATATTTTATTTATACCCATAGATATTTCCCAGGGATATTTCCTAATAAATAACCTAAATATAATATGACATATTTTAATATTATTACAAATAGGTATTTCCCTATATTATTATATTTTTCAAATATAATAATTAGAAAATGTATATTTTTTTGGGATTTTGAAATTGTTCATGTTATCTTAAGGTTCCTATACATTTATAGGAATATATTTGGAAATATCTGTTGATATTACTAATCTAATAATATAAATATATAGGCTACTAATATAAATATATAGTTTCTTAAAGATATGTCCTTATAATAATATGATTTTGTTTATATTATCAATTAAAATTAATTTATAAAATATGTTTGATTTATAAAATAATTATTTAAACTTTATTGTAAATAATATATTTATTTTTATTAACTTGCATATGTTTAATATAATAATACTGTTATTCATCTGAGTAGTTATTAATGTTTATAAATACATAATATTATTAAAATATTCTATGGATAACATATACTATTATTATTATATAATATATACCGATATATACGAATATAAATATATAATTAAAGTAGTTAATTGAAATAATCTGATAGGCTCATCTTCTAAGGAGTCTTATACATTGTTAGTTGTGTATCATTATGTGATGGTATAATATTTTTTAATATTATAAACTAATAAGTATTTTCCTTATAATATGTTTCTATTGACATCAATGTTGAAAAATAAAGTAAAAAAGTAACGTGGAAAATACTTATTTGTTAAAAATATTAAAATTTGTCTAACTATTTATCTAAATATCAAACTAATTATCTAATGTTAATATAATTTGGTAATATAAATGTATATAAAATAGAAGCTATATCAAGATCAACTCAATATCTATAAAATTTAAATAAACTATATAGCAACTATTGTTAATTTCTGCAGACATGAAAAGTACACAAATTATTAAATTAATATCTGTAAACAAATCAGAATATATAGTTCATAGCCTTTATGTACACAGAATTTTATAATCGGTATACATTATTACTTATATTACATTATACTTTATTATAAAATATATTATATTTTAATTAATTTTTTTTCTCTAGAAATTTATAGTATTTTTATAAAAAATATATACATTTTTTTCTTTTTGAACTATTATAGTTTATTTACATGAATTATTAATATTATTCTCATATTAAAATTAATTTAATTTAAACAATTTTCCTTACGAACAATATTTCAAATAAATTATTATGATATCCTTTTTAAAATTGTATACTAATGTATACTAATACTAATACAAATAATCGTCGGTTATCTGATGAGAATATAAAGAAATAATATACACGTTTTATAGAGAAATTGTAATTGCATACACTTTTTGATATGATTCAGTATATATACTAAATAAATATGTATGCATACTGTCGTGTGCAATGTGGCAAGCTATACAATTTGGCACACTTCTTGTAATATTATCTATTTTCATTGTAAATATACTTTAAAAAATGATATAAAAATTAATTATAATACTACAATGAAAACAAATAATGCTATTAATTATTATTTATCATAATATATTTTTTAAATTATATTAATATTAAATGTTATGATTTCATTTTGTTTTAAATATGAGTATTTATACTATAAATTTTATAGTAGTGAATAATTGGAAATTTAAATTATTACGTGTAGATAATTTTAAATTTAAATGTGTAGATTTTTTTTACATAATTTGTATTGTTATTAATTTTATTGTATATTTTTATATAGGATTTTTATAAGTATGATTAATTATCATGAATTTCAAATTAGTGAAATTAATGAATTATTATTAATTAATTAATTAATGAAATTCATTATATTTAACTAAATGATACATTTTCAAGTAACACTTCACTAAATCACTAAATCAAAAATCTAACAATAAAAGAATTTTGAAAAATAAATTATCAAAATTTAATAATAATTTCGTTATCAAAAACATAAGTAATTATTATTTAGCTTACCTATTTTGTTTCTATTCTATTATTGATATTATACTATTTAATGTGTTATTTATATTAGGTGAAATTAATGTTACAATTATTGAATTACTAAATTTTAAATATAGTATAAATATGCTTTATAATATTTGCATTGAATATTTTGATTAATATACATATATTATATAATTATAATATTGAATACAAATATACATTATTTAATCAAATTAATTTTTAACATTGTATAATTAGATACATATAACATAATATGTATAAATATATTATATTTAGATAATACGCCTATATTCACAATATCTGATTTTGATTTGAATAACTTAATATTCAACTAATACTATTCTTAAAAAATAATAAAATATATTTTATGACATTTTTAAAAATCTATAATGAAAATAAATATTTTAGGTTCAAAGCATTAGACATTTTATGTATAATGGAGGTCCTAAATTGCAAAGTTTATCTTAATATTAACTAGAATATACAATCTGTTAACGTATTAGTTTTTTTATATGTAGTCAACAATAAATTATTGGTATTAATAAATACTATTTATGCATAATAAAAATAAATGTGTTTCTAATTATATTTATTATAAATTTATAACTGTTCATAAAAATCTATAAAGAAGAAATGATGAAATACAATATAATAATTTGATTAATTACTAAAAAAAACAAGAGAACGTTCTCAACCAAAAATAATTCATATTTCACCATTAAAGTATAATTACATTACAATTCAGCACAAGGTATTAATTTAATATGTTTTATTAATAATTTTTAATATGAATTTTATAAATATATATTATAAAATAAATATAACTAATTAGAAAATTTAGTTAATTATATGCATGTTAAATTTATTATAAATGTCTTTAAATACAGAAAACAAAAATTGACTATAACTGTAAGATACATGTATTAATGTCAGAATTGTTGTCATATGGAAATTAACGGATTATGAAATTGCAAATTCAAATTTATTTATCGTTCAATGATATTATTTTAGCGATCAAAAATAATGTTGGATATATTAAAATAGTTTGAATATTAAATTTTGTACATTAACATTTGTATCTCATCGGGTTGATTGATGTATGCTGATGCCTATGTGAATTGTATATATATTATTGACAGTTTGTCTTTCAAAGAACAATGTTTAAAAAAGCTGTATAATTTCAGTAAGTTATTTATATGTATTCATTGATTTTTATAGTTTATTTAGATAAATTAGTATATGGGGAATTATTAAGTACTATACATTTTTTTTATATAACTAGAATGTATCTACACAATATTCTGAATAAAGAATTTTTAATAAAGTATGAAACATACTATATACAACAAGATTCACTCAATAATGGAGTTTATGTTTGTAAGGTTATAAGAATTATATATATATTATAATATCTAAGTTTACCAAATTATAATATTTTCTAAGTTAAATTTTGTAATTTAAATTTGATTATCTGTATTAAACAGGCTGTATTGAAAATATTGCAACAGTATGTTATACTACGTATCGACGACAAAAAGACATATATTTAATAAATTAACTTTGTAAAATTATTTATCATTTTATATAGATTGTGAATATTTAAATATATATAAAATGTATGATTTTAATATAATACTTGATATTTAATACTATCAAATTAGTCAAATATTCAATTAACTACTATTACATTTAATAGTTCATGACATAAATATTACTTTGGAAATTTACTATTCAATATTCTACTCGTATTAAAGACTTTTAAATAAAAAATTAATATTATTTTATAAAAAAACTTATTTGGCTCTCTAATTAAAAAATAATTAGATATATTCGGCAGTACAGTATATAAAGAACTCTTCAGTAAAGTAATTATTTATAATATTAAAAGTATACAATAATATTTATGTGTTGCTGAAGGTGTCCACTGGGCGTGTCTATTTTCAACTAATTGACAGCATCAATATTAGAAATTATTTTATTAAGTAGACATGAAAATATTTTAAGTATCTCCATTTTATTTTAACTTTTAAAAATTACAAATTAATTATATGTATATTACTTTATTACATCGTCATAAAGTAATCTCATTAATTTTCAATATAATTTATATTGTAGTTTGTGAAAGTTGAATTATCATTGAAAGTCTATATGTGCCAAATTACACACAACAATACCTAATTATTAAAAGCAAAAACTAATAACAAAGCAACACCTTTCTTTGAGGATATAATATACCCAGTATAGAATAATTTCTAAGGATATAAGTTTGTTTATAAATTCATATACAATGTGCTATTTATGAATATATTGATATATATATTAATTAAATATTAGTTTTCGTATAGTATCTCAATATTTAAGACTGTACTTAAATTCATGAGTGTTTTTAAACATGAACTATAGGCCTGAAAATATCTTAGTTTTATTTCAAATCAGGCAGTTGTATTGTAGAGCACAGCTCCTGTACCAATGCGTGATGTCCATGTGTGTAAATTGCTGATACGATGGTTTTATATAAAGTTAATTCATGTTAGCTATATATGCATATTACTAATGGTGCCTTACATTGTCAAACTTCAAACGAAATTCCATAATTAAGTATGTATATTAAGTATGTATATTATTGGATAATACATTTATTTTATATAACGTTTCTCTCTTTATCAGGTATAATACCTTGAGTATTTGATGTAAATATGGGTATGTTTTAGTTCATTGCATTAGAACAAGTTCACATTAAACAAATTCGAAGTTATTTAATGTGAGTTCCAAAAACTACTTTATTATAAAAAATTAAATTATATTATATTTTATTATAATTATTTAAAACATACCATAATTGAAATTAACTAGCTTTGTGGATATGTAACAAGGATAATATTATATTATGGCACGATAATGTACAGTAAAAATTCTAAATGTTTGACATTGGATATGACAAATAAGAAATACATAAAGAAGTGTAAAAAAACATTAAAAGTGTGAATATAATATAGTTATTATTATAAATGTCATAACTAATGATATATAGATCATAAACATCAATTCTTTATCATCTTCTTCTTCTTATTCTAAAAGATATTATATTAGAAATTAATAGGATTTAATATCTAGATACAATTAAATATATAGTACATTTACTAGGTCTTGATCGTTTATATATATATATATATATATATATACACCTGTAACATTATTTTATACAAAGATAACACATATAAATTGTAAAATAATATGTTACATTGAAGTTATTTATACTAATAAAATTAGTATATAATCAAGATAAATTGAGTTAAATAGTAACAGTTATTCCTCCTTGTAATAATGGTAGAGGGCGTCATCTGGTACAACTCCCTGTTTATCATACAGTCGGAACATTCGCAGGAATGAAGGCATTATAGGTTCGTTGCAGACTCGTACCAATTCCGGATAATTCTTGCGGAATGCAGTCGTCGCTTCCTCCAAATGGTAATGTGGTAGCTACGTAATAAGTGTATATCGATTAATAAGATTTAATGAGAGAAAGTTTAAATAAGTTTTGCTGATTAATAGTATAAATCAATTTATTATATCATTATTATTGCGTTTTATATGATATACACATATATGTTATCTATTAATAACTGAATCTATTAATAACTGTATCTATTAATAACTGTATCTATGGATAGATACAAAATAATTATTTATTAAATTCAATTTACATCGATAACAATTTAAAAAATTTAATTTTAATATTTACTTGGTAAAATAGGTTAATATTGTTTGTAATATTGCCTGTAATATTGCCTGCAATAGTGTCTGCAATATTGTCTGTAATATTGTCTGTAATATTGTCTGTAATATTGTCTGCAATAGTGTCTGTAATAGTATCTGTAATATTGTCTGTAATATCGTTTGTAATAGTGTCTGTAATATCGTCTGTAATATCGTCTGTAATATCGTCTGTAATATTGTCTGTAATATTGTCTGTAATATTGTCTGTAATATTGTCTGTAATATTGCCTGCAATATTGTCTGTAATATTGTCTGTAATATTGTCTGTAATAGTTTCCCAGAGAAGTTGAGCTACGCGACAAGTCCGCAGTTTATCTATCGACCAACTTTCGCGAACATGTGGTGCATTTGATGCGTGCCGATGTTGTGGATGACTTTGTGTACAATGCCGTAGTCGCGGTCCACCGAACACAGTTGGCCGCGCACAAAGTCCCACTTCGAGTCGTCCATCCACGGCACGGTGAGTTCGGTGTGGTGTAGGAACGTGATGATCACGCAGTAGGAGGCGAAGACGAACAGAGGGGCAGCGTAGTACCCGGCGAACGCGAGCCATCCGTGCGACGAAATGTAGGCGGCGCTGAGGCAGGCGTAGGTGGCGACGGAGACGAGCGACATCGTGCAGCCGAGGGCGTGTCCGCGGTACAAGTCCGCCGAGAGCGTCCAATGGCAGACGTTGCGAGGGGTGTAGCCGAGGGCGAGGTACCCGAACCACCCGATGCCGAGTCCGAAACCGGGCAACGTGAAACCACCGGCCCCGGGGTCCTTGGCTCTTAGCGGGTAGAATACTTCGTCCTGCGAACGTCGGGTTTGGTAGTCAACGGACGGGTGATCTTATTCACGCAATTGGGTTTTATAAATTACGATCGAAATAAGGATTATAGGATTTAATTTATAAACATGATCATAATATAATTTTAATTGTAATATATTACAATTAAAATAATAATTTATTTGTAATATATTACAATTAAAATAATATATTTCCATTCAATACTTATTTAATATACATTCAATATATATTTAATATAGAGTCAATATATTTTTAATATACAGTTATAAATGTTATAATGTCGTTATAATATACAGTTATAAATGTCTTTTTATAAATGTTCTCTAAATTTATAATCTTATTGTAAAAATAGGCTGGGTTGATAAACTGAGTACCATTGTAAATAACTGTATCAGTAATATATATCTAGAATTTCGTCATAATTAACAAAAGATATATTGTTATATGTGTTACTATGAAAATTACCAGTTTATATAGTCATAATAACTAATAGTTGCTTCCATTAGAATTTACAGTAGAATTATATAAATAAACAATAGAAAAAAAGTGGAGTGTATATACCAAAAATATATATAAATAAATGTATACAATAGTGTAGTTAAATAATTTACATGCAGCAATTTTATTACATAATCTAAATATAAATGCACTCACCTTTTCGAGGTTGTTGGTAAAGCGATGGTGATGGCGATGACTTAACTTCCACATGTAGAAGGGACAGTGCAAGAAACCATGGTACACAATGCCTACTACGTCGTTTAGCAGAGGGTAAGCCGAGAACGAATTATGTCCGCAATCGTGACCAATTACAAAGATCTATGGGAATGGGTGAATGTGTAATATAAGGGGTAGATAATGGTCTATCAATTTTGAATCATATTTATTACAGTATTAATAATTTAAGAGTTTTGTTGTAAGAAATGTATATTATTATTAACATCAGTTAAAAAAAACACAGCAAATGAAACATGATATAAACTAATGTTATAGTGATTTATAACAATAATAAGACTATTATGTAAGAACAATATAGTGAAGCTGTTATTTTAAACTCATGTAGACAGGATGTAATAGATCAAGGAATTACAATAGAAAAAAAATAGTTAAATATTTACATTTTTTTATAGTTTATGAGATAGTTTAGTGAGATATTAGTGAGATATTAGTGAGATATTAGTGAGATATTAGTGAGATATTAGTGAGATATAGGTGAGATATAGGTGAGATATAGGCGAGATATAGGTGAGATTTTAGTGAGATATAGGTGAGATATTAGTGAGATAATAGTGAGATATAGGTGAGATATAGGTGAGATATAGGTGAGATATAGGTGAGATATTAGTGAGATATAGGTGAGATATAGGTGAGATATTAGTGAGATATTAGTGAGATATTAATGAGATATAGGTGAGATATATGTGAGATATATGTGAGATATATGTGAGATATATGTGAGATATTAGTGAGATATAGGTGAGATATAGGTGAGATATTAGTGAGATATAGGTGAGATATTAGTGAGATATAGATGAGATATAGGTGAGATATTAGTGAGATATTAGTGAGATATAGGTGAGATATAGATGAGATATTAGTGAGATATAGGTGAGATATTAGTGAGATATTAGTGAGATATAGGTGAGATATAGGTGAGATATAGGTGAGATATTAGTGAGATATAGATGAGATATAGGTGAGATATTAGTGAGATATAGGTGAGATATAGGTAAGATATAGTTGAGATATAGGTGAGATATTAGTGAGATATAGATGAGATATTAGTGATATATTAGTAAGATATAGGTGATATATTAGAGATATTAGTGATACTAACGGATGTGAAGAGGGTTCCCTGTACAGCAATGTATAACATCATGATGGCAGCTTGTACGGGCAATAAAGGAATCTGATGAGGCAAACATATTGTGTTCACAATACAAATTTAATAGAGAATAATTGACCAGACAGATAATGTGTATAGGTATGTCTGTAGTAGTATAGAGTGGCTTATAGAGTAGCTTATAGAGTGGATTATAGAGTTAGAGTGGAGAATGAATAGAGGTTTGTGAATTATAGGTGTGTGAATTAGATGAGTGTGAATTAGAGGAGTGTGAATTAGAGGTGTGTGAATTAGAGGTGTGTGAGTTATGAGTGTGAATTAGAGGAGTGTGAATTAGGAGTGTGAGTAGGAGTGTATAATGAATAAGTATGAGAGTAAATGAAGAGAATAGTAGTATGGAATAATTGCATAGATTAGTGTATGTGTGAGCGTAGTACAAATAGAGTATGTGAGAGGAGATAAGAGTGTGTGAAAGGAGATAAGAGTGTGTGAAAGGAGATAAGAGTGTGTGAGAGAAGATAAGAGTGTGTGAGAGGAAATAAGAGTGCGTGAGAGGAAATAAGAGTGCGTGAGAGGAGATAATAGTGCGTGAAAGGAGATAATAGTGCGTGAAAGGAGATAATAGTGTGTGAGAGGAGATAAGAGTATGTGAAAGGAGATAAGAGTGTGTGAAAGGAGATAAGAGTGTGTGAAAGGAGATAAGAGTGTGTGAAAGGAAATAAGAGTGTGTGAGAGGAGATAAGAGTGTGTGAAAGGAGATAAGAGTGTGTGAGAGGAAATAAGAGTGTGTGAAAGGAGATAAGAATGTGTGAGAGGAGATAAGAGTGTGTGAGAGGAGATAAGAATGTGTGAGAGGAGATAATAGTGTGTGAGAGGAGATAATAGTGTGTAAGAGGAGATAATAGTGTGTGAGAGGAGATAATAGTGTGTGAGAGGAGATAATAGTGTGTGAGAGGAGATAAGAGTGTGTGAAAGGAGATAAGAGTGTGTGAAAGGAAATAAGAGTGTGTGAGAGGAGATAAGAGTGTGTGAAAGGAGATAAGAGTGTGTGAGAGGAAATAAGAGTGTGTGAAAGGAGATAAGAATGTGTGAGAGGAGATAAGAGTGTGTGAGAGGAGATAAGAATGTGTGAGAGGAGATAATAGTGTGTGAGAGGAGATAATAGTGTGTGAGAGGAGATAAGAGTGTGTGAGAGGAGATAATAGTGTGTGAGAGGAGATAAGAGTGTGTGAGAGGAGATAAGAGTGTGTGAAAGGAGATAAGAGTATGTGAGAGGAGATAAGAGTGTGTGATAAGAGATAAGAGTGTGTATTAAGATTCAAACATTAAAGACTAACCATCATCAACTGTCTTGTCACAAAGTAAGTGATAAGGATAAGAATCACATCCTTTATAGCATAATAGAATGACGTAAACACAGAACTCTGGAAACAATGAGATGGTATGTTCTCTTTGATCTGAACAGCAGTTGGTAAGTTCTCCATTGTTGTGATGTGGTCTTCATCTAATCCAATAGCATCCAGATTAACCTTACGCTTGCTGGCATTGTTTTCCTCGTATAGCCCGATTGCCACCTGGCGAGGAAGGTATAAATGATTAGCGTGGCCGTTTTAAGTTTTAGGGGAACACCAATGGAACATAATTATATTTTGAACAAAAAACAATACAACATTGAATACCAACATTTAAATTACAAAAGATTTGTACAAAAGATTAAGGTGCATTTAATTTGATGGACTATGTTTTGTAAAAATAAGATAAGATAATATCATATGCTAAGTTGTAATTGTAAACGAATGTTATTCAATTTATTATTTATTAAAATAGAAAGATAGTTTTAAATAGAATACTTCCATTTTTAGCCATTAATATCCATTAATATGAATATATTCTGCACTTCTATCGCTGCTAATTGAATTAGAAATTTGAATTCTCTTACACTATAAATAAACTAAATGTTACTTGTACTAAATTTAATGAAATTCAAATATCATTATCTGTTTTCTATGTGAGCACCTATTTTCTATATGGATAAAAGAAATTATATTTGTAAAAAAATTGTATACTATATCATAAATATTATGGAGAAATCATAAATATTTATAGTGAACTATCTTTGATAATAACTTTGTTTTATAGTATATAAAATATTTATAAAATAATAATTTTTTTAAATGTACAATAAACAAAATATGTAACAAATATGGATCTAATAGAAATGTATAACAAAAGAAAGATATCGTTATAAACCTTTACAAGGGCTCGGGCAAAAATCCACGAAGAAGCAAGGAACTGCAATGAGCTTGACACCACCATTCTATTTAAACAATTTGTATTAGTGAAAGACAATACAAATTAGTATTATTAAATTTGAATTTAATATTAATTATTTCACTTTTGATTTAATTAAATTTTAATATATTAAATATATATAATTGCTTGTTTAAAATGATATATTACTAGATATAATATATACATATAATATAATAATTCAATATATATTGAATACATTATTTCATTATTAATTATATTACAAATACCCACCTATATAATTATGTAGATCTAGTTTTACTTTCACAAGATATTAATATAACATTGGTATGAAAAAAAGCAAGACTTATTATTTAGTAATGGTTTAGCTAAAAGTAATTGGGTTAGCAAATGTAGTTAAATAAACAAATATCAATAAAGGGTGAATAAATTGTTTATTTATTGCATTTAATAAAGATAATCAGTGCACATCGAATATAAATATATATATTTATGTACACACATATCTGAACACAGTTCCATATAGTGTACACAATAGTGTTTATCTTGTAAATAATTAATAGATTAGAGTTTATATCAATATATCATTGTCAATATAAATGCAGCATATGAACTTAGACCTAGATATCACAAGTATCACAAGATGTCAACAAGTATACTATATGTACTTATACTATATGTACTTATACTATAAGTAGTTATACTATATGTAGTTATACTATATGTAGTTATACTATATGTAGTTATACTATATGTAGTTATACTATATGTAGTTATACTATATGTAGTTATACTATATGTAGTTATACTATATGTAGTTATACTATAAGTAGTTATACTATATGTAGTTATACTATATGTAGTTATACTATATGTAGTTATACTATATGTAGTTATACTATATGTAGTTATACTATATTTACTTATACTGTATGTAGTTATACTATATGTAGTTATACTATATGTACTTATACTATATGTACTTATTCTATATGTAGTTATACTATATGTAGTTATACTATATGTAGTTATACTATAAGTACTTATACTATATGTACTTATACTATATGTAAAACTACATACTATTAGATATATGTATAATTAAAATTAGTGGTATATTAACTATTTGTAAAAACCACAATGATTAATATCAGACTAAAATAATACAATATGGTATTATAAAATAAGTATCATATCAAAAAAATACATTATATTATTGTATAACTAAACAATATGTACCTTTATTATATATTGTATAACTAAACAATATGTACCTTTATTATATATTGTATAACTATTAGTTAATGATTATTTACCATTAATATATTGATTACCAAGTAATTAGGATATAATAAATAGATATGATACTGAAAATAATCTAGACTGTTGAATATTTAATATAAAATTCGAATCTAAATTTGCATGCAATATATACTGAATAATGGTATATAGTATAATATACTCTATTATATTATATATTATAGTATTTATAAATACATCTATATTAAAAAAACATCTACATTATAAATACTAATTGTAGTTGTAGCAGATGTCAAGGACAATGATGCATATAAATAAGCACATGAAAAATTAATGTACACTGCACAATGCCATATATAGTATTATACAGTACATCATACAGTGTACAATCAATACTATATACAGCATATGTACAATCTAAACTCATTGGTTGGTTCATAGGTCTTTGTGTATGGGTAGAGGTCAATGTGAATAATAAACAGTTAGGGCAATGTAGAGCATATACTCATAGGGTATTTCAACATAAACTATGAGTTGTGTTTGTAAAAGGTACCAATGAATCTACATTCGGGCATATGTGAACGGACTTTGACTCGAGAGCTAGTACAAAAAGAATGTCCCAGACTTATATAATAGGCTATAAACAATGAGTTCAATAAGCTAATAGGAGAATAGCAGGCCGGAGAGATGAGAGAGAGAGAGAGGGGGTGAGGATAAGGTGTAGCGTTCGCGTTTGTAACGTAAACTAGGCCGACTCGAAGGTAATGTTGACGTATGGCGATTGTTTACGCTACGAGATAAAAACACCGACGAGACCGCCGCGTGATATCAACACGTCAAACAGTTACTCGGTGGTTGGAGAACGGTAGCTTAGTACTTCGGAGGGTCTCCGTTACGTAAATACGGAGAAAATCTCGGCGTCTCCGGGAAAGTGAAATAAAAAGATTAACGCCGGTTTAATCTTGATGAACTAACACTACGCTAAAGAACTTCAATAAATCACATATTTGAACATCATTAAGATAGATATAGAGAACTGATTTAAAAACTATTAATAAACACAATTCCAATAGCATTAGAATTGATATAGAATTAAGTGTATGTTATTAAGCAATGCATTGTAATTATATACTTTTAATAAAGTATTTAAATAAATCTATATTTAATAGTGTAGTCAATAACAATTCAACATTTGTGTATATATATTGTTCATTATTTCATTGCATGAAATTATATATAACTAATAAATTATTTTTAACAAATAAATTATTAATACTAATTGACAATTGACTTAACAATTCAACTCAGATATTTGAACTTACACAAACAATATTTAGTTATATAAAATCTATATGAAATATTGATTTGATGATTATTTAGAAATACTTTCAATGTATAGATTTCATGGGAATGTAGGTAAAAGTAATATTACTTCTGGAGTAATGAATTATTGTAATGTGAAATGCCCACATCCTTAATTCAAATGTGTTCCGTGGTTACTTTGGTGAATTTGTAATTAGAAAATGATCAGACTATATTCTTCAAATTGAAGTCAACTCCAAACCAATATTTTTACAATTAATATTACATAAAACCAGATATTTATATAGATATTTATAAAAGTAGTTATAATATACAATATATAATTTATAAAATGAATATTTAATATAAAATTAAATATCTTTAGAAAATCAAAGAAAACTTTAATATTATAGATTATATAATACATTTGTAATACAAACATGTAGTTTATATATCATAATATATTGATAATATAATATAGCAATAGGTCAACATATAACTAAATGCATTATACCAACCCAATAAACAGGGTAACTTAATAGTTTAGTAAAATATTAATACAATTATTTACTATCTTGTTATTATCAAGAGTCTTGCTCAAGTGATGGTATATTTATCTTTACTAAATATAGTCATAAATTATTCTGGACACTTTACAGATCGCTATGACCCCATCAATTAATGGTCAGCCTACATTTGCTGAATAATCAAAATAAATATTATCTGCTGCCATTATTGACTCAACCTAGATCTACTTCAAATAGACAAATACTTTATTAATAAACGAAAACCTAAACACGATATCTAAATAGCTATGTATATGGATCTAAATAGCCATGTATATAGATCTAAATAGCCACGTATATGGATCTAAATAGCCACGTATATGGATCTAAATAGCCACGTATATAGATCTAAATAGCCACGTATATAGATCTAAATAGCCACGTATATGGATCTAAATAGCCACGTATATGGATAGATCTAGCTCATAAATCTGTATCTAAATACTAGGTTCCTTATTAAATATTTCATACCGAATAATAAATAAAGATATTTGTCATGATAAATCAGACTATCTTAGCTCCCTACTTTCTTCTACTAATAATACAAATATCATCCCATAGCTTCTTAATGAAATTACAACTTACCACCTGCATTCATCCACAATTTGTACTTGTGCTATTTTAATCTTATTATCTATGGTATATGCGCACACAAATATCATTTCCCTTATAGCCTTCTCAATATAAATCCGCTATTCTATACGGAATATACTATTGCATAATAGCATTCATAATAAATTTATTAGTACATAATAGTAGTTACAAATTATTAACTGATATTATATGCAGATCAATAATGTATAGTAAGTATGTAAATTAGTTACACTGTTATATAAAAATTACAGTTATATAATAAATAAAATGTTATTATGTAATGCATATATAATATACATATATATATACAATATGTACTATATAGTAATATAATAATAAAATATTGAGTAATTAAGTTAGTACAATATTAAATAATATATATTGTATAAAATGTAGAATATATTTCATATCAATTATTTTCTCACATATAAAAAATTGTACTTATTTGTTTACAATCATACGATATGTACTTAAATAAAATTGATAACAAAAGCATGTCAATTTCAAATTTTAGAACCGGTCTAATAAATTTTAACAAATTATAGAAACTATTCGTATTGAATTATTAAAATTTCTAGTATTAAATAAAGTTTATCAATATTTGATTTCCGTATGAAACGAAAGAAAATATACTTACATAGTAAACTTCAAAAGGTAGATTTATAAAGATAGACTAATCTACATTGATGAACAGGGGGCAAGGTTCATAATATTTTAATGTTAAATTGGAGTTTTATTTTTATAACTAATAACTTACATATATAGAATATGTTTTTTATATTATAATGGTTCATAATATATTATAAATCAAATATATTTAAATAATATAAATTGAATATATTTATACTAATTATTTAATTATTTGATTTAATTATCTGTGGTAATAATTTTTTAATTTAAATTTTTTTAAATAATAAAATGTCTTCATTTAGACGTAATGCATCAAAACGAAAAAATGATTCCGTAAATAATTTAACTAAGAAACAGATTAAAGATATAAAACAATTCGGACAGTTACATCCTGTTGATGAAAGGTATAGTATTCATTTAGGCTTTTTAATAACTTATGAGCGATGTTAAATTACTTCTGATCAACTTTATTAATTAATAACATTTGTTCTAAAATTTAGATAATCGTGTAATACCAAATACTATATGTTGTATTATAATATATTCAAAAATTAAAATATACAATACAATTCTATATATTTACTAATTAACTTATATAGTCATACTAATTATTCAACAACGAGTACACTAATTCAGCAGGTGCAGGAATAACGTTCACTGTAACTATTCTAGTTTATATAATTAAAACAATAATTACAATATTTTAATTTTCTTTGGACAGATAATATATTATAATATATAATGTGATACTTTGTATTTATTCATGTTTTATAACATACACACACACACACACACACACATACCCATATATATATATATGTATATATATATATATATATATATATATATATATATATAATATACATAGAATATAAAGTAATTGTAAACATTTAAATTTATATATAAACAAATTAGATTCAATATTTAAAAATTAAAAGCCCATTCAAATGCTTGAATAATCATTTTATTTATAATGTTTGCGCTATTAATTTCATTTAATTAGATTTAGATCAGGATTTAAAACATTTGATATGTCGGACTCGCCGTAATATTTATTTTATGCATTCCTATTATGATTATAATAAACTTCGCAATTGAGTTGTTTGATAAAACTAATAAGTTACAGTTTTGAAAACACAATTGTAGTCAATTCTTTATATAAATCCTTTAGCCAATAATCATAATCATTATAAATTAGCGAAACATATAAATTAAAATATAAATAAATCAGATATCTTCATTCATGTTAAAAATTACAATACCTTTTAATATCATTTCAAGTAATTGCACTTTTCAGTAAATTTTTAGTTTTATATACAGGAAAATGTGTATTCATTTCTATGTAAACATTATTTGTTGTATTACTTACTCATGATATATGTGAATTTACTATGCATATGATAAATGACTCCAAATATAAAATTATATACATTTTATATTATAATTACAAGTTCTATATCATAATAATCTCATGAATATAATATTTAAAATATTAAAGTTTATGTTAAAGTGATTTCACCAAAGTAGATACAAAGTTTTATTTGATTAAATCAGATAACAACAATAACAAATTTCTATACCATTTTATGTTGTCTGATTGAGTCAGGTTGTTATTTAAATCAACTTATTATAAATCATATATTATAAACATATTATAATCTGTTTATAATGTATGATATATATAATATTTATAATAATTAGTAATATATTATTGTATATTGTTAGCTTCCATATTTTTTATTTAAATCACATTACAACTATATGTATATGATATTGAGTTTAGGTTTTTATAAAGATAAAGAGTAGGTTTTTGATAAAAAATATATATTATATATTAGAAAAAAGGGGCAATGAAATATTTATAAAAACAATACAAATAATATGTTAAAATATGTCTGGTACATTATTTTGCCTTTTTAATAATTCATGTAAATAATGTTATAAGTTTAATATATTAAAGAAAATAAATACAAATGTAAATTTTTATTATATATATAATATTTGGTCTGTTTCCAAAAACTAAATAAAAATAAATATTCATTAGTATCATATTGCCTTCTATTATATATAGAATAGTATTTGTGGGTATAGTGCTACTATTAACATTAAAACAAATTAATTTGAATATTTACAGTGTTTCTTCAATTGATATCTGTAAGAAAGTGAAAAATCAAACATATCTGCCATTTAAGAAAAAAAAGGTTGAAATAGAAAAAGTTGAAGATGTTTCATCTGATGAATCAGAAGTTGACCCCTATACAGAATTACTATCAACAATAAATCAAGATCATTCTAGTGAAGGTAAAATAAATATTAGTTGCTACATTGTAAAGTAAATCAAATATGTAATGCCCATAATATTTTTATTATTTATTTTAGAAGATGAAATTGATAATAATTCCGATGAAGATATCAAAATTAGTGATGAGGAAAATTTTGAATATGAAGATAGTGAATTAGATGATCAATTATCAGAAAATGGCAATATTTCTGATGAATACATAGATCCTAACGAATCAAATGACATCGATTCTAATATATCTGAAGATGCAGATGAGAACGAGAAACTATCGGATTTAGAAGAACCAGTTGATCACTTGGAAGAAAATGTTTTAGATAAGATTTGTAGCGATTCAGAATCTGATGGAGAGGCTGGTTTAGATTCATGTTTGCATATAGTAGGTTTACATATATATATTATTAACTTGTTTTTTTATTTCATATTATTGGCATGTAATCTTAATCATTTAATATATTATTATTGCTAATAAATATTTTACTATTATTATATAATAATATATTCACAAATATTTGAATAGAAAAAAAAGAAGAAAATATTGAAACAGGTTATTTTATAATTTGTAACTTATTAATATTCCTTTACATATTCTATTGTAATTTAAATTGTTGATTTGTTTACAGATAAATGCTACTTACATTTTGAGAGGGATGTGAAAGAGGAAGAGATTGATGCATTATCTGAACCTTGGCAGAAAACATACTTTAAGGTACTATTCCAGTTTATTTAAATTTATTGTAAAATATATTCTTTTAGTACATTTTTATTTCAATATTCATATGATCTATTCATACATAAACATTATCAATTTCAGATTTGTATGTTAAACAACAATACAAATTTCTTTCATTTATAGATTCCATGCATCGGAGATTGTTTAATGAGTATATCTAAACTTGTTAAAACGAAAGCAGAATTATTGAATTTTTCACGTCGTTCGAGTAATCTCAGTAACACAAATGTTTGAATCTATCTTTTTATTTACTAATATATTTGATTACTTTAATTTAACCTTGTAAATATTATGTTTCAGTTGAAGAAAAGGATTTTGGATACTCTACCCAAGACTAACCAATTGTGTGCCGCTACCGATGATACTGGTTTCACGAGTCTACAACAATCCGTATATAACGTCTTATCTAGTTACCAGGTAATTGATTCAAATAATACGAGGCATGTACCCATTTTTAATTCAGACAAATAATTGTAATAGTTAGTTTGTGAAGTAGTTTTGTACCTTAATAATCGTCAACTCGGATTCCTTATCCAACAATCATTAGAGATTATACTTATCTTTACTGTTTCTCCAATATCCCTCCAATATCTCCAATATCCCTAAGATTTTATTAATAATGAAATCTAATTTTAAAATAATAATTCTCTTTAGGATTTCTATTATTCGGAGAGGACACGTGATAATGCCGAACAACTGAGAGTGGTGTATGCTGTACACGCCTTGAATCATGTTCTCACGTTAGTTTTTCAATAAACATTACGCTGAGGGATCGTTATTTACGTATAGTAAGCTTGATCTTTCAGTAAACTATATATGGACTGTTCATTTGTGATGCTTAATTAGATCAAAAATCTAAATATATTAATAAAACCATAATCACTGTGTTATATTAAATATTATAAGAAGTAGAATATCTATTATATCATCTACAAATGATCTGATATGAATGATATAACTAAATAATATTATAATTATTCTTAATATTAATAATTTGTTGCAATTTATATTTTAACAATAATTCTTCCCAATATAACACGAAACACAAAGATCTTTCAGTCTTTTTTGCAGACTATTTTATAAATTCACAAACCCACAGAATAAGAAGTCGAATTATTTCTCACAATGCATCAATGAAATCACAACTTAAGAAAGATCCAAAATCACAATTGTAAATATAATATTTAAGTGAAATTAGTATAATATGTAATTATATTCTTATAAAATTAGTATAATATGTAATTATATTCTTATAAAATTAGTACAATATGTAATTATATTCTTATAAAATTAGTATAATATGTAATTATATTCTTATAAAATTAGTATAATATGTAATTATATTCTTATAAAATTAGTATAATGTAATTATATTCTTATAAAATTTGTATAATATGTAATTATATTCTTATAAAATTAGTAAAAATATTTTTAAGAAATTCACATATCAATTAACGAAATATAATAATTATTACCTTTAATATATTTCTATAAATATTGTATAGTGAATTTAGAGATCAGGGTCTGATTCGTCCGAAGGTATTGATTGTACTTCCATTCAGAGATTCGGCATTGAAGGTTGTGAAGATTCTCACGAGTCTTTTGATGAATAATAAAAAGGTATGTAGAAATCATTGTTAATCGTAATGGGCATTCATACAGAGCTTTTTACGCGGCGTTAAGATGCGTTTACACGGAATACGCATTTAAATTGCGACTTATATCGATTTAAAATAGGTTCACAAAGAAAACGCTTGAAAAAGTTTCATTTTGAGATTTACGTAAATATGTTCATATTTAAATTGTTAATACAATTTATTAAACTATAAAATTTACAATATAATGTATACTAAATCATGTCGTATACAAACGTTATTATATTTAAATAATCAGAGTATATATAAAAGGAAGAGTGTATGGTATCTTCCTTCTATTTCTAAATGCCGGCTATTTCATTATATGTATTATTTTTGGTGATCCTATTTCTATATTCCTTCGAGGATACATTCCATATTGAAGGATATGAACTATTTCTATAAAATTACTAATTTTCATTATATTATACTTTGAATAAATATTTAATAAATACAATAGATATATTTCTATAATTTGGTTGATATATTTCAACAAAACTATTAATCAGTCAATCAATAAGTTAAACTTTTAGCAGCTTTTACACTGAGTTTTGGAATATTGGACATGTTCTATTTTGATTACAGCTCTGCGTGAATGCCCATTTACACTTAATCTAAATATACACTTTCCACTTGTTAGGAATTCTTCTCATCTTATGTCATGATTTGCAGAGTTATTTAGCAAATAAAAATAGATTTTTTGAAGAATTTGGAGAAGATGAAGAGGATCAATCACAAAAAAAAACTTTCAAAAATGGTTTTATTTATTTATAGATCTCATAGTTTTTGTAATTTAAATGACTTCAATATATAATATTGTCATATCATAATATAATATCATAATATAATATAATATAAACTTTATAATTGTAGAGGACTTCGAATCTACATTTGCTGGTAATATTGATGACCATTTTCGTATCGGTATCCAGGTATCGAAGGGAGGACTAAAATTGTTTCAAGGGTTTTACCAGTCGGACATCATATTGGCTTCCCCATTAGGGCTACGTACTATACTTGGAGCTGAAGGGTACGTAATGTAAAAACTCATCATGTTTTTTCATCTAACATTCAACGTAATTTCTATATTATAATATATATCATTATTAATATGCATATTATAGTTATTTATTTATTTTAGAGAAGAATATAGAGAGCATGATTTTATATCCTCTATAGAAATGTTGATCTTCGATCAAACTGAAATTTTCTTAATGCAGAATTGGGATCACATCCATGTTTGTATCGTTTACTTTTTAATACTTAGTAAATAGTATTATGAAATACCATCGCAAATATGTTTTAATCTTAACTTATTCTAAATTATTTAAATTTACTACAGGTGACATAATTTCCAACTCTATTCATCTTCTATTCATACTTTCATTTCTACCTATCTAGATATACTTATAATACAAATAAAACTCTAATTCACATAAATACCTCAACACCTCAAAATACTTGTAATGAGTATTTACTTATTTTATTGTTTTAAGCTAAATTATGATATTAATATCTAATATAAATATGCAGTCATAATAATCTGACTATACACATCAATTGTTTCATTATATAACTACTCAAACAATATGTAATAACTAATTATAGATATTATTCTAGTATCTACTAGTAATAATATGGACCTACTACTACTAATCTTGTATAACAACTATATAACCTTAGATAACTATATCCATATAGATATAACTTCAACTATCTGCGTAATGTATAATGTTTAAACGTCAATAACTACGAACACTTGAATCAGCACCTGATGTCTCTGATTAACTTACAACCTAAGAAGAGCCATGGTGTAGATTTCACCCGTGTCCGGGAATATGCCCTCAATGGACATGCTAAGAACTTCAGACAGACAATTGTATTCAGCAGCTTTAAAACACCTGAAATCAACTCCATTATAAACAAGAATTCGAAAAATATCCTTTAGATATATAATTTTCAATCGAATTATTGAATATAATTTTATATATTAGTTTGATTGAATAGTTATTCGTATTTTAAACTACAATGATAAATTAATTTTTTTCTCTGAAAAATATTGTCATCTATAGCTGATATATCTAAAACCGACATATTCTTTGTAAACTACTATCTTTGACTGATTATCAGATTATGAAGGAAGTATATCAACTTGCAATTTTGTTGCAAAAGGTGCAATCTCAAGTGTTGCTATTTCATTACCCCATGTTTTTCAAAGATTTGAATGTTCAAGTCGAGCCAATGAGAATGATGAGAGATTCAACTATTTTACTAAACATGTTTGTATATATATATATATATATTTTAAAAGAATTTAAAAATAGCTATTAACCTAGAGAAATATGATATCACCGCAGATATTAAGTGAATATAGCAAGGAGTTCATGTCTCAGACCCTGATTTATATTCCATCTTATTTCGATTTTGTTAGATTGCGAAACTTTTTCAAGAAGAAGGAGATGAACTTCATTTCACTTTCAGAGTTTGTTTTAAAATCATGTAAATAATATTTACATATCAATTTTAAAATTGTATATGTTTGTGTTAATATAAGATTTAACCTTATGATATTAATGATAATCACATAAAACTATTTCCATTATTAGATACTCAGAATCAAAGAAAATATCGAGATCTAGAACTCAATTCTTTCATAAAAAAAATCACTTCTTATTATTTTCAGAACGTTTACATTTCTATAAAAGGTTTTCAGATATTGATTTATATTTCTATAGATTAAGTAAATGTTCTTTAAAATACTAGAATAATTATAATAAATATTTTGATAATAATGTTCAAATATAATAATTAAATAAATGAATGATAATATAAATATAGATTAAAGATTCGTGGAGCTAGGCATATTCTATTCTATCAACCTCCTTTGTTCTCATCATTCTATGCTGACTTTGCTAATTCTGTGCAGAGTGAGTATATCTTTATTTATATATCTATTTTGTATACTGTAGGTAGTATACCTTTTATATTTAAAGGATTTACTAGATTTGTTTATAAATCGTAATCTACATTAACCGGAGACATTTTATATATCGTTGTCTTTGTTAAATGATCTATTGTACCTTTGTAGTTCATTCAAAGAGCACATCTTCTCTGGTGTCCACCTCCGATGTCTCATGCACAACCTTGTTCTCGCGTTATGACCTTATAAGTATGCAGTACCTCGTAGGCACTGACCGTGCACAATCATTCTTGACCGCTGAATCTTCAAAACTCATGTTGATTACGTGAATATTGTGATCGATAATAAATCATTTATTTCTTTTATTTCATTGCTTTCGGTTTAACTTTTTAACTCTTGTTCTGGATATAACTATCTTATTAATAATATCAATTTATATTTCGGAATAATATTTAATTTGATAACATACTTTCAATTTGGTAACATACAATGAACCATTTATACAATAACGTAGTATTTTCACATATTATTTAATCAAGTTGTTGTTAGCCTAATTATTACTTAAAAGATGTACCCTTAATTTGGTAAGAATTTTGAAATAAGTAAATAAATATGTATACTTCTTAATTTGCGAATTTAAATAAGTTTTATTATTTAATGATTATTAAATAAATCAATTTAATAAGTAAGTCCATTTTAAAGTAAATAATTTAAGTCATTTTTCTAATTTATTTTTAATGTAGCAGTTTGCAAATTCTGATAATATATATTCTGATGGCAATTAATCTCAAAAATATATTTTTTAGATATTAATTCAATTTCTACCATTATCATTAATTTGTATACACGGTCTAACTTCTCATTCGTTTATTACTATATATATATGTGCATTAACACAAATTATAATAAATTACTGCATGTTGAGATATATAAACTTCCTTTATTATTATATAGTATTCCGTAAAATTAGATCTAAAATCATATAGATATATGATAAAATAACATTACTATAACTAATTTTTTCTACTACTTTAATAGCAATGTTTTGGTTTAATTTTTTGATTTAAGAAATAATGTCATAAATCGATATTCAATAAGTATAATTTAAATAATATTTGAATACCAAAAAATATAAATAATCGATTACATTCAATGTTTAATTTTAACATATCCATTTATTGGTTGTTATGGTGAATTAATTTCTTAAATAATTTACTTAACCCATTATTTTCAATATCGTTTATATTCCCTCATAATATAGATAACGTGAGTTCACAAAAAAGTTACTCTTATATATTAGTCTCCAAATCCTTAGGAGTTGGCCGAAAGTATCAATGAAAAACAAATGCATATATTGCAATCATTCACGTTTTATCGAAACCGAAGGCTAGAAGTTAGATCTACTTCGAATTCCCAATATAAACAGAGATCTTAAGCGAGCCAAATAATATCTAACTGAAATAAGATAGTAAGCTTATATTGTGGATGAATTGCTGTATTAAATCAAAATATATATATTGTTATATTATTCATAATCTTGGGATAATATATCAACAAAAAAATAAGAGGTGGAATGGTATGTAAATTTATTAAGTTGATTGAAGAGGATATAAATGTATGACGTGAAAGTATGTGATTGTTTATAATATAGTCGGTAAATAGCATGTTACATATGTAATACATATCCTTGATACACGTGGATACAAATTATCAAAATATTAAATTAAATACTATGCCAACTATTTCCGCATAACTGATTTTGTTTAGGAGCTAAAAAAACTGACTTAGATCAGATAAATTAAAATATGTAAACCTACAGATAAAAATATAATTATAATATTACTGTGATATTGTTCACATAGCATTCGAAGAAGAATATTAATCCTAATTCACAACAATATTATTTCAATAATAATACTTCAAATGTATGATTAATTAGCTTATTTGACATAGAATAAACAGTAAATAATGTCAGCTTAGCAAATGATCTAGATAATATATCGGTAAATCTAATACCTAAATAATATAGTTCAATGAAATTGAGTTATTCAACATTACAATTAACAATGACCTTTTTAATCTATATACAAAGTATCATTTTCAATTAATCCACTAAAGTATCAACTTCAAGTGATTACACATAAGTTTATTCCACTAAATATGATAAAAGCATACATTATAATTAATTATATAACAAATTTAATTTTAGATTACCGATATTTATTATAATTAAAAAATCTGATTATTTATATAGAAAGTCCGGAATACTAAGGTGGTAATTGACTTTAGTAAGTTTAGTAATAAAATTAATTAATAAAATATATATGGTTTAATGTTGATTCTCTAGATAAAAAGAAAAATTGGATCACACCTATCTATAATTTATTTGTAATATTATATATATTGTATTCCCTCTATTTTAGAAGGTAATCTTATAAGCTTATAGGTATATGTATAAGCGTATACCTATAGGTAAGCATTTTTTATCTTAATATATACTTCTTATATAATCAACTGATAACTTCAAAACGATGTTGGTTATCTGTTAATATTTACGAGTATTACTTTACATAATTTCTAGGGTGAAAGGAATTCAATATTGATGTTTAGTTAGTGGCCAATATCACCTTTATCAACTATATACTACATATACACACACACGCACACACACACACACACACACACACACACACACACACACACACACATATATATATATATATATATATATATATATATATATATATATATATATATATGCGTGTGTGTGTGTGTATACGTGTGTGTTTGTGTGAGTGTATGTGTGTGTGAGGTTTGTGGGTGGGGTGTGTGGGTGGGGTGTATGTATGTATATGTACATGTGGTGTGTGTATGTATATGTATGTGTGGTGTGTGTGTATATGTATGTGTGTGTGAGTTTGTGTATATGTGTGTGCGTGGGTGTGTATATATATAAAATATGTATTAATACACAATATTACCCCTTATTAGGTAATCTTGGTTAATACTTTGTAATTAATTGTACATTATGTACAATAACAATAATAAATCAAATATATATTTGATTATAATAGTTGGTAACGTTTGATAACATTACTATTAACATTTCACAGAATTAGATATTGATTCAAGAACCATTATTATTGTATACCTGAAAATAAATCATTAGGAGACACTAAGTAATAGTACTATTAGCATTATATTGTCTAGCCTCCACAAGAATATAGATATATTGTCTATCCTCCACAAGAATATAGATATATTGTCTACCCTCCACAAGAATATAGATATATTGTCTACCCTACACAAGAATATAGATATATTGTCTACCCTCCACAAGAATATAGATATATTGTCTACCCTCCACAAGAATATAGATATATTGTCTACCCTCCACAAGAATATAGATATATTGTCTACCCTGCACAAGAATATAGATATATTGTCTATCCTCCACAAGAATATAGATATATTGTCTACCCTACACAAGAATATAGATATATAGTCTACCCTCCACAAGAATATAGATATATTGTCTACCCTACACAAGAATATAGATATATTGTCTACCCTCCACAAGAATATAGATATATTGTCTAGCCTCCACAAGAATATAGATATATTGTCTATCCTCCACAAGAATATAGATATATTGTCTACCCTCCACAAGAATATAGATATATTGTCTACCCTACACAAGAATATAGATATATTGTCTACCCTCCACAAGAATATAGATATATTGTCTAGCCTCCACAAGAATATAGATATATTGTCTATCCTCCACAAGAATATAGATATATTGTCTACCCTCCACAAGAATATAGATATATTGTCTACCCTACACAAGAATATAGATATATTGTCTACCCTCCACAAGAATATAGATATATTGTCTATCCTCCACAAGAATATAGATATATTGTCTACCCTCCACAAGAATATAGATATATTGTCTACCCTCCACAAGAATATAGATATATTGTCTACCCTGCACAAGAATATAGATATATTGTCTATCCTCCACAAGAATATAGATATATTGTCTACCCTACATAAGAATATAGATATATTGTCTACCCTCCACAAGAATATAGATATATTGTCTACCCTACACAAGAATATAGATATATTGTCTACCCTCCACAAGAATATAGATATATTGCCTACCCTCCACAAGAATATAGATATATTGTCTACCCTACACAAGAATATAGATATATTGTATACCCTCCACAAGAATATAGATATATTGTCTACCCTCCACAAGAATATAGATATATTGTCTACCCTGCACAAGAATATAGATATATTGTCTATCCTCCACAAGAATATAGATATATTGTCTACCCTACATAAGAATATAGATATATTGTCTAGCCTCCACAAGAATATAGATATATTGTCTATCCTCCACAAGAATATAGATATATTGTCTACCCTCCACAAGAATATAGATATATTGTCTACCCTACACAAGAATATAGATATATTGTCTACCCTCCACAAGAATATAGATATATTGTCTACCCTCCACAAGAATATAGATATATTGTCTACCCTACACAAGAATATAGATATATTGTATACCCTCCACAAGAATATAGATATATTGTCTACCCTACATAAGAATATAGATATATTGTCTACCCTACACAAGAATATAGATATATTGTCTACCCTCCACAAGAATATAGATATATTGTCTACCCTCCACAAGAATATAGATATATTGTCTACCCTCCACAAGAATATAGATATATTGTCTACCCTCCAAAGCGTCATCAATGGCTTCATTTTCAATTTAAATTTAAAATAGAAACTATGCGCATGTCCACGGACTGTGTCCGGTTATTCTCCATCTATTATAAACAACATATATATATGTCGTATATATTGTATATCGACTTTATGAAAAAGTACAATGACCAGTAATTAGTCATTACTAATTACTTCGTGGATTTAAACAATATTCTTTAAACATTTCTATTTGTTGAAATATAACGGTGGGTAATAGTTTCAATATATTCGAGTGCAATTGCGAACGGTTGAACAAACGTAAACGGGTCCAAGCTTTGCTCTAACAACATCGTATAGAAGTTTACATGTAGATGTTACCAGAATATGATCTTCATTTACATTATATGCTTGACAATCAACTAAATAGATCAATCGAAATAATAAAATTAACAACATTGCAGAAGTAGTTAGTTGTATTTTATATATCTGTATATCCGTATGTAAGTAGTTACATCTATAGGAATATTCACATGTTAAATTAATTTCTCTATGAAACTGATGCAGTAAATAAACTGCCACACCATTCGATATCGAATACACACATATTGTTTCAACCGTTGGCATATTCATATACAAAACAATAGGCTTATTGTTCATATTCTATCTGTCGTATGTTGAGACACTCATTTCCGATTCAGAAGCCTACGACCATATATTGATATATACTGACCGTCTAGCGTCCAACGTTCTAAATAAAGTGTATATCAATTGGTAAGTTATACAGGTAGCGCATGCTCATCTCCTGTTTCATAACCTTTAAACCGTCTGCGATACGGCAGGACAAAGGAAAACCAAGAATTAGCGACACATCGGCGAACAATCATCTATAGATAAGACAATACGAAGAAGAATAATCATAACCTTTACAAGTACGGAATACATACGACGCGTATGGTTTTCTGGCCAGTGAAACTAATAACTCACTTGGTTATTAAATATGATAAATTATATACTTAATTATATTTTCAAATATCACTACGAATAACCTAGATAACATCATGTTTAAATATCCTATATAAATAATAAGCTTAAGTATTGATTAAGATCTATAGATTAGCTATAATATATAGTGTATAGTATATGTAGATTATAAATAGTTCATTTTACTTTCTATCAAATAGCTCCTTTTTGAAAGAGAAAATCCACCAATTTATCTAATTCATAGATATTATAGTAATTGTGATCAATTAAAAAGTACAAAATAAAGTTCATTGCATATTGTTTTTAATGCTGGTCACTCTTTATAAATATAAAATACAGTAACAGACAATGTAATTAAAACTGAATGAAGTTTATACTTATTCAGCAAATATATATATATATATATATATATATATATCCATATATATATATATATATATATATATATATCCATATATATATATATATATATATATATATATATATATATATATATATATATATATACCGAGGATGCAAAACGTTTTGCTACTAGTAAGTTTATTATATATCATATTCATACATTCAAATATTATTCTATAGAATATATATATATATACATAATATATATTTAAAATATTTTTATTTTAGCCTATAGATACCATCACGATCATTAAAATCCATGTAAATTCGATGATAAATTTATCACATAGGATTCCAAATCAGTCTAATTAATTTTCCACTGTGACATTTAATACCGTAATCTATTATATAATCACATGGTACGTCATTATTAATACTCACCGTAATATTTGTTCATCGAATTCAGTGAAATGCGTGCGTTGCGATACATGAGATTTTAATGCTTTTCTCTGAATCCTAGAAATGCGTACGGTGAATACCGCCAGGAAATAATTTCAGTAGCATACGTCTCGCTGCTTAAAACACATTTTACCAGACATGGCAGCAGCAAAGTACGAACGTAGGATACCGCGTAGGAGACACGTGAAAACAGCTTTGTTGAAGGCATGCATGACACTGTCAATCCTGGCGTTGGTTGCTGTCGCGAGAGTTGCAGTAGGAGGTAGAAATTCAGATGGTCAGTAATTTGCAGAACTTACCGGTGCATATCCTGCATGCGATGCTATATATATATTATTTTCGCGTAACATTCAAATAATAACACTTTAGATACAATGTAAATATAATAACAATATATTTTCAAAATCACTTGTTTTTTAATAAATTAAATAGCCCACAATATGACTAATTTGTAATTTAAATGATATCGTATATCGTCCATTGTACATTGTAAGGTATATGGATATATATATATATATATATATATATATATATCACTGATGCTTCATAGATGGTTTATAAGAATAAAGATTTTTTCTGGTTTATTAATAATTATTTAATTTCTAGTAGCATACTAAATAATTATTAATAACTATTGAGATGTACTCCTTTTCGTGTATTGAATCAGAATTATTAGTATTGATATCGTCAGAATATACCATTAATATACCATTAAATATTAAATATTAAATATTATCACCAATATTATAAATTAATGTATATTTATATAGTATATTATATTTAATTAAAACTATTAATCATCATAAATAATTAGTTTAACATCCACTTTAATTTATTGATTTTCTTCTTCAAATCAATGATAATACCAGATCGATAAAATCAATTTAATTCCTATCAAGGTTCAGGATTATCTTGAGTTGTACCTTGATATATATATATATATATATATATATATATATATATATATATATATATATTGCTATAGCAATATAATAATATATATTTATATAAATTAAAGTAAGTAGTATTGCATAAATGTTATTTAATATAGATTTGTAATATTTCAGAAAATACTACCCTACTAATATAATTTCATTTTAGACTTTTATTGTATATAAAGATTACTTATAGACTACTTAACTCATTCAAATTCACCCATTAAAAACTCACAAGTATTTCTCCATCAATTATTTAGGTATAACTGCATGTAAATATTGCATCTCTATGTATCATGCTGCAATCTCAAATATTATATCCCCGTGTTACAATAGAAACATGCCCTATTTTTAATATTTTAATTTCTAATATTTCATAATATTGGTATTTATTTTTATCATAATTAATATATAGAACAATCTTCAGATATTATAAAATGTATTTAATATTTAGAAATACATTTAGTGAATTTGTAATAATATAAAATGTATACTATTATTGGTGATGATCTTTCTGCGAATAACATATATAATGTATTATCATTCATCATC
>OZ038314.1:23200210-23264956 GCA_964035775.1 Osedax frankpressi | reverse complement strand
CCAGATCAGCGAGGTTATATTATTGTTTTGTGATCGCATGACAAGATATAGGCAATGGATATTTAGAATTGACAATAGAGTGATATATATATAGATATATATATAATAGTTTTATAAAATCTATAAAGTCGATTTAAATCTAAGTTAATAATCTGGGTCCGATTATCGAATGAATTCATTTAAATAATTGTACGATAATTATTATCTGTTTTAAATATAATGTGTAATATTACCTTATATTATATGTCTTACGATTGTACCAGAACAACTCAATTACGTAAATATATTTAGTCATATTATGCATGGATAGGCCCTATAGGCCTGGCTATAGATATAATCCTAGGCTATTGTTACGCTAAGATAACTGATATCATTTGTTTTCAGCCAAATAATCGGCACTAGATTATTTGGTTGGAAATATGAAATATGAAAATGGATGGACGTTTTAAGTTTTATATAAATTTTAATAAGAAAGTTGTATATTATAATAACATTATATATAATTACTGATTATACATGAATTTTAGGTAATAGGAATGAGGTGCCTAACCCATATAACCATTTAATATATATATAAATTCTATAACATTTCAATATAAAATAAATTGATTTATGGCATTATATTAGACAATATAAAACATAATTCACCTGGATAGTTTGATGTAATTTCCTGTCTTTTCAGATACTGTAATCTGTCATATATCGTATGAAATACTAGATTATATGTATTCATTATCGTATGAACTACATTATATGTATTCATTATTTCGATGCCTACTAACTCATTTCATTCCAAGTAATTTTATTTTATATAATGTTAAAAGAGTTTTATTTTACATAGAAACATGTATAATTTATAGTAATTTATAGTAATCTTTTATGTAATGGTATAAATATATTTATTTTATATAGAAATATATAGAATTTATTTAAATTTAAATTTATATATACTAGTCACATTATATTTCTTATTAGTGTATGTGTATGTATGTTGGATACATATACATATATTGTTTGATTACTTTTGAATAATTAAAAAACCCAACTGTAGTTTGTAACAAGCATAGAGTAATGATGTATACATAGTGTATATGAAGTACAAATAAGTAATTATGATGATGATTTAGGGTGGAAAAGTCGTATTTAGTAAGTGTATTGCGATGTGAATATTAAAGTGTTGGCTAATATAATGACGCGTGGACTATATATTAATTACATTAAGTTATTGGGGACTATTTGTAAATCTAATTATTTCTAATTAAACTTTTTGGGTTAAATAATCATCATAATAGTGAGTTAATTTCAAATTGTAAATAACACAATAACATTTTAATTGCACGTATTAAATTTGTTTAACAACCAAACTAATACTTATTAAATAGTTGACAAATATAGGGGGCGTTTATATATTTTGTAAACATTTATATATATATATATATATATATATATATATATATATACATATACATCACTTACCAATATTACGTAGATTTTGTGAATATGTAAAATAATATAAATTTTGTTTCTCTGTGGTTTGTAAAGATATGCAGACTTTCTCTTATTGCTTATTATGAATTAATCACCCAGGGGCGTGAAGTTTTAATTTACCCGAAGTCAATATAAATGGCGACCCTGGTGAGAGATTCAAGTAACAGAATTATTCGGCCTCGGGTAATCATTTTCTAGCGAATTTAACACATAATCTACTACCAAGTAAACTTGTCTTCTAGAAATATATCTGACCCCATTATCTATATATATACCGTTATATATAAAACGCATTGATTGTATTGTCAAAATGGCAGACATGTCAGCAGATAACATCATAGTGAGATAGTAGTGACATCATAGTGACCCAATAGTGATATCATAGTGACGCCATAGTGACGTCATATTGACATCATAGTGACACTATAGTGACATTATTGTGGCATCATAGTGACAGCATAGTGACGGCATAGTGACAGCGTATGTGTAGTGCTATCATAGTTTACCGGTATACCGGTATATTGACCAGTACATATGCTGGTCAATATACATCACATAGTCGTGGCTATCTATAACAGCCCACGCTCTAATTGTATTACCGTTAGTACGTAATACTAATGAATAACGGTTAGTTTATCTAGTTTATCCTTTGAGAATGTCGCTCATGGATCATCTCGATATTACTACGCACAAAATATATTTTTATGAATGCGCTTCGACATATAGTACATCCTAAAACTTATAATGTGTACATATATATATATATATATATATATATATATATATATATATATATATATATACGTACATATATACGTATATATATATATATATATATATATGTTGATATATATAAAGAATAGAAGGGTGCTATTGATTAACAATCAATGTTTATAATCATGACCTTGAATATATTTTATGAGAAAATAAAAATAAGGTAAAAATAATTATTTATAACACCGAATAAGAATGTAGAGCAATATAGAATGATCAAAATAAAATTATAAAATAAAAACATATGAATAAGATAATTAAAATATAAAAATTTAAAATGAGAATATATAACTTTGATCCCCGGATAAATTATTCCAGAGGAAATTGTCATATGCCTGATTTAGTAAACTTCGAGTTAATCTCTCCAATAAGTATTTTATCTATTTACCCGAAGATATAAGCTTCTAAAAGAGATTGTATATTACTTAGCTCACTCTTTCAGAGTTTTTTTTTAACACTTGATATCTCTTTGTTTCTGCCAGGATTAATTCCATGTTCTATTATTTGTATTCGCATCTGTATTAGCATTATTTCGATGCTTTTGTTTACTTTTCATATTAGGTATTTGCATATTAATCTTTGCACTATATTGTCAAAGTTATCTCTTCAATCACATCTAAAATAATCTAAAATAATTGTTCCAAATTTCTCACAAAGTGTTAATTTATTAACTTTCATAAATATTGATTATCTCTACGTACTCTCTAAGATCTGAATCTGAGATATTGCTTATTTTTAATAAGTAAACCATTATATGTTATTTGGGTAGAAGTATCATTTAAAACTGAGATATCTTGACTCAACTCTTCAGTACTGCAAATATACCTTCTAGTTTGCGAACCTGGTATAATACAATAGAATCTCAAATATATCCATAGACGTGAAGCTCGAATCTTGTGTTTGCGAAATGTGTGTGATTTATTAAAAGCTTGAGGCAATACGTGTATCTATAATAGCATTACTGATAATATGACAGTTTAGCATGAAGCAATTTATTGGTACCACATTGTGTTGGTACCACAATGTATTGGTACCACATTGTACCACGTAGTAAGGCGATAAGTTAGTTTATTATCGAGTAATTCTATTTCTATAGAAGTATAAACAACAGCAAATGAATCATCGCTTACATAACTTAAATATGAGTATATGTATACAAATAATAATAAAATAGTACATTTATATAATGAAGAGGAATTAGAACATATCGAAATATAGATAAATCGTGTTTATGTATAAGCTCGAACTGACGTAATATTCCATATGCATATAAGTATTATATAATCGCGGTGTACTTCCAGTTAGCAGAGTGATGTAATAAGGAATGTATATAAAGTGTAATATAAAACATGTATAATTAGTTATAGCTTATAATCTTATAAGAATAAGTTATTTTTATAGAGGTAATATCAACATTACATACGTAATTAGTTTTATTTAATCTACATAGTGAATGCGGTCAAATATACCATAATGAATAAATAGGTTTTGATGATAATGTAAAAAATTAAGTGGTATTATAAAATATAAATTAGTAATAGTGGAAGAAAATATAAAATCATTTTAAATAGAGGAAGAATAAAATTAGCATAAAATTAGAATATAATTTGGAATATATAAATATATTTATATATATTTATATATATATATATATATATATATATTTATATATATATATATATATATATATATATATATTTATATATAATGTAAATATATTGTATTCATGGGAAATACTGTAATAACTGTATAGTATATTACTTATTATTCCATTATTATCATTTTACTTTTTAATATCAGAAAACTGTGAAATTTATTCATTTTTATTATTATTACAATATTTTATTATTATTACCTTTATTAGCTAATGAAATAAATATATATATGATTAGGTAAAACAAATTTATTATATAATTAATAAATTAATAACTTAATTATATGCTCGCAAGTCAGATCAAAAGCTAAACATATCATTAGATATAGTTTATAAATTGAATGTAAAATCATATTCAAAGCTCTACATCAAATTATATATATATATATATATATATATATATATATATATATATATATATATATCGTAATTCTCATTAATAATATTCAAATACTTCTTTTATGTCGGACCTTATATTGAACCATATAGGTTTAGCTATATCCCCTTGGTTTTGAGAGGATTACACATTAGTCAATTATTATAAGAATGATAAACTCAACAAAAATGTATAAATCGTCGTTTTTGTAAATATGAATATATACCGAATCTCATTCGTTCCCAGAATCTGAACCTATCACCGGATGTGGCCGGAGCTACTTTTATGGCTGCTGGAAGTTCTGCGCCCGAGTTGTTTACATCGATGATTGGTGTGTTCGTTGCCAAGGGCGATGTAGGAGTCGGTACCATCGTTGGTAGTGCCGTATTCAATATACTCTTCGTGATCGGACTTTGCGGCCTAGTGACAACTCAGGTGGGAGTGACTATGATATGTTTTGTGGGCGTGACTAAGGAGGAGTTATTTTGATATGAACTTGGCATAATTAACTCAGGTGGGAGTGACTATGATATAATATGTGGGCGTGATTAACTAAGGAGGAGTTATTTTGATATGAACTTGGCATAATTAACTCAGGTGGGAGTGATTATGATATAATATGTGGGCGTGATTAACTAAGGAGGAGTTATTTTGATATGAACTTGGCATAATTAACTCAGGTGGGAGTGATTATGATATAATATGTGGGCGTGATTAACTAAGGAGGAGTTATTTTGATATGAACTTGGCATAATTAACTCAGGTGGGAGTGATTATGATATAATATGTGGGCGTGATTAACTAAGGAGGAGTTATTTTGATATGAACTTGACGTACTTAATTGAGGTGGGAGTGTCTATGATACGAAGTGGGCGTGATTAGGCACTAAAAGAATATTGATATTAATAAGTTATAGCATACGGCTATATACATCAACTACCAGAAGAGGAAGTGATTATCTATTGAAGAGTTGTCGTTATTGTTAGACTGTAATAACGCGCAAAACGCGAAAAGGAATCTATATACATGCCGATTTCTTTGGGAGGAAGTAATTATGAATATGATTAGTCCCAGTATTTATAACTACTGCAGTTATATCAATATAAACGCCGCGATATCATCTTATAAATAGGCTAATCAAATGCGATAACAAATCAAGGGATGGTAAATCAATACGCCCTTACTCGAATATTAAAGCACGCGAATGTACGAATACGTGTTATGTAGTAATGTATTACATCCAGGGGCCTACGGTTTACGGTATTTATTGTAAACAAGTTGCAGCTATAATTTGGGATTTCTATTCGCGATCTTATCTGCGATAGGGAAGTGAATTATAATTAGTTGTAGTTTGGTCGGGATAGCTAATTGACAATGTAGATCCATGGTCTCCGTAATTCGTTTCCCGTGGCAACGAAACTGATAAATATCTAGACAACAATACATTATTGCATGCGTATCCATTGTCTATCCAGTTTAAAGATGAACAGTAATTGTGCACGGTTGTAATATATTTTCATTTAGATCAATTTTAGATTATCAGAAAATTTACATACAATTATTACTAGCACAATATAAATTCAACCCTTATAATATAATGAATATTATTATTTTCTAGAAATCAAACAATATTTGTAAAGTTACTAGAAACATTGGTATATTGTTCAATCATTAATTTATATATATATATAAATAAATATATATATATATATATATATATATATATATGCATGTATATACACATACATATACATACATATATATATACATATATATATGCATATATAAAATAATAATTTCTAATTAATTAAGATTAATTAATCATTTCATCCTGACTATTATAGGTTGTGATGCTAAAATGGTTCCCGTTGATTCGAGATTCTAGTTTCTATGCTGTTTCAGTGATTCTTTTAATTATCGTTAGCTATAATATGTTGGATTAAAATAATAAAATATATACAAATATGTAATAATAGCACCCAACAAATATTCGATACATGTATATGTTAATATAATATACTAAACATAACATTACACATACCCATCATAATTATGTATTTATATGTAAAACTTATTATAATATAAAAATAACCAGGTAAATCCCTATACTATTCTTATATACATACTGTTAAACGATACACAGGTATACCATTTATATATTATAGTTTAAATATAGTAAATACACTTTAATAAATGAATATATAGAATTAAGAATGTATTAAATGTAAATACATTAGAATGAGTTATTCTACGTTTATGTTCTATTTAAAATATTATAATTTCACATATTTATAACTATCTACTTAATAATCACACAGTCAATAGCCGATGGTTATGTACAATGGTATGAGGCTTCAGTAATGCTACTCTTCTATGTAACCTACATAGTCTGTATGGGGTTAGTTCTATATCAATGGGCGGAGCTTATTATTTACCCATTTGAGATATTCGATATTCAATTTACATATTGATTAGGTAATGGTTATTATTTAGATTATTCAATACATATTAATTCTTATTTTATTATTGTAGTTTATATCGTTATGATTATTTGTAATATAATTATTAGTAATAGTATTAGTCTATTATCGTTATTGTTATTATTATTATTATTATTATTATTATTATTATTATTATTATTATTATTATTATTATTATTATTATTATTATTATTATTATTATTATTATTATTATTATTATTATTATTATTATTATTATTATTATTATTATTATTATTATTATTATTATTATTATTATTATTATTATTATTATTATTATTATTATTATTATTATTATTATTATTATTATTATTATTATTATTATTATTATTATTATTATTATTATTATTATTATTATTATTATTATTATTATTAATATTATTATTATTATTATTATTATTATTATTATTATTATTATTATTATTATTATTATTATTATTATTATTATTATTATTATTATTATTATTATTATTATTATTATTATTATTATTATTATCAACTACCTTTACTTCACCTATCAAGTGCATTTGATACAATTGCACACGATATTCTTTTCACTCGTTTAAATGATGTAGGTATCACTGACAATGATTTTGACTTTAAAAGCTATATTACAAAAATAACCTATTCAGTATTAATAGGAGATGAAATTTCAGTATGTTCTTGCTCAACTCATGGGGTCCCTCGAGGTAGTGTTCTCGGCCCCTTCTTTTTTCCTTATATATTAACCCTATTAAGTATCTTCTAAAATCATTCCCTAATATTAAATACTTTGTTTATGCAGACGATATCCAATTACTTTCAATATTCTCACATAATCATAATATGCCTAAAACCAAGATATTTGTCTCTGTTCAAACACTATTAGTAACTTGCTTTTAGAAAATAACCTTCTATTAAACAAAAATAAGACAAAACTGTTAAATATATCTCTTACTGAGGTTAAGTTCCCTGTATTTACTTTGGGTGATATTATAATAAAACCATTATTAAAAGTTAAAAGTTTAGGATTTATAATCGATAATAAGCTTTCATTTAAACCACAAATCTCAAATATATGTAAAACCGACCATATGTCTTTATATAAAATTAAATCCATACGTAAATGTATTAACCGTAAGACATGTATCTTACTGATCCACTCACTTGTGTTCTCGCGTATTGACTACGCAAATTCCCTTTACTGTAACTTACCAAACTATAGACTCAACTATGATAATCCGTTCATCTGTAAGAATCATTAATAATCTCAATATATATTGCCATGCATCAATAATCAAAATGCGACATAATTTTAAAATACTTGATATTTATAAGAGGTCATTCCTTAAATCTGTATTACTAGTCAACAACATAATATATTCTACTCATACTTCTAACCTATCTACGTTAATTAAATATTACTTCCCGTATTCATCCCTTAGATCTGCCAAGTCAGTAAAACTTAATCTACCAAAATATAATTATAGATTACTTCTGGGTAGATTATTTAGAATTACTGCGCCCTAAACTGGAATTTACTTCCAAATAAGTTACGATGTATAAGTAACGTTATTTCATTTAGAGCCAAAGTAAAATGTTACTTGCTCTTATTACACATTTAATTCCGTCCCCACACTGTTGCGATTATTATTTTATAATTTACGGTGTTTAAATACTAATCAATCAATCAATCAATTATCATTATCATTATTATTATTATTATTATTATTATCATTATCATTATTATTATTATTATTATTATTATTATTATTATTATTATTATTATTATTATTATTATTATTATTATTATTATTATTATTATTATTATTATTATTATTATTATTATTATTATTATTATTATTATTATTATTATTATTATTATTATTATTATTATTATTATTATTATTATTATTATTATTATTATTATTATTATTATTATTATTATTATTATTATTATTATTATTATTATTATTATTATTATTATTATTATTATTATTATTATTATTATTATTATTATTATTATTATTATTATTATTATTATTATTATTATTATTATTATTATTATTATTATTATTATTATTATTATTATTATTATTATTATTATTATTATTATTATTATTATTATTATTAATATTAGTATTATTATTATTATTATTATTATTATTATTATTATTATTATTATTATTATTATTATTATTATTACAATTATTATTAAGAATAAATATAATTGTGTGTAAAAATCGGATTGCATTATCCGATATTGTGCAATGTCAATAATTACCACTATACATATTTTCTTTGTTTACTATTACTCTCATATATGCATATACTCTCTACAAATACATGTAATGAGGTAACTGCCCCAACAGCAATAACGATAAGATTCAGAGATGGGCGGAATCAAAGGTAACGTGGTTTGGCATTGAGAACCGAGATGAGGTCGAGCAAATCGTGTCTCCATCTAGTGACAAACCATCATACAACAACTATGGCAAGTCGTATGCGATACTATATGGTACTACTATGTATTTTATGCTAATATTGTATTTCAAATACCGAGGTAGTAAAAATAAGTTTAATATATGACAAATTTATCTTATTATATTTTTTAAAAGTTTAAATATATAATTCAATAGATTATATTGTCATACTAATGATGTTGATTACAATTATTAGAATATAAAAAATTAAAACAATACAAATATATGCCAACATTGTACAAAATTGCACAACGAATGTAGTTATATAGTATATAATTAGTAAGCCGTACATTTGTTAGATAAATGCACGTGATATCGTGAATATATGTAAATAATTACGATGTCAAGTATCAATGAAAGACCAATATCCGCTGTCATAATAGGCTAATTTCGTTACAACGAATTACAGATGGTACCGGGGACCAGAAGGCACTCGACGACAAGGGGTTAGTGTATACTCGTGTTCGTTAGTAGATTGAGTATGCGTACACTCTCTCGAGACAATGGGTTAGCGATGAGGAAAGGCTATTTCGCGACGGCAGTTAATTTACTATAGTATATCTACTATAGTCAACAGTAAAGTTATTAAGTTTGTGGAAATTACTAGCGAATGTCATATTATACCTGGAGATTATAGACACTGGCTTAGTAGATTGTGAATAGGATTACGTTAATAGTTAGTTAGAAAGTAGTGAGCAATTATATACTACGATTATATAATAGCATCAAGTTTAGGTTATATTATGTAATATCGGATACATAAACTCGAGTTGTCGGGTGTCCAATACAATTTATTAAAGCTCATTAAATAATAACTGGGCAATAATAGTATAACAATAGTACAACAATATAGCGAAACTCTTCAATATCGATAGGAAATAAATATAAATATTACGTGCAAACTTGAAGTATATGAATACTACGGTGATCTTTAATTATTATATAACTTATTATATTATTAAATGGACTGGCTATGCAATTTTACACCTTTATGCACTCAGAAAATACATCATATCCAGTAAGCTGTGTGATATGCACGTAGCTGTCAATGATATAAGAATGCAGTTATAGCTATAGCTATATATGCTAGTAATTTCTCATTACTGATGTGGTTACTAGTGGTCAGCATACTAATTAGTTTAGTGCATCTTCGACATAACTCATTAATTCCGGATAATCAATAGCCGTTAAATTAATAATCGTGTCTATTTGTCCAGCATAATTTTAATTGTAACTAAATATTCCCATTTTTAGATTACTTTATGAATTATTGAATTATTGCACCTTAATATTTTTGTATATATTACAAATGGGTATTTGTCATCAAATATTATAGTGATTATTTTAAATAAGTGATATAAAAAATAAATCATAACAATAATAAGTACATTAGACTAGTGCTATTAATCCATATGATGTATATATCCATGTATATACGTGTATATATACGTATATATACGTAAATATATATATATATATATATATATATATTTATATATATTTATATATATTTATATATATTTATATATATTTATATATATTTATATATATTTATATATATTTACATATATTTATATATTCGTCTATATACGTTTATATATAAATGTATATAATATTCAACATTTAGTTTATTTTGTAGATTAAGTAATTATATTTAATCATTACACACTAATTTCAAATTAAACTTCTAACTATAGTCTTTATACTCTTTATAATTAGTTTCTATAGAAGTTAGATGGTATACCATCTAACTTATTTCTTTAACATCCAACCTCAGTCTTTAATTACTAATTTCAATATCTAATAAATAACTACAAGTTAAACCACTAGCTATTAACTATTACCACTGTAACTCGAATATCTCCCTTGGGTCCTTTTCGGAAATATCGAATTGCAGCAAAAAATATATTCATATACACCCTAGCCTATAGAGCTAATATGTACGACCCTGGGGAATACAAATGAAATTAACATAGCATTATAATATATACTACGCATGCGCGTATCTGAATATTCGCGTGCGTGTTTTTGCAAATAAACACGATTGTGTGCACATATGTGAGTGGATATGTACAGATGTGCGGGCATGCGAGTTTATTTGTATGCATACACACTTGTGATCTCATGGGCTGGGACTTCCAACCAAATTCTACACATTGAGAAGTGTGTGAGTTGTGTTCATCTAGACTGAGTACATAATTAATTACTAATGTGACGTGATTACATAATATGCATCTTACTTATATGCACACACACACACACACATATATATATATATATATATATATATATATATATATATATATATATAACATACGCATACATTTACATTTACTATTAATATTAATATTAATATGCTAATCTTGTGAGACTTGGGTTTGGGTACATACACTTTCACTTCGACTCCGAATGTAACCAACTTCTCACCTTTAAAAGACAACTCACTAATCTTAATCTTATACAATATGTTAAATGCCCGACTCACTACTTTGACACACGATAGACATTATACTAACCCTATCTCCTACCTTATTAATCGGATTACTGGATTGATTTTACTAACTGACTATTACGCGATCGACTACCATATTAATTAGATACTTAGACTTATAAGAATACTTATAATATATAGATAGATCAATCTATATATATAACTATTGATATAATTGACAATGACATATTTTCAATCGACACCAATACAAGACCATAACATTCCTGCATAAACATTTCATACTTCAGTGAAACACTTACTTGAAAAACATACTCCGCCCAAAACTAATTACTTTGAAATATTAACTAATTTATTTTGGATTAATTCGGTAAACATTTTAAAAATACAATAAATATTACACTTTAAGACAAAAATAGTTCAAATATAACATCTACTAAATAAACGTATCATATATTGGATAGTTCAAAAAAAATAAAATTAACTACATTTATAACATAATCGACACTAACTTTAAAGAATATATTAAAATGATAAAACACTGAAAATAAATTACTAGGAAGTATAAAACATGCTATTTTTCCCGACTTGCCAATGGATTATGTAATACATTCTAAACTACATCATTGATTAAATTGACAAAATATACGATACATTAATCATACCGAAGATTAGAATGACAAACTCGACTAAATACAACTACTGAAGAATTTCTAAAGACCAACTATGTTTGACTACGACTAAAATATTTCATCAACAATAGTTCCTCTATTTAATTGACGAGTCTCAAATTTACAGAATAATACCAGACTTATGCAACATTCATTAATTACTCTACTACTTAAGAAACTAAACGTTCTAACTATAAGCCTATTTCTTAGCTACTTCTTCTAGCCAACATACTTACACACAAAAATGGTCCACAAATAACATCATATATTTAATATAAATTTTAATAGAAAATAGTGTGCAACAAGATGATAATACTGAATCGACTTTAATTTCACTTGTTGATGACACTTATTCTTCAGTTGATAATGACAAATATTACTACTTGACTTATCTTCTATGTTTGATACACTTAACGTTGACAATATAATAGATAAACTATAGAATGTTGTAATAAAATATATTCCTCTATTATGGGTTAGGAACTTTTTATCTAACATAAATTTCTCTAAATCAATCATTTAATATAATCAGTATACTATTTAATATACCACGGAGATCCGATACGATTCATTCTATCTCCCATAATATTCATAATATATTTAACAATCATACAATTTATATTTAATACATACCTAGATATAACTTATAACTTTTATACCAATGATTACAATTAAATTTAGTTTACAATTAAATAAACTCAAAAGAAGACCATCTACATAATTGTTTTACTGATAACAAAAGACTAATGACTGAAATCTACTAAAACATAACTATTTAACACATACGCTGCTAAGAAGACACAATCATCCTTCCCATAGATTTCCATTAAGGTTATTCCAATTAAACCAACCGACTAATTAACATTTCATAGACTCGAATTTGATAACAAACTAAACTTTCACAAATACACACATTCACTGAAATAGACCACTTACGACTTTACGAAATTATAAACAAAGGTATCTTACTAATTTATAAACTAAACAATATATCTACACTACAAGCATAACTGACTTGAGACAATGGCTAACCTGAATGAAATTACATATGCTATTTAACAATTCCGATTTACCACCAAACAAAACATACAGCAAATGACTATGATCTGCTTATTTCATGATCTTCTCACTATTCTTACAAACCATTCATTCGGTTGGATATACAAGTTTTCGATGGCTGGACAAATGCAACCGCTTACCCAAATACACTGATATCCCATACCCTCAGCACAGATATATTTAATGAGTAATCATAAGCTAATCATATTCGGAATCATATTGTATCATGATTCCGAATTAACAAAAAATACCTCAATTCTTTCATTGAAAATTCTCTAGTTATAATATATATACTCTAAATATGGAGTATTTATGGAAAACTAAATTAAATAAATATTTGACACATTAATTAATTGAATACATTAATAAAAAACTTGCTTACTTAGGTTTACATTCGCAATATATTCTTATAGATAATCGTATTCGAACGAATTTGGATATTATTTAAAATGTATACAATAATTGTAATATAAATTAACTATTGTTAATATATTAATATATTTAGACAATTATAATCAATTTTATGTAATCAAATATATAAATATATATATGTATATATATATATATATATATATATATATATATATATTTACTTAGTAATATTTTTATTAAAACTTTTTGTTTGCACGATGCTATAAAATCAATAATATAAATGATAAATAAAATAATGTCTTCCTTAGAAACGAAATCAAAGATGAGTTTAACGGTAAAGATAAATGGAGTGATATGCCTGGGATAGGTTTGTAGATTTGTATATAATCCATCTAATTATATATATCTATTATTTTCTATACATGATACATCAATTTGATATAGTGATATAATAAAAATATAACATTTTTCTAATATGGTTAAAATTGACATATTTTAACATAATATTAAATACACAATACGAGCATAATTTACACAATTGAATCTTCTCGACCTCGCAGATAAAGGTATTTGTGCCGTATTCGAATGGGGCATGATGCTACCCGTGCAAATTCTACTTCACTGCACTATACCGAATTGCACGGAGAAGAGGTTATGTAATTGGTGTTCTTTTAACGTAGAGCATACGATATTATAATATCCTTTCTAAATAGCATGTCTAACAACAAAACTATTTTATTATACATTGATAATTATATATTTTTAATTCACTAATTCATAGATTCGATAATAGAATTATCTATATATAGATTTCTAAAAACTCATCAATTATATAAACATTTATATAGGGATTTGTCCTAGAATGTTGGTATTGGTAATCAATTAAACAAGTATATTATATTGATCAAGTTTACATTATAGTGTGAGAAGTATGATACAATGAATACAAACATAAAACTAATACATGTACGAGATTAATAAAAAGATAAATAATATATTTATAAGTTTAATTAAAAAAATAATTCTAATATATGAATAAGATAAATAAATAAATCTGATAAGTTTAAGATTGCAACGTTCCAATACACCATGATATAAGTTATTCAATGATTTAAGTTGATAAAAAAGGAGAACGTAGTTTAAATTATCAAAATATATTAAATGATAAAAATATTTAGAATCCTAACTGCTAGGTAGCTATATATTATGGAATGACTGTCTTATCTTCTAGAATGTAGGATATTTCTTATAACTATTATTAAATTATTATATTTTATTCTCAATGAATTTATAAATTCATGAATTTCTTGCAGCCACGAACCTAGAGATTTAGCAACCAGACATCACTTTTTTGTTTTATTTGTCCTTTTCAATTGTTGTGTTATAAGCTTTCTAGATATTAGATGGGTCATTAAATCCAAATGATACATTAATAATATTTAAATAATCACCCCTGCAGATAGCTATGCCCGAAATAGTTATATTAAAATTATATTTTAAATTTGTAAAATTACAAATAACATGATATGTAGTTTTATCATAATTATCATAGTTTTATCATAATAATGTCTGCAAAGTTATCGAGAGACCTGAAATAATTTAATTTTAATATAATTCATTTTAACTTTGTGCCAATTAAACCAGCTACAAACAAATAAAGTGAAACTTATAAAATAAGGTCAATGATTATTTTAAAAGAATATATTTCTAAATTATTTGCCAATGGATAATGAGAACTCATCATAAGATATATATATATATATATATATATATATATATATTACTATTTAATTAATATATATATCATTAATTATAATTAATAGAATATAATTAATATTTCCGATTATATTTTTGTAAGTTAAGGATTCTGACGTATTTATATGGAATATAATAGGCGTCAATTATTTAAATATTTTTATCATAACCATCAATCATATTTCCTAACAATTTGTATGGGTGATTTTCCTTTATTTATATATATTTTTACAGTTGACTAATATCTTTAAGTGAACAGACTTAATTTTATGCTTTCAGAATAGAATTTATAGTCGGTCAATTGAAATGCCATCTATAGCAAAGAAGACATTGTATTTCATAGGGCTTAGATATATTTACAATTATCAGAAGAATATAACTTAAAAATTTAGTATTGTATAATAATATAATATGAATTACTTTGTTTGATATCGACTATACCATGTATTTTCATGAGTAAAAGTAAGTGGTTACTACTTCTTCTGTTATGGGAATTTGTTATGTACTGTAAGAAGAAACAAGTAATTGTAAAAAATGGTTTATTTGATTTGTACAATCAGATTCAAGCGTGATAATGAATGTGGTAAGCGGGGTTGATAACGAATGTGATGAACATGTGACGTGATGAGTGACACGATAAGTTACATGATGAGTGACATGATGAGTGACACGATAAGTGACATGATGAGTAACACGATAAGTGACACGATGAGTGACATGATGAGTGACACGATGAGTGACATGATGAGTGACATTATGAGTGACATGTATGATAATAAGTATGATAATAAGACTGAATATAGTTTGTGATAATGAGCCTTATAATTGTTTGCGTTATAACGAGTGTGACAAGTGTGTGTGATAATAATTGTGTGGTAATAAATAGATATTTTGATAATTAAAGGATTAGTTGGTTACTAAATTGAGTTGTCTCTCTTATAGAGAATAAATCAATTTATTGATGTTATGACAAATTACGTTTTTAATTGAACAATAGCTTCAATGGGATCTTTTGTTATTTATTTTCCCTATTTTCTAAGATATGAATCAATTTTTAATTTAGCATATGTATTTACTATATATATATATGTATATATATATATATATATATATATATATATATATATATATATATATATATATATATATAGTTTAGCTGTATTACCCAGTTATCTATTAACATGCAAAGCTTTTCATTAATAATGCTTCCGGGTACTACTACCTTGTCACTTTAGCTGCTTTATCTAGGACATTAGAGATTATACTCATGACAAGGATATACCGGAAACAGAAATATCAATACTAAAGCGAGTCCATATTAAATAAATTCAGTATATTTTTATGAATGATACCTAGGGAAATTTATATTATATAATCGTATTAAACAGATTACATACTCTTTTTGTATCAATTTAAAAGGTGGCAGAAATGGTACCTAGTCACATTTATGATGTCAATTGTTTGGATTGCAGCATTCTCATATTTAATGGTTAGTGGTACATTTCGTTTATTAAAATTATATTGGTTTATTATTATCCTTGATTATTACCATGAATTTATAATTTAAAAAATTTGAAAATTACAAATCTATGTTTATTACATAATTGTATTTATAGATTTACTGAACATTAAAAAGCCATTAGTATATTTTCTAAACGTAAATTTTACAATTATGAGTATTTATATAATATATATATATATAAAATTAACTTAAATAAAAATAAATTGAAAATCTGATATATATATATATATATATATATATATATATATATAACTTATATATACATACATATAACACACACATACATAGACATATTTATTTGTGTATTATGTATGGTATTTATATATGTATCGTTATACCATTGTTATACAATTGAGTGGAACATATTATAAATCATATGCGCCCATTTATTCCTTATTATGTAACAATAATTATATTTATATATACATAGTTGATACCGAAATATTAAATGTTATCAATATTACTAAAACATTACTAATACTAATGTAAAAACTTGTATAATTTGTATATGTAAATATCTAGATACATATCTACAAATATACCCACCTATATATATAAACATATATATATATATATATATATATATATATATATATATATATATATATATATATATGTGTGTGTGTGTGTGTATATGTGTGGATATATATGATGATTATGGATACATTCATAATGCACATTAATCTCGTTTAAAAGTTATAAACGCAATTTTTTTTATATACACCAACATGTAATCACTGATCTATAACTACTATTTATTGGTCAGGTTTGGATGGTTAGTGTGATCGGTTTCACAATCGGTGTGCCGGATGCAGTAATGGGTATAACATTCCTGGCCGCAGGTACCAGCGTTCCGGACTGCATGGCATCAATGATAGTTGCTCGGAATGGTTTGTTATGCATATCCTGCAGACGTAATGATTTATATAGTAAGATATAATAGAAATGATGAAATATGTATGTATGACTAGTATAAAGCTACAGGTGACATGTTATACTTAATAATAATACGACATAATCTATAAAAAGTAAATAATATAAGTGTCTATGTATCTGGTCAGTTACGCCTAATTGAATACTATTTACTCTTATTTCCATTATTCCAACTGACGTTACCATCCGTCAGTGGTATGTACTCCTACTCATATCCACCCTTATAACATTCCCGGCGTTTCTATCTTTTTTATCTCCATAAATCCGACCACTTAAATGCCAATCACATATCACACACTCCAGGTCAAGGAGATATGGCTATCTCGAACACAATTGGTAGTAACGTATTCGATATACTCGTGGGGCTATCACTGCCTTGGTTTATCCAGACCGCTTTGGTAAGCTCTGGATCTACGGTAAGTATTTATAAGACGTCCAGTGTACGGCGTAAACTGTTCGTAGTGTTAACCACAATTGATATAACTTGTAGATAGAACATCATATTATTTACACTTCGATAGCGAATCTAAACTCAAAAATAAGATAACCCTATATTATAAAGTATATCGGATTGTTATTTATTTATATAAAATTGTATTTAATAATACGTAGTAGTTTATCATACAGATAATAAAATATATTATCTATTACATTAGAAAAATAAATTAATTACCTTACAGTAGAATTATCTTAGTATACAAGTGTTATATAACAAATGTACACACGTCCATATGTGAATTATATAGATATTATTTTGTCCTACTAATTTATAAAACATTATCCAGGTACGTATTAATAGTAACGGACTAATATTCTCCGTTATTCTGCTTTTCTTGACAGTTATTATTACGGTATGTATTGTATAGGTTATGATAATTTTATTGTAATATTATTATCATTATCATCATCTTACAACTAGTTAAAACTAATACTAATATATATATATATAATATATAACTAATATATATATATATATATATACATATATATATATGTATATATATATGTATATATATATAATTAAAAATACAACTATAAGCATTATTTATTTAAAAGATGGAAAGATAATTTGATTTTTCACATTAACAATATTGAAATATTATAAGATATATAAAAATAGTAAATAAAAAATCCACCAATATTGGATTTATGGTTTATTTTAAAAATACTCACTTGATTTAATTTACTATTACACATTGTAAGAGTAATATTACTTAATCAAAACATTTCTATTTAAGATATATAGTTTTATAAGATATCAAAAAGTGTACTGCTAACCTGTCTATAAATATATTTGATAAATAAAGTTCTATTCGCTTACAGATTGTCTCGGTACACAAGTGCGGTTGGAGGCTGGATAGGAGATTAGCATACGTGTGTCTGTCCAGTTATGCTGTGTTCCTCTTCTTCTCGGTACTAATCGAATTTAATGCGTTCGGTTACGTGAATGCCCCGATGTGTCCGGAGTAGAACGTACACCTATTGTCAGAAAACAGTTTACTCCTATTTAGAAAAAGAATAAGAAATACTATATTATATAACTATAGTATATATACGTATCTAAATTACTCTATTATTTGGTAGGTAGGTGGGATACCTAAATGTAATGAATCTTTACTGTGTATTTATCCTGAATATTAATTTATAATATTCCATGTAACTCTACCCTCAAATAGGCAGGAATAGAACATATAGAATATATAATTTTTTACCGAAGTAATAACATCTTGAAAGTAGCGGCTTCATTACCATACTCATCGGGATATTTCCATTAGTTTATCCAAATCTAGAAAATTACGAAACTTCCGAGTATTATGAGTAATAAGAATTATGAATAAGTAAAGTACTATATCAATGATATGTTACCCTGCCCGATGTACATATTGAGTTTAACTTTGTATATATGGTATATTCTATATCACTGGAATATTTCTCAAAATATTGATTTATATATCTAAGACAAACAGGCTTGCCTTTGATTAGTACCGCTTTAAAGATGTAATTGGCATATTTGTCTACATATATATAGTTTATGGTAGTATCCATATGAATTATATTATACCCATTTCGATTATGCTACTAGATAAAAAGAGAATCTGCCTACCATATTACGATATCGGTAGTTAAAAAGAAGAATAATATCTTCAAAGGTAATTAATAACTCAATATTCTGTGTCCAAATGTGAAAAATGTATGGAAAAATATTTGTAGACTCTATCCAACTATAATAAATATTATTAATAAAATTTACATTATTAAGTTCATGTTAAGCTAAAAAAAACTGAATGTATTAGATTTATAAAATACTTATATTTATATCAACATTGCAATATAATTATAATATATATAAATAATATCAAGCATTATTTACATTTATTTGTTACAAATCTCTATACAATTTGTAAACATACAAATAGCTCCTAGTTATACTTATACTTCATTTATTAATTAATTACATTTTATTTTCACTTCGAGCAACTTTTATATATTATTATATTAATATTGCTAAATTAATTAGTATATAACTTATATATGTAATAAATAACTAATATATTATATAAATTTCTAGTTTTATATTATTTGTTTAATGTACATGTTGTTTTTACTATATATATATTAAATAATTATAATGGAAATTTAAATTTAAATTTAAAGTAATATAAAATTAATAACTTGAATATAAGTCAATTAATTCTTATATTATATAACCACGAGGGAAACTAATAAATTACATTCGCTGAATACTCTTCATAGAATTATTATTAGCTCAACATTACAATTTTTAATCTGTTATATCTAATATGATATAATATAAATCTAATCTATTTATCAAAAAATACTTAATTTACCAGAATAGTACACTTCATATATAAATACTTCTTATTGGTATATTTATTCTTTTTAGAATAAACATTTAATAATAATAACGCTATTGTTTTAACTGAAAGATTGATCTAATTTATAAAATAAATACAATTATTATTATATAAATAATAGTATCCATGATATCATATTCAATTTATTAGATGTATTATAGTTATATACAATGTATTATTATTGCGATTTCAAGTATTACAATCAAATCAAATTTGTTATTATATTGTCACATTATTAATTATTATTAATATTAAATTATTTAATAAATATTTTAAAATATAACAACCGATTAACTTTTATTTATTATTATAGGTATGAACAAAATAATCATTACACATATAAAATATATGAAGTATGATATTATATGATTATTCATACATTTTATATGTGCTAGAGCAAATTATAAAATTCATCATGCATATGTGTATTTTATATTTATATATAAAATAAATTAGGCGAGATAATAATGCTCGATATTACTCTAGACATATAAATATCATCAAAACACCCAACATTTTGAATATATATTTTTGCATTAATGATGTTAATTGAGTTTCTGCGCAATTAGAATTTACGAAAACATGAGCATTTCAATTGGTAGACTTGTAATCATAAGCAGATATGTAGTGGTCATTTGATTATGTAGATAAGAGTAATTAATAGCCACAATACCTATATCGCCATTGTTTTTTTTTAAATATATACCTTTAAAGAGATCTATATATTAATATTACTTATTAACATAACACGTCTGCACATTGACAATACAATCATTGTATCGAATGGACAGTGGACCAACATATGTATACCATACGAAGTTAACATAATTGTATTCGATGTTATGAGAATCAATTTAATTGTAATATTGATTGATTACATATTGTATGCTAATATATTTTCTTTCATGAATACCTAATAAAGAAATCTCTATATATATTTTCTACTTAATTTCTTTATTATTAATTCATTATGAAATATACTAAAACAATCTGATATATTGTTACGTGAGACAACTCATCTTTATTATTTATAATATATTATAAATAATTATTATATATAAATTATAATTAAAATTATCATCACTTCATTTTGTATTTTTAATATAATTTCTATATTGACGATCTATCAATCTCAAAATAATAAAGTCATAGAGTAATTATTTATTAACTCCATCTCATGTTAAAGTTTGCAATTCCTACGATAATTCACCATTAATTCATTCTATGGAATTGAATAATTATCTTAAAATACTTTTCTACATTTCCAATTAAAAATTACTACATTAAAATGATTATATAACGCTGCTCTTGTAGTAACTCGGTTTATTATTCAAGAAACTTAAGAAACTATCCGAATGTAAAATGTAGAATCAACAAATATAAATTCTCATGGAATATCTAATTTTTACTAACCTCTATGACGACACCATGCAATATTAATACACGGTGATTCCATAATAAGAGATATCATTTATATATTACCTATAGGTAATATCGTATACGATGTGGAATCGACTCCTTAATACACTACGACGATACGTAAGTAAGTTTCAATTGGTACCTCTCTATGTAAATTAGTCTTAAACCTGTTTGGGAAATTCCTAATGTCAATTATGTGTGTTATATCCATGATTTCAGTCTTATTCTAAACAAACGGTTACAGTTACTATTGATATTGTTCCTCGTCTCCCATGACACCACTGAGGCGTGTCGGCTAAATATGTTCTTTTTATATGAATACATAAAATAAATATAAATAATAAGGAATTATAGAAGTAATCCAATATAGGTGACATATATATATATATATATATATATATATATATATATATATTTGTTTTGTTATTCGGATATACCTGGAATTAAATATGTTCGCCATAGTGTGAGCTATGTGTGAGGTACTCGAGTAATTATTTTCAAATTATTTTATTAAATATTTATATTAGCATTGTATTCAATTATATTCAAAAATCATTAATTATTTATAATTTGATTGATTAGTAATTAGTAATTATTAATTATGATATATATATATACTGGAGTATATATAGCACGTGTATATATAATTAATATATTATATACATATTAATGTTGTACTATACATTTAATACACTAATATTTTGTATTCTCATTATTTACTAAACTGTTATAATATATCTATAAATCTATTAAATAATATATAATTGTTGTACGCATTTTATTGGAGATGTATTAATATTTTCACTTTATATGTAGCAAGAGATAAATATAGCAATAACAATAATAAATAAAACAACTGCAGATAAAACTACATCTGCAATAAATTAATATTATAATAAGATAAAATGGATATTTATATTTGAATTATTTAAGTTTACATAATATCATATTATAAATAATCCTACTCAAACTGAATATTTGTATATTCGTATTGAATGCAACATTTGAGATGTTCTGATTATGGAATATTTTAAGATATATTGAAACTATAAACCTTAGATATAATGTGTTACGTCTAAAATATCGGAATATGAGAAAGTTGACGGTAATCGTAATCAATATAAATCGGTATCCATCCGGGTTCTGTATTGGGTCATATATTGTTTAATAGCTTTAGGAACATTTTTATTAAATATTTTCTTAAAATACTATGTATTTTTATAGATGATTTAATGATAAAACTCTAAATTAACAAATATTATTTCAGATCTATGAATGAATTTTAAATATAATTAAAGATTTAAAATTAATTCATAATGCATATATACAAATAAAGCCCAATACATTGTTATCGTGACACAAACATTATTATTGGAAGTAAACTTATCAAAATATCAGAAAATGTAAAAAAAAATCTAAATTAACACAAAATCTAAAACTTATTAATTATTAATTATAATTAAATAAGTGTCCACTTTCATCTTCATGATTTTTATTCAAATGTCTCAACTAAAGAATCTTTAATGTAAACATTACTTATCCCTGCTTTAATTATTTCCATTGTCGATTAAAGAATCGTAACTCTCAGAAATATTACGGAATCGTCAATTAAGCCATAGAACGACAAGATCATTTAAAAATGTTAATAAAATTCCTTAATATCTTTTAATATATGTATATCATATACATTCTAGAAATATTAATACATAATGCATCACCATATACTCCGCACTATTCTCTGATAATTTACTCTATAATTCAATTTCAAGTCATCTAAGATCTATAATGACCAATTCAATTTGGCAAAACAAAAATATATCTATATTTACAAAGTGGTGCGATAACTGTTGAATAAGTAATTGTTGTAAAAAAAACACATCATTGAAATATAAGTAATATATATATATATATATATATATATGTCATTCATACATACATACACACACGTACACTGTACGTCGTACAGTGTATAACGTACAGTTGACATATAAATATATATATATATATATATGTATAATAAATATATATGTGTGTGTATACTATTTATACCAATTGGTTCTTTAGAATGTTCAATTTTTGGTTTATCTATTAAGGGTATATTTTTATGTTTGTTATTATATATGTGTGTTTTTTTATTATTTAAAAAATACAAAATATACTTTATTTTTACCTTATGAGGTGTTTTTTTTAATAAATATGTATAAAAATAATATATATATATAATATTGATTATATTATAATACTAGATTTTGTTATATCAGTGGTTTCTTATAATGTACTACTTTAACGCATTTAATAAGGAGAGTTCTTTTGTATAGAAACATTTATTTATTTTATATAGTGAAATCTAATTTTGATTTTTTGGATGTGAGATATGAATATGATGTATAAGTATGTCTTTGAAAGGTTAAATTAAAATAGATGAGTATTTGGATATATAAGATGAACCATAATTAAATTGAATACATAGTATATTAAACATTAGTATATTAAATATAATATTTTAGAAAACATTATTTGATTGTCTAGAATAAGTTATAGTTGATATTAAAGTTTGGATTTTAGAAATTGTAATTATTACTGTTTGTAAATATTATAATAATTAATATATATATATATATGATCAACTATATAGACAACTATAGTATACAGGGATACTTATATAGCAAAGGCTAATAATATTGTCGGAATAAAACACTTACTTATATAGGTATTACTTATTATATGTATGTGTATGGGTGTGCGTATACATGTGTATGTATGTGAGTGTGTGTATGTATGTGTGTATATGTATATATGTGTGTATATGTATATATGTGTGTATATGTATATATGCGTGTATATGTATATATGTGTATATATGTGTATATGTATATATGTGTATATGTATATATTGAAAAACTAAAATTTGTGAAATAATAGAAAATGGACATTGAAAGTATGAATAAGATTAATCTGAAATGCATACAATTTTTTATATAGTACATTTTTTATATACCGTTTATATATAAATTAACAAATACGGTATAATGTAAGGCTAGTATATTATTTTTAAAAATGCTTTATTATTATCAATTAGAGTTTAGCGTGTATTATATAAACATATTGTGTGAGTAGTAAGTTCATACCTTGGAATAGTGATATGTTATTAATTCTTTTTTCAAGATCTTCATTGAAATTAAATGTCGCTACTTCAAGATTACTTAGGTGTATAATACCTGCGATGTAATCATTATTAGTAGCTTACCTCTAGTAATTCATCATAAATATATATATATGTAAATTACCTTTTGAAAATGAATCATAAACCTCTTTAATAAATAAACCATTTTGAGTCATTTTTGCTTCAGATAGTTCTTTTACTAATGTGATTAAAATTGATTTATACTTAGCAATGTAATATATTTATAATATATGTATATATATAAATGTTACTGTTATAATTAATAACTAACCTCTATATTATATATATATATTTCATAAAGAGATTAACAATGAATGTATTGTAAACCGTGAAGGATATTCTGATATGTTAATTTATTAATTTAAAGTAAGTAACCTTTAGTTAATAACCTGAAGTTAATAACTTGAAGTTAATAACTTGAAGTTAATAACTTGGAGTAAGTAACCTTTAGTTAATAACTTGAAGTTAATAACTTGAAGTTAATAACTTGAAGTTAATAACTTGAAGTTAATAACTTGAAGTTAATAACTTGAAGTTAATAACTTGAAGTTAATAACTTGAAGTTAATAACTTGAAGTTAATAACTTGAAGTTAATAACTTGAAGTTAATAACTTGAAGTTAATAACTTGAAGTTAATAACTTGAAGTTAATAACTTGAAGTTAATAACTTGAAGTTAATAACTTGAAGTTAATAACTTGAAGTTAATAACTTGAAGTTAATAACTTGAAGTTAATAACTTGAAGTTAATAACTTGAAGTTAATAACTTGAAGTTAATAACTTGAAGTTAATAACTTGAAGTTAATAACTTGAAGTTAATAACTTGAAGTTAATAACTTGAAGTTAATAACTTGAAGTTAATAACTTGAAGTTAATAACTTGAAGTTAATAACTTGAAGTTAATAACTTGAAGTTAATAACTTGAAGTTAATAACTTGAAGTTAATAACTTGAAGTTAATAACTTGAAGTTAATAACTTGAAGTTAATAACTTGAAGTTAATAACTTGAAGTTAATAACTTGAAGTTAATAACTTGAAGTTAATAACTTGAAGTTAATAACTTGAAGTTAATAACTTGAAGTTAATAACTTGAAGTTAATAACTTGAAGTTAATAACTTGAAGTTAATAACTTGAAGTTAATAACTTGAAGTTAATAACTTGAAGTTAATAACTTGAAGTTAATAACTTGAAGTTAATAACTTGAAGTTAATAACTTGAAGTTAATAACTTGAAGTTAATAACTTGAAGTTAATAACTTGAAGTTAATAACTTGAAGTTAATAACTTGAAGTTAATAACTTGAAGTTAATAACTTGAAGTTAATAACTTGAAGTTAATAACTTGAAGTTAATAACTTGAAGTTAATAACTTGAAGTTAATAACTTGAAGTTAATAACTTGAAGTTAATAACTTGAAGTTAATAACTTGAAGTTAATAACTTGAAGTTAATAACTTGAAGTTAATAACTTGAAGTTAATAACTTGAAGTTAATAACTTGAAGTTAATAACTTGAAGTTAATAACTTGAAGTTAATAACTTGAAGTTAATAACTTGAAGTTAATAACTTGAAGTTAATAACTTGAAGTTAATAACTTGAAGTTAATAACTTGAAGTTAATAACTTGAAGTTAATAACTTGAAGTTAATAACTTGAAGTTAATGACTTGAAGTTAATAACTTGAAGTTAATAACTTGAAGTTAATAACTTGAAGTTAATGACTTGAAGTTAATGACTTGAAGTTAATAACTTGAAGTTAATGACTTGAAGTTAATGACTTGAAGTTAATGACTTGAAGTTAATGACTTGAAGTTAATAACTTGAAGTTAATGACTTGAAGTTAATAACTTGAAGTTAATAACTTGAAGTTAATAACTTGAAGTTAATAACTTGAAGTTAATAACTTGAAGTTAATAACTTGAAGTTAATAACTTGAAGTTAATAACTTGAAGTTAATAACTTGAAGTTAATAACTTGAAGTTAATAACTTGAAGTTAATAACTTGAAGTTAATAACTTGAAGTTAATAACTTGAAGTTAATAACTTGAAGTTAATAACTTGAAGTTAATAACTTGAAGTTAATAACTTGAAGTTAATAACTTGAAGTTAATAACTTGAAGTTAATAACTTGAAGTTAATAACTTGAAGTTAATAACTTGAAGTTAATAACTTGAAGTTAATAACTTGAAGTTAATAACTTGAAGTTAATAACTTGAAGTTAATAACTTGAAGTTAATAACTTGAAGTTAATAACTTGAAGTTAATAACTTGAAGTTAATAACTTGAAGTTAATAACTTGAAGTTAATAACTTGAAGTTAATAACTTGAAGTTAATAACTTGAAGTTAATAACTTGAAGTTAATAACTTGAAGTTAATAACTTGAAGTTAATAACTTGAAGTTAATAACTTGAAGTTAATAACTTGAAGTTAATAACTTGAAGTTAATAACTTGAAGTTAATAACTTGAAGTTAATAACTTGAAGTTAATAACTTGAAGTTAATAACTTGAAGTTAATAACTTGAAGTTAATAACTTGAAGTTAATAACTTGAAGTTAATAACTTGAAGTTAATAACTTGAAGTTAATAACTTGAAGTTAATAACTTGAAGTTAATAACTTGAAGTTAATAACTTGAAGTTAATAACTTGAAGTTAATAACTTGAAGTTAATAACTTGAAGTTAATAACTTGAAGTTAATAACTTGAAGTTAATAACTTGAAGTTAATAACTTGAAGTTAATAACTTGAAGTTAATAACTTGAAGTTAATAACTTGAAGTTAATAACTTGAAGTTAATAACTTGAAGTTAATAACTTGAAGTTAATAACTTGAAGTTAATAACTTGAAGTTAATAACTTGAAGTTAATAACTTGAAGTTAATAACTTGAAGTTAATAACTTGAAGTTAATAACTTGAAGTTAATAACTTGAAGTTAATAACTTGAAGTTAATAACTTGAAGTTAATAACTTGAAGTTAATAACTTGAAGTTAATAACTTGAAGTTAATAACTTGAAGTTAATAACTTGAAGTTAATAACTTGAAGTTAATAACTTGAAGTTAATAACTTGAAGTTAATAACTTGAAGTTAATAACTTGAAGTTAATAACTTGAAGTTAATAACTTGAAGTTAATAACTTGAAGTTAATAACTTGAAGTTAATAACTTGAAGTTAATAACTTGAAGTTAATAACTTGAAGTTAATAACTTGAAGTTAATAACTTGAAGTTAATAACTTGAAGTTAATAACTTGAAGTTAATAACTTGAAGTTAATAACTTGAAGTTAATACCTTGAAGTTAATAACTTGAAGTTAATAACTTGAAGTTAATAACTTGAAGTTAATAACTTGAAGTTAATAACTTGAAGTTAATAACTTGAAGTTAATAACTTGAAGTTAATAACTTGAAGTTAATAACTTGAAGTTAATAACTTGAAGTTAATAACTTGAAGTTAATAACTTGAAGTTAATAACTTGAAGTTAATAACTTGAAGTTAATAACTTGAAGTTAATAACTTGAAGTTAATAACTTGAAGTTAATAACTTGAAGTTAATAACTTGAAGTTAATAACTTGAAGTTAATAACTTGAAGTTAATAACTTGAAGTTAATAACTTGAAGTTAATAACTTGAAGTTAATAACTTGAAGTTAATAACTTGAAGTTAATAACTTGAAGTTAATAACTTGAAGTTAATAACTTGAAGTTAATAACTTGAAGTTAATAACTTGAAGTTAATAACTTGAAGTTAATAACTTGAAGTTAATAACTTGAAGTTAATAACTTGAAGTTAATAACTTGAAGTTAATAACTTGAAGTTAATAACTCGAAGTTAATAACCTGAAGTAAATAACCTTTAGTTAATAACTCGAAGTTAATAACTTGAAGTTAATAACTTGAAGTTAATAACTCGAAGTTAATAACTTGAAGTTAATAACTTGAAGTTAATAACTCGAAGTTAATAACTTGAAGTTAATAACTTGAAGTTAATAACTCGAAGTTAATAACTCGAAGTTAATAACTTGAAGTTAATAACTTGAAGTTAATAACTTGAAGTTAATAACTTGAAGTTAATAACTTGAAGTTAATAACTTGAAGTTAATAACTTGAAGTTAATAACTTGAAGTTAATAACTTGAAGTTAATAACTTGAAGTTAATAACTTGAAGTTAATAACTTGAAGTTAATAACTTGAAGTTAATAACTTGAAGTTAATAACTTGAAGTTAATAACTTGAAGTTAATAACTTGAAGTTAATAACTTGAAGTTAATAACTTGAAGTTAATAACTTGAAGTTAATAACTTGAAGTTAATAACTTGAAGTTAATAACTTGAAGTTAATAACTTGAAGTTAATAACTTGAAGTTAATAACTTGAAGTTAATAACTTGAAGTTAATAACTTGAAGTTAATAACTTGAAGTTAATAACTTGAAGTTAATAACTTGAAGTTAATAACTTGAAGTTAATAACTTGAAGTTAATAACTTGAAGTTAATAACTTGAAGTTAATAACTTGAAGTTAATAACTTGAAGTTAATAACTTGAAGTTAATAACTTGAAGTTAATAACTTGAAGTTAATAACTTGAAGTTAATAACTTGAAGTTAATAACTTGAAGTTAATAACTTGAAGTTAATAACTTGAAGTTAATAACTTGAAGTTAATAACTTGAAGTTAATAACTTGAAGTTAATAACTTGAAGTTAATAACTTGAAGTTAATAACTTGAAGTTAATAACTTGAAGTTAATAACTTGAAGTTAATAACTTGAAGTTAATAACTTGAAGTTAATAACTTGAAGTTAATAACTTGAAGTTAATACCTTGAAGTTAATAACTTGAAGTTAATAACTTGAAGTTAATAACTTGAAGTTAATAACTTGAAGTTAATAACTTGAAGTTAATAACTTGAAGTTAATAACTTGAAGTTAATAACTTGAAGTTAATAACTTGAAGTTAATAACTTGAAGTTAATAACTTGAAGTTAATAACTTGAAGTTAATAACTTGAAGTTAATAACTTGAAGTTAATAACTTGAAGTTAATAACTTGAAGTTAATAACTTGAAGTTAATAACTTGAAGTTAATAACTTGAAGTTAATAACTTGAAGTTAATAACTTGAAGTTAATAACTTGAAGTTAATAACTTGAAGTTAATAACTTGAAGTTAATAACTTGAAGTTAATAACTTGAAGTTAATAACTTGAAGTTAATAACTTGAAGTTAATAACTTGAAGTTAATAACTTGAAGTTAATAACTTGAAGTTAATAACTCGAAGTTAATAACCTGAAGTAAATAACCTTTAGTTAATAACTTGAAGTTAATAAAGTTTAGTTAATAACTTTATTTTAATAATCGTAGTTAGAAACTTTAATTTAATAACTTTAGTTAACAAATTTAATTAATTTATTTATAATATATAAAATGCATTTAATTATTTGTGTGTTTATTTAGGTTTTTAAATGTATATATAAAATATACAACTATTAAATAAGAATAAACTATATATATATATATATATATATATATATATATATATATATATAAACTATATGATACAATATCAAGATATTACATAGCTATTACATTACTAAAGTTACGTATCATTAGTATATAACCTTGTTCATTAAAATCTGAACAGCTATGGCTTTTAATGAGTTGTTCTATCAGTGAGCACTGAGATGTTGAATGAAAACCGCACTTGGGCATACTGTTAACGATGTGTTCAGACCTCGAGAACATCCACAGACAACCTTTCTGCAATACATTATTGAAACCACGCGGAAGGTCATTGAAGTATGCCCAACCGATGATTTCGCAGTCGCATTCCAACAAATTTAAACGCATATCCACCGTTAAATTCCGGTTTCTAGACACACCCAAGAAGTCGATACCGGTTTTCAGTTTGTTTTTCGCTAAGTCGATATACATAAGAGATATATGTTGCTTGTAGTCAATGGAGAATAACGAGATGCGGTTATCGGATAGGCGTAATGTTTCTAAACGGCTATTTGAATCGAAAAGAGATCCATTGATGATACTCAATAGATTGTATGATAGATCTAGATGCTTGAGAAAGGGTAGCCGAGAGAATGTTAATGGTAATAGATTCTCCAGTCGATTTTCTTTCATGTATAACTTAATAATTGTTTTAGAATCAATCGCATCTTCTGTAATTTTAGATATACATTGACTGTTATAGTTTAGTTTTATTTTAAACTGTGATTTTACCACATTGAATGATTCCTCATCAATTGTTATTAAATCTTGATCGTGGCACTCATTAGTTCGTTTACCCTATGTGATAAGTGAACATCTCTGAAATTTAACATAGGTTGTACATAAATAACATACTTGATAAATTACAAAATATAAATAATGAAGTTATAGTTCAATAATTTCATTATAAACTAATAGTTAAATTAAATTAATATAAGTTCTATAGTAATATAGTACTATATACATAGTGAATAACGTATACGTTATTCATATATCGTAATATTAGGTTTCATTCGAAAGTTAATAATTTTTTAATATTCATTTCACATTATGTATTCAATAATTATTCAGATATCATACCACGTAAGGTAAAAGGCCTATATACGAAATTATAGATATTATTTATATTATATTTTATTTGTATATTTTATTTGTATATTTTATTTGTATATTTTATTTGTATATTTTATTTGTATATTTTATTTGTATATTTTATTTGTATATTTTATTTGTATATTTTATTTGTATATTTTATTTGTATATTTTATTTGTATATTTTATTTGTATTTTTTATTTGTATATTTTATTTGTATATTTTATTTGTATATTTTATTTGTATATTTTATTTGTATATTTTATTTGTATATTTTATTTGTATATTTTATTTGTATATTTTATTTGTATACTTTATTTGTATACTTTATTTGTATACTTTATTTGTATACTTTATTTGTATACTTTATTTGTATACTTTATTTGTATACTTTATTTGTATACTTTATTTGTATACTTTATTTGTATACTTTATTTGTATACTTTATTTGTATACTTTATTTGTATACTTTATTTGTATACTTTATTTGTATACTTTATTTGTATACTTTATTTGTATACTTTATTTGTATACTTTATTTGTATACTTTATTTGTATACTTTATTTGTATACTTTATTTGTATACTTTATTTGTATATTTTATTTGTATATTTTATTTGTATATTTTATTTGTATATTTTATTTGTATATTTTATTTGTATATTTTATTTGTATATTTTATTTGTATATTTTATTTGTATATTTTATTTGTATATTTTATTTGTATATTTTATTTGTATATTTTATTTGTATATTTTATTTGTATATTTTATTTGTATATTTTATTTGTATATTTTATTTGTATATTTTATTTGTATATTTTATTTGTATATTTTATTTGTATATTTTATTTGTATATTTTATTTGTATATTTTATTTGTATATTTTATTTGTATATTTTATTTGTATATTTTATTTGTATATTTTATTTGTATATTTTATTTGTATATTTTATTTGTATATTTTATTTGTATATTTTATTTGTATATTTTATTTGTATATTTTATTTGTATATTTTATTTGTATATTTTATTTGTATATTTTATTTGTATATTTTATTTGTATATTTTATTTGTATATTTTATTTGTATATTTTATTTGTATATTTTATTTGTATATTTTATTTGTATATTTTATTTGTATATTTTATTTGTATATTTTATTTGTATATTTTATTTGTATATTTTATTTGTATATTTTATTTGTATATTTTATTTGTATATTTTATTTGTATATTTTATTTGTATATTTTATTTGTATATTTTATTTGTATATTTTATTTGTATATTTTATTTGTATATTTTATTTGTATATTTTATTTGTATATTTTATTTGTATATTTTATTTGTATATTTTATTTGTATATTTTATTTAGATTCGCGCGTATAATAAAGGTTTAAAAACCTTTATTATATTCGCGAATCTAATAAAGGTTTAAAAACCTTTATTAGATTCGCGCAAATAATAAAGGTTTAAAAACCTTTATTATATTCGTGCGTATAATAAAGGTTTAAAAACCTTTATTAGATTCGCGCATATAATAAAGGTTTAAAAACATTTATTAGATTCGCGCAAATAATAAAGGTTTAAGAACCTTTATTAGATTCGCGCGTATAATAAAGGTTTAAAAACCTTTATTAGATTCGCGCGTATAATAAAGGTACAAACACTCGTATCATCCGAGGACACTTGATAAAGGTTTATTCACGACTTAATATAGGTTGATAAAGGTTATTTTTTTACAGTGTATATCGATTTATCAAAATAAATAATAATAATATAACATAATATACTTTTCTTTTTAATATTGTATAACTAACATGTGTGTTACATATAATAGTATATATACAAATTATTAAATATATTCTTTTAATTTCAGATAAACACATATCGAAATTTAAGTAATTTTCATATGGTATACCATAAATTTATATATACCATAATTTATAAATTATAATTTATAAATTTAAATATATTTTTAATTATTAAATTGAATTTATTTACATTAAAAATATTAAGAAAAACTATTAAAAAAAGTAATGTGCCTTTAGCCATATTAATAAACTGAGAATATTGACCTAGAGGATATTTTTTAATAATTTCTCTTATTATTTAAATTTCAACTTAACTATAACTATACTAACATTAATAGTGAAATAACTATTTTATATATATAATACATTAGTAATACTATATCGAATACAAAATTTAAACTATTGTGTAAAGCATGAAGTATTATACTTTATTTAATATGGTTTGTATTACCTCTCATTGGAGAATTTAGTAGGTTTCATTCATATTAGATTATTCTTTTTGATATTTATTATGGTGATAATTTTTTCACTGCCATTTATTCCTTCTTCTATATTCGGATTATGTTTGATTTTCATTATATCTGCTATGTTTTGTAATCGATTTGGTTATCATCAAGATCAAGAAAATACTTCATTAAAGTTGACATGTTGACCACAAATATTCCCTAGATTTTTTTTATAAAAAAAAGTTGTATGTTTCAAATTCATGTGATAGAGTAGACTTTTTCTTTATTTGACTTCATTAATTTGTTCTATTGTATTTTTCATTAGTGTTCATGCTTAAGGCAATACTGCTCCGCATAGTATACATCTTAATATCCATATTTTAAAAATGTTTTAAACATTTTTTGTCGCCATATAATCATTTATTCGCTTTTAAAAGTTGCTGATATCATTATTATGTCATATGCAATTGTAAATTCTTTAAAGTTAACTCTAACTGATATGTTATGAATATATCTAATAATTCGTTTTATATATCAAAATTATTATAATAGATTATACCTACTATAGTACATTTAATTCTAATAGATTATATCATAGCGAAACTATAGTATGATATAATCTATTATAATTAATGTAATCTATATAATTGGAAACATCTGTTAACATCCTAAATATGATATACAAATATATTTAATTTGAATAATTGTAATTTTGAAAATTAATTCTAAGATTATTTTCTAATTACCTTAATAGGTTATTATCTAGATTAATTTAGCTAATATATTAAATCAAATTTATATAATCAAAGGGAAATATTATATTCTATGTCAAATAATAGAAATACATTTATAATATAAAATTTAATATTTTTATGAAATAATATTTTAAACACGACATAAATTAAATTTGATAATTATAAATCAGTTCACTAATAAATTCCTTGCCAGTGGTTATTGTATTCATAGACTACATATACATATTATGCTAGTATGTATTAATTATATTTACTATTTGGTCATATAGGAATTACTATAGCTTTTTTGTTTTAGTTTTATGGTTTCAAATGTTCTAAGTTTGAATATATTTAATAAACCTATATATCCATAAGATAATATGCTTTATATTTATAATAAGTTACAGTATTAGATTTAAAATATTTTCTTAAAAAAACTATAATAAAACATAACAATTTCTAAATAATTATTTATTTTTTACATGAATCTATAATATATAAATATTGAATATCTTGAACAATACATTCACTATCATCATACTAATGTTTAGTATTGAATAAAATTGACATGTGCATTAATATGTCAGAATTGATTGTATAATTATGTGAAAATGCCGTTACTTACAAAATACCACATATAAAAAATACCACATACATACAAAGATTAAAATATAATGGTTTTAGATTAAATTTCTTGCAAATAATATTATCATTATTATCTATATTTATTATTTTATAGCATATTAATAAATATATATAAATACACCGCCAATGCGTATTTTTCGATTTAATTAAAGATATCATTGTATCTCTATTTTCTTCGATTCGGGAAATTATTTGTTGAATGGGAAAATTAACACTCGCAAGCATTCTCTTCATTTTTTCCAAATAATTTTCAAATTTAAATGCTGAATATCGATCAGGTGCTCCTTATCGTATCTGATCAATGCCTGCAAGATAAATTATAATTAATAATTATCATAGGAAAAATAATTTTAAAACTATCAATTATAGATAAACTAACCTTAATATATGGATATTATATACAGATATTCCATCACCGTAAAGTACAACAAAATAATTCAATAATATGTTTACCTGGGACGTCTATTATAAATATTATAAGGGAGACACGAACATACATATTCTATTCTACTATTAAATTCTTGAATTGAAATTATTCTAGATTTTCTTGAATTAAATAGTTTATATTTTCTAACAAGATATTTAATAAACACTTCATAACACCTATATATAAACAATGCATATGATCTAAGGGAAATCATCTTACCAGTAACAAAAGTATTTATTTCATTAAAAATACTATCGCCTTTATGATATTTTCATCAATTTGTAATATAAATGATTTACCCGTTCTTAGTTCTCCAACCTTCAACAATACAACCCTACCATTAATATATTCTCCATTAATATCACATCTATCACATGCACTATATCGAGAATGAAGTTTTATTTTTTTAAATCATCGAAAACTATAAAATGTAGTTTTACTTGTATATTTGTTTTGGATATCGTAATTCCTCCTTGTAAAATAACCTTTAGCTTATCTACGATATATCTAAGAAATTCTCGATGGCTTACTAATACTCTTTGTTCCTTTTGTAAATGTTACAATAAATATAGTGTAAGGGTAAATATTACAACAAACTAATAATGGCCAACAAGATTACTTACTTGAATCAAATAGAGGTATACCATCAATATTCAAAGACAAATTTATATTAGATTCATTGAAATTAGGATAATTGGGTTCAATATTTCTATTTAAAGATAATTCTAATCCAAAATTATAATAATGCATCAATGATTTTATTTTTATTTTGATATTTCTAGGAGTATTTATTAATGTTCTAGAACTTAATGGGAGATTTCCATTATTATGTTTTATTAATAATAAAGTTATCTGTTTAGCATTCATATTCCCTTCATAACAACATTCTTTGAAATCCGCTTCAAATTGTAATTCATTATTATTCTCATTATCTTGAAATACTTCAATTTCATCCATAACAATTGTATCGGATTGTTCATTTTCACTTGAATTGTTCCTACATTCTACATTATCACTATTTGTTTCTTTTTCAAATGTAGTAGGTTTACTAGATACTTGTTTCATCTCAATATTAAATTTCTGATCATCTGTAATGGTTTCTAATTATATATTTTAAAATTAAAATACTCATATAGTATTCAGACTATATATTAATATACATTAATTCTAGTTGTAACTAGATATCTATAGATAACACATATATATATATATATATATATATATATATATTTGTGTATATGAAATTAATAATTGATATATCATTTAATACTAACTTTTATATCCAATTTTTTTTGTTTATCACATAATCTCTTTTCTCTCATACAATGTGTTTCCTTTCTATTAAATTATAATATATTTAAATTTGTATAATTTTATGTATTTATTTATATTATATATAATTAAAAAAAACTATTTAAAGTTATCTAATAGATGTATTGTATTATCATAACAAAATTATATTTTAAAAAAAATTATAAATAATTTAAATTGGTGTTCTAATAATAATAATTAAAAATGTCAATAACAAAAATTATTAAATTTTTTTGAATAGAATCAATATAAAATTAATATGAATAAAATAATATTATATTTATCAATCAAATTACATTTATTAGTACTTAGATTAGTTATTTAAACAATTTAAATAACTATTTTATATATAATTTATATTAGAATAATTTAATTAATATTTGAATAATTTAGAATCTTTTTTCTTTATTAAATTTATTTAAATATGGAATTTATTTTTTTATATTAAATACAGGCATTCTTTTTCTTTGCATAATAGTAGTATATGTGTAACTATCCCTTTCTCGTAGATTTGCCAAATTCGAGAAGTTTTAGATAGAAGTTGAATTATGCGTTCTAATGCCTGGATGAGACATGGATACACATCAAATACATGGGAAATAGATTTATTTTCGAAGTTAATATCTTCATTATAAAGAGTTATGGTTAACCATGGTGCAAGCAAATCTTCATTAAATGTCATCAATTCATAATATGAATTAGAATAAAATTGAACCTTTGGAATTATAAATTTCCTAAGAGATGGTTCATTTCGAAAACGATAGCAATATGTCGTACATTAATATCATCAACAAATATACATAATAAAATGTTTTCGGAATATAAAAAATATGCATGTCGTTGAATTAAGGTTCTACACATTCTATTATTGTATCATCATTATTTAGACATGCTGAGAACTATATAGAATTAAAGATTTGCATTTAATGTCAAACCACATTCTAGCATATACTGTAATAAAAAATTAACAATATATGATAAATCAGAGAAATTGGACAATTAAACACGTAAAATTATGTTTGCAGTGGTCAACCATATTGCCTATCATAGTTTACCAGGTGAACAGTTTGAAAAATTAGTAGGAATAATACCAGATTATATCAAAATTATATCATGTAGATATGACTGATCAGATAACAGAGCACAACTCATCTTAAGAATAGCTCCGAAATTAGGATCGATTGACATTTGTATTTATTTTTACAAATTTCTAAATCTGTCGCTGAATTTAGTATTCGTCCGATCGGACCATCATTGACATTAGGTCCTTTAGTAACTCCAATTATGGCATACGCATATCTCAACATCAGCTCATTCATATGCAGAAGACAAATCTAAATTAGTTAAATCAAAATAATTTTTTAAAAACAATATACTATTCATTGAAGAAATATCCGAATTGTTTAGAATTTTTCATAAATATATAATTAAATAAACCAATAATTAAATAACTTCAAAAAATAAACTTTTCACTTTGAACAATTTTACAAATTATTTACATCATTAGTTAATTAGTATAGTATTAAAATGTATTGTATTGTATGGTTTATTTAATCTCAAAAATAAATAAATAATTTTGTAAATAGTAGTTTAGGAACAGGAACAGGAAACATATTTGTAAAAATGGTTAAATAGTTAAACATTCTTGAAATTAATTATACTAACAATCCAATGAACATTTTCCCCAGTATTATCTTCTATTCTCTTTAAAATTCCATTGTTGTTGCCATTATATACTTTCGTATCATCACACCCCACACCTATATAATAATAGAATATTAACTAAACAAATAATAATTGTATATTCAAATATTATGCTAATTTATAATGATATTAATAATATATGTACATTTATCAGTAATATCCTCTTTTCTTGTACATTTTCTATTATAGAACTTCCAACATTTTATGAATTTCTATGACCAACTGGGTTGATGTGAAGTAAAACTCAGTTCCCGGTTTAGTAAAATCTTAATAACATTCTGGCAGTTTTTGGTCGGTCTAAAATATGATGACATCAATATATATAAATAAACATATTCATTGTATTATAAACCTTTGATATGGTAATCTTTCTGGTTCAAAGTCTGATGAATTATTGCAAATTTTCAAATCGTTATTTGATTATGAAGAAGAACTACCAATAATATCTGTAGATTCTTGATGTAATGGCTTTTTGGAAGAACTAAGCATATTTATAAAAATCATGAAATAAAATCATTCGCTAAAATTAAGATAAAAATAACGATATTTCACTAATTATAACCATTATTATTATAATAATTATAAATGACCCAAGTAATATTTAATAAATAAGAAATTAATAATATTGCACAGCTACCAAAGGAGACAACGAATTTAGAAATATATTTCAACATCATGATGAAATGTAAAAAAACCGAAAAAAATAATAAATAAATTCTAAATAATTGATATAGTTGTCATTGTTATTATATGTATGCACAAGATTAAGAATACCTGTCTACTAAGTGGAAAATGTATTTTGTATAGATTTTGTTTGAATGAAAAGCGAAGATAAGCTATTATCAAAATTGTAGTTTTTGTCTTATATGTAATAGACTTTATAACTGTTATCGATGATCCTGCTTAACGCAGGCCAATGGGATGTCGTCCAGTGTACACCGTACATTGTACGGCGTACATTGTACACCGTACATTGTACGGCGTATAGTGTACTGTATGGCAATCACTAACAATGAAGTGTAATCCATCATCATAGTCCTTTTAACAAATGTAGTTTCCATATATTACCTTCTTTTTCGTAGGTGCAATTTCTAAATTATGATCACACATGTTACTTATTTTTTAATAACTAGTTATTAAAATATATAACATAAATTCATTTATAAATGTATACATTTAAGTACTGCCATGCATCTTATTTCTTTGTTTGTTATCACATTCTAAATTACTATTTTAGAAGATAATTATATTTACTAATAATGTAAATTTATAATATTGTTACTATATTAATAATATTTATGATAACAAATATGTATGTAGAAATTTAAAAATAAATACATTAGTCTGTTCGTATTCGTAAAATATATTATATTCATATATTAAAACAATTATAATATGTTCATGGACATTGCAATGAAACTATAATGTAACTATATAAATTATCAGACTGTAGGAAAACAGACAATTTTAGAATTATAAATATTAATTTAAAAGTGGGGAAATTTTCACAAATTTAGAGTTTTAAAATATCATATCTTATTTAGATTTACAACGTTATAGATACAATATTATGATTATAATATACTGTATATATTATAATTTACCTATATTACATTATAATGTATATGTATGTAAATAAATTATATAGACTAAAGCCTAACCAATCTTACAGTAAATTATGATTTAATACAATAAACACTTTCCCTAAATATACAATATATTTAATACATTTCAATACAAATTATTAATGGATTTTTCAAAATATTGGTTGTTTTTACTATATGGTTAGGATTCACATTTTAATGAATACAAATTCTAACATACAACTGACAGCAAGTATATAGTTATAATCAACAAGGATATAATCATAGTTCACCTTTATGATTTTGTGAAGTAGAATTCTTTAAGCACTATGTTTATTTTGTATATTATGATATCAAAATATCATAATAAATAATGTGAGAGTTTTAAATTAACATAAATAATAATATTAATATGGTAATAGTATATTTATATTTAGCCTTTATCTTCACAACATTTATATTATTAGAATATAATAAGTCAACATATTAGGTAAATGTATATTAGTTAAAATAGTATTACATTATTATAATATATATAGAAAATAAAAATTTTATAATTTTAATATTACAATTTTATTTGGAATTGTAATATATTATATATTTATAAACATGATTAATATTATTACTATGATCTATAATATATTTATAGAATAAATGAAAAGGTTTGATTTGAATCTATAAATCTTTCCACAGGAATAAAAGCTACTGAAAAAGCACTTTCATCTTTAAAACTTGATTTAAAAGCTAAAATCAGAGTAAATTGTATTTAAATTATAATAAAATTATTGTATATAAATATTGCCATATCATTTTAATTGTTAATTTAATTTATATAAATATTTTGAGAATAATTTTCAAATTAATTAGATAAATAGAATAAATATTAATCAGGAATAAATAGATATATCTGACCTTCATGAATATTTATGTGAGTTACTCTATCACATCTATAAAACAAACGTCCACCATTTAAATCTCTATTAATAGATTTTCTTAACAATGAAATAAAATGTGTCGATAATGAATTAGAATCTGATTTTACTGAAAATATTTTCTAGTATATAAAATATATTTGATATTTTAAATATTGGAATATATAACTGTATCATAAGAAAATAACCATTTAAATCTGTAATAATCAATGATTCGTTGCTTTTGCAAAATAAATCTTTATAAGCTGATACTTCCCATTCTACTAATGACTGTTTTGGAAGTTCAGTGATAACAACAAATTCTACAGGAGGTGCTTTTTTAACCTGCGAAAACAATAACATGATTTATGTGGTTTTAAATAGTTTAAATATAATAATTAATGTAATAACATATGTAATAGATTAATGAAAACTGAATAGAAATTATTTAATATTTTATAGATAAATTAGAGTTTATCATAAGAAAATGACTGCCTTTATTGTATTACTTTATTGTATTACTCATAAATAGATAAATGTGTGATGACAAATTACGTCACAGATAAAAAGTACTGCATTAGTTTTATAAAATACTTCAAATGTATCAAAAATAAAAATAATATAGAAGATTTTTAGATATGCAATAAATTGAAAAGATATGGATACATAATTATTATAAGTTATAATTATTTACTAATTTAAAGAATACTGTTAATATTTGTTTAATATAATTTTTGAAAATATTTCATATAATGAACTACGAGTATGTAACGGAATATGTGAGACCTGTTTAGTAAACTGCTAATTTATCATTATTTATCAATAAATAGGTTTTAAATTTATAAAATATACCCCGTAATTTTATATTGATACGAAATAATAACTTTAAATTTGACGAAGATATAGTGATTAAAGATAATGATTAAAGATATAGTGATTAAAGATAGTGATTAAAGATAGTGATTAAATATATAGTGATCAAAGATAGTGATTAAATATATAGTGATCAAAGATATAGTGATTAAAGATAGTGATTAAAGATATAGTGATTAAAGATATAGTGATTAAAGATAGTGATCAAAGATATAGTGATTAAAGATATAGTGATTAAAGATATAGTGATTAAAGATATAGTGATTAAAGATATAGTGATTAAAGATATAGTGATCAAAGATATAGTGATTAAAGATATAGTGATTAAAGATATAGTGATTAAAGATAGTGATTAAATATATAGTGATCAAAGATATAGTGATTAAAGATAGTGATTAAAGATATAGTGATTAAAGATATAGTGATTAAAGATATAGTGATTAAAGATATAGTGATCAAAGATAGTGATCAAAGATAGTGATTAAAGATAGTGATTAAAGATAGTGATCAAAGATAGTGATTAAAGATAGTGATCAAAGATAGTGATTAAAGATAGTGATTAAAGATAGTGATTAAAGATAGTGATTAAAGATAGTGATTAAAGATAGTGATTAAAGATAGTGATTAAAGATAGTGATTAAAGATAGTGATTAAAGATAGTGATTAAAGATAGTGATTAAAGATAGTGATTAAAGATAGTGATTAAAGATAGTGATTAAAGATAGTGATTAAAGATAGTGATTAAAGATAGTGATTAAAGATAGTGATTAAAGATAGTGATTAAAGATAGTGATTAAAGATAGTGATTAAAGATAGTGATTAAAGATAGTGATTAAAGATATAGTGATTAAAGATAGTGATTAAAGATATAGTGATTAAAGATAGTGATTAAAGATATAGTGATTAAAGATATAGTGATTAAAGATAGTGATTAAATATAGTGATTAAAGATAGTGATTAAAGATATAGTGATTAAAGATAGTGATTAAAGATAGTGATTAAAGATAGTGATTAAAGATAGTGATTAAAGATAGTGATTAAAGATAGTGATTAAAGATAGTGATTAAAGATAGTGATTAAAGATAGTGATTAAAGATAGTGATTAAAGATAGTGATTAAAGATATAGTGATTAAAGATAGTGATTAAAGATAGTGATTAAAGATAGTGATTAAAGATAGTGATTAAAGATAGTGATTAAAGATATAGTGATTAAAGATAGTGATTAAAGATATAGTGATTAAAGATAGTGATTAAAGATATAGTGATTAAAGATATAGTGATTAAAGATAGTGATTAAATATAGTGATTAAAGATAGTGATTAAAGATATAGTGATTAAAGATAGTGATTAAAGATAGTGATTAAAGATAGTGATTAAAGATATAGTGATTAAAGATAGTGATTAAAGATATAGTGATTAAAGATAGTGATTAAAGATATAGTGATTAAAGATAGTGATTAAAGATAGTGATTAAAGATAGTGATTAAAGATAGTGATTAAAGATAGTGATTAAAGATATAGTGATTAAAGATAGTGATTAAAGATATAGTGATTAAAGATATAGTGATTAAAGATAGTGATTAAATATAGTGATTAAAGATAGTGATTAAAGATATAGTGATTAAAGATAGTGATTAAAGATAGTGATTAAAGATAGTGATTAAAGATATAGTGATTAAAGATATAGTGATTAAAGATAGTGATTAAAGATATAGTGATTAAAGATATAGTGATTAAAGATAGTGATTAAAGATATAGTGATTAAAGATAGTGATTAAAGATAGTGATTAAAGATATAGTGATTAAAGATATAGTGATTAAAGAAACCTGATCTTGTTCGAGAGCAATTAACCATGCAGTTTGAGCAGTTGTTAGGTATGCAGCGCGGGTTACATAACAAATTGCATGACCAACATCTGCGAGATTGCGAGAGTCAATTTCGAGCACGCGTCGAATATGTCTCAGCGTAATTACGCACTGAGTTTTGATTCCACCTGGTGTTAATGATTAGTTTACGTTATAATTCGATTATCGTAATAACAACAAAATATATATACAATAAGAAGTTTAAATTGCATACGATGTGTAACAATAGTGCAACAATACCTTCGACTATTTCTATTGTAGTTGGATTAAGAGCGGACTGTCCAGCTAAATATAATCTGTCATCTGTCTGTAAATTAAACAACAAATACAACTCATTTTATATTCATTTTTTACATTAATTATTATATTAATAATGACAAATTATCGACGTCTCTCTAACTCAATTATTATATCCATCTATTCACCCCTAATCACCGCGAACATAGCTCACACTTACTAACAGCCACCATCTGGCTATAAGGTCCAATATTAGCCGGGGCCCAGTGTGAGATTCCCTGGCAATGAGTGTAAGTTCTCACCAGGTTCAGACTGGAGATGCAGTCGATCTGAAGTGTTACGTCGATTGGCAGTCTTGCTTCAATACAGACTCTGTGCGAGCGATGGCATGCGGATGTTTATGGGTTTGCTTATCGAGTAAGGGTGATGTATGTATTTTGTTTGCGTATTTGCCTAATGTGTATAATACATAGGACACTATGATCAGTTTTGTGATAACGTCGTAAAGGAACAGAAAAAGGTAGAATATAAAGGCAAGGAAATAAATATTAGAGAAATAAGTTTAGGCGAGATAAGAACAAAGGTGGAATAGAAGTATGAAGGTTAGGAATAAAGGGAGTTCTTTGTAGGTGTTAAGCAATTGTTTGTTTATAAGTATTAGTTTATTAGTTAGTTTTTATTAAGTACTTCGAGTTTGTAGAATAATGTTGACGTGACAATTCTATAAGTTTAAGTAAGTATTTAAACTGTATTTAATGTTGTTTATGTTATTTAATGTTGTTTTTACTGTTTTTAATGTAGATTTGTTAGAATAAGTAAAGTTTTGAATAAATAATTGATCTAAAAATTAGATTAATTGAAAAGAGATAATATATATTTAAAATTATAATAAATTTAATAGATGGATATTTATAACAAATTATTGAAGTAACCTTATACTGTGAGTAACTAGGGTACATGAAATAAATAACTTAATGGATTCTTATATAAAAAAATTGATATACTATAACAAAATATATTAACAAAGGTATTCATGGGATATTTATTATTTAAATTATAAATACTAGGAAGAAATTAGGAGTGTTTTAAAAATATATTAGGTATAATAAAAGTGACATTAGGTAAAGTACAATGAATAATGATGCATACCTTATAGGGGGATTTATTAAGAAGAAATCTTTGTACACAGAATTCACCTTTGAAAAGCTAGTCATATCAATAACAACCAAATGTATCGCCAGTACATTTGCCAGACTGTGGCCATTACTCTCTAGTGTAGCTAGAAATATAATACAAGTAAGGTTAAAAAGAGTATTATAATCATAAATGAGAGAGATAACATTTCAATACTTGTCTTTAATATTTTCTTTATATTTATTTTATATAATGTTATATAATAGAAGGTAGGATATTTGAATTTTTCTAATATGTTGTAAACATTTAAGTTCTTTTAAGGCAAACAAAGTCCTGTCTTCTATTCTACTTCCGTCTTTGGTCATACCAACGACACCAGATATAAATAATTTGTCATTGGATATTTTTGTAAGAATATGTGCTTCTGAAAAAAGACAATTTCTATATTTCAAATTAATAAATTATTAAATATATAAATATTATTAATTAATAATAGAAGATATACTAAAATTAACCATTTAGAGGAATATTTGTATTTTCTACTTTTCCCTTTTCAGTAAGGGGAACAACATTTTCATCCTAAGAAAATCGAATTATTATTAGGTCTTAATATTACAAATATATTTCTATATCGAAAACATTAAAATTATTAGAAATTAATAATTAGTTATATGTAAAATGTTTATTTATATATTAGTTTATCATCATTAGCAATTATGTAAAAAGTTAGTAATCGCTATTGGAATCCATGTTATTTTGACTTCTAAATATCATCTCTATAATGAGATTTAGGTAAGATTTTTCTAAAATCCTTAGTTATATCTACAAAAATGAAATTTCATATGTATAGAACTTTATCCCGAAAACTTGTGTTATAATCTTATAAAATTAAAATATTCTTCTGTATTATAAAATATATAAAATATATTAAATGTAATAATCATGTGTTCATTTAAATATTCAAGAAAATATATATTTTTTTAATAGTACAATTAACAATAACTGGTACGATACATTATAATGCAGTTTCAGTAATGGAATTAATCAATTATTTTAGTTTAATTCTTATGTAATCAAATTTAAAATGCATACCACCGACTATGGGCAGTTGAAATCCACTTAAAAGTTCTTCTGGGAGGTTATCGCTGAGTTTCATAAGATGGCGTACAGATGATAGTGTATCTAATGAATGCCCTGATTTCTCCTCTAAGTGCAATCTTTTTAAGATAAGATAGACGACAGGAGCAAAGGCATCATCTGAATGCTGAACGGTAATTTTCTCATCGCTACATCACATTGTAAGTATTTAAGTATTTATAAGAAGTATTATTAATGAAATACAACTTCGATGAAATACTTCATTAATATTGTAAATCATAATACACTACCGAGGTATTATATATCTAATAAGTTCTTAAAGCTAATTAATCAATAGAAATATAATAATACACATTTAAATATGGAATAAAAAGTCATATTCGATAAAATAAGTAATAACATAAAGTATTATTAAAAATAAATTATATATCATTTCAGATAATAATTTTAAATTTGGCTAATCTTAATTTTCTTATGAACACCAACATTACTAGTTTCTTGACAAAAAGTGGACAATCTAAAGTAAAGGTTTCATACTCTCCTCCCTCACCACAAATGTTCACACCATACTTTCTTTCCTGCCAACATTATTTACAGAATTTCAAGAGAAATAGAACTGATAACGGTTGATTGCACTTTGCAAATGTTGATAATAATGTTATATACTAGAATACTACAGACCATCTTATGTAAGTGTTCGGACATCTCGCTCAGTGATAATCCCAAGTGCTTCTCCTCCAATCCTAAGCATTAAATAATAATTTAGAATAGAATTTACTTTTAAAAATATTTCACTAATTTGTAAATTTATGTATCAATACATATATGATTTTAAATAAATCAATTAATATAATGATATTATATATATAATATTATATATAATGATATCATATATATGATATTAATGATAGCGTGAAAATAAAGCAAAAATATCAATTACCTAGACTTGCAACTTTAATCAAAATTGATTGTACCCCACAGTCGATCATTTCCTGGAAGACCTCGGATTGGTTCCGTCTCCACAGATACGCAAGAGACGTCAGTCCAAGACGAGAGCATCTGATTGACACGCGCATGGGTATTACGTTATTACTTCGAGCAAACGTTGCAACCATGAAATGTTCGGTCGGAGAGATCAAAACTACATAGGCGATAAGATTAGAAGGTAATGAAATGCATCGTAACTAACACGTGTTCAACACGTATTCTCTGGTAATCCGACATGATAGCTCCAACAGATACTCCTTGAATGTCCTTTTCATTCTAATGGTTTCAAGGTTATCTTAAAAATAGATAAGATTTTAGAAATTTCTATCAGTTTAATATCAGTTTAATATAAGTTAATCGATTATGAATTAATGAGAGAGTGATTAAAATAATTTATTGACGATATTCACTCACTGACAACCACGATTGAATAGATCGATGTAACTCTAGACCTTACTCAACCTTGATCCGCAGTAGCAGTTCATATAGATCCTCCACCTCGTCTTCGTCCGTAATTTCGTATTGCTGACCCGTACAGACCGAACGACCTCGAATTGCCTGTCGAAATAATGGCAGTTGCATAGCGTCGGCGTACAGCGATATTGCCATGTGACCGACAGTCTGGTACATGTAGGAGTCGAGCTCCTCGATACCTGACATCGTAATTAATCGGTTGTTAATCGTACAGCGTTACTGAGCCGTTAATGTGTTTACTGGTGGCTTTCATATATAATTTCCTGAATTAAATTTAGTGAATTATTATTAATCGGTATGGTTTATAAATATATCAAATGGGAAATGGAAACCATTATAAATGCTTTGAAATGTATTATAAATAATAAATAACAAATAAAATTAAGAATATCAATTTAATGTTTTATATATTATTAAATAAATAATTTAGAATACAATTCAAATAATGAATGCGAAATATATAAAGATAACAACCTTCATTCTTAGGATATAAATTAGCTAATGCTATAATATTATGTCCATGCGCAATACATTGCATCATATTGTAACAGCTATCCTTGCCTCCGCTGTATTTATGTAAAGAAATCATTTTCAACCGCAATAACTGATTATCATTTAAAGTGTAATTTATTTAATATGATTCAAAATATTTATATAGAAATAATCTTTGTTAAAATTTTCATAATCTTATATTAGAATATATAAAATATAATGTTATAGCATAAAATATGGTAGAATAAAATTACCTAATCAGTGCGACAACTTTCATGGTTAACAGCAAACTTCACAACGATTGGCTAATGATTATTTTGAAATAAATGTAATTTAAGTTTACAATCTCTTAATATATTATTATATTGCGTAAGGTATTGAGACGCGATTTGTAGAATGATATGTTCTATATAATCAATTTATAGTGTAGATTAAAAAATGAGATATTAATATAAATAAATAAAATTTAAATTGTGAAACAAAATTATATAAAGTTATATAAAATATATTCAATCCATTATATAATGAAGTGAATAATTTTAATCTTGATTTAGAAAATATAAATGTTTGATAAATTCACCATAATTGATAATATATTATAATAAATCAGTTAAGATGAATTTAAAAGGATTTAATTAAATAAGCAAATGTTAACTTTTATATTGTGCCCATTACTGTTAGCAAATGCTAACAGTAATGGGCACAATATAAAATCAAAGTAAAGTGCTTTATATAATATTACAAAAATTAATTTAATTCTTCTAAGATAATATTATAATATTTTTTCAGTTATATATGTGTCCTCATTCTATATGTGTAATCTATTCTCATTCATTATATTTATGAGAAAATATACTTGCACGATATTATCTGATCAGTACCTATTTATATCTTATTATTATATAATGTTTACAATATTATTATATTGTTGTTTTGTTTAAATATGCATAGCTATACGAGAGTATTAAATCATGTATATAATATTCATAATATTAAAATATTTCACGATTCTCCAAATATAAGAAATTGGAAGAGTAAAATAAATATTATTACAGTATATTTATATCTATGTGATTTGTAACAATGTAAGTATAATGGAGTTAATAGGTTATTAATATCATGGAATTAATATGTTATTGATATAATGGAATTAATAGGTTATTGGTATAATGGAATTAATATGATATTGATATAATGAAATTAAGTTTATTGGTGTCGAGTTTCTCTTGTATTTTAATTAATTCAATTATTTAATTCATTAAATTATCCTCAAGATATATGGAGTTTGCAGTTTCGGCATATAGAATTTGTTTTGTTGAAGTGTAGCATGTGCTAAATATATGTCCTTGTATATTAATAATATACATAGTGTATTTATTTCATTCAAGATATATTACAATAGTAAGTTATACGATAAATCATTTAAATTTGATATTACATCTTCTTTTTAAATTCAATAGTGATTCTATTTATCACTAAAACAGTTTTATACAACACAATGGTTCTGCTGTATATGTAATAATAATTTCTATATTGAAATGTTTATCACCAGTTTACTATATGTCATTCCATCAAATGGATTACATCGAATAAAGTCTTTATGATTCATCAGCTTTCTATCAAAGTAATCCATCCTCACAAAAACGGACGCGAATAGGCTATATATATATATATAAATATATATAAATATATATATATATCATAGTCAGTATACTTTTAGTTAACATATAACATTTTTATATATTAAATAAATTATTCTTGTATACATATTTTCACTGAGGCCATAAAATAAATTTATTAGTGACTTATTAATTCTCAATCAAACTAAACAAAACCCTAGTATTCTAGAGCCGAAAACACACCGAACCAAGCGTTTCCAGTTTATTAGATCGATATTATATAAATATTCCCGAATATATTATAACTCTAACAATATAGTATTTTATTGGTCATAATAATGTTAATATATTTATATTTTTGTGAATAGTTTATAAACATGTACATAATAAAAAACCAACTTGATATTTTAAATTCAAATATTAAATGTATAAATCACGTGTCACAAGGATTACATACTTTAGATCAAAGTTCATAAATAATTGTTGGTAAATAAACATTTGTAAATTTATAAATTAAATCCCAATATAATTGTTATTAAAGATATATATATATAAATATATATTATGGCTCTCAAGGATATATCTAAATCATTAAAATTTTGGTATTACCAATATACCCTTCATACAGCTATTTATATGCTTGAAACATGGGAACAAGTTTTATTCAGTATCCTTTATAGCAAAATAGAATACATTTTATAAATTATTTTAATCTTTCTATAACTATTATTCTATAAATTATAAATACTAATGAAAGCCTATGCCCACCCTTTCCTCATTGCTAGTTCTAGTTTGATACGACTTTAAATAAGTAACTAACTAAACTATAATAATAATAGTGAATCTCACATATATACGCATTTTGAATTTTTATTTAATATGATACAAGATTATATGAAATCTAAAAGTATACTGAATCTATAGATATTTATTTAAAATTTCGTGAATATATTACTACCACACATGGTGAGAGCAATATCTTAAAAATATCATCATAATTGTAATCTTATACTGATATGTTTGATTTCATGATACAAAATAGGTTATATCTCTTGACTGTATTATATAGTGTCAGATAGAATTAAAATAATGTAATAAAATTTGTAACTGATATGAATCCGTATTTTATTATATATCTCATATGCAAACAGGTTTTAATTGGTTACATTATATATACATGTTTATTAAGTATATAGAAAAGTATTTTCTTATCAATGTTAACATATTACTTAAATTATAAAACTACTATATTTATCTATCATTTAGAATTATTTTTACTGTTATCAGAAATATATTCTAGTTTTATCTCTATCAATATTGATGCTTGCATTGTATATTTTACTATAAATCATAATAATAAATATACATTGAACTTAACCAATTCTATAGATTTGATAATTTTAGGAGTTTTGACTCTACTATCATACAGTATCTATATTTATCTTCCGGGACACATACTGATGTTAGGACACATAGCCGAGACACTCTACTCATGGACAATAGGCTTGAGTAACAATATTACATCCAGTTTTCAGAAGATAGTCCAAAAGATACCCACAAAAGAGTTATGAAAATTCGATAATACTTATTTAATATATATCACTTATTTTTACACATAGAATTGTATAATAAAAATTTATTTTCTTCATTTGTAATATTATTGAGTAACAATAAATAGGTGTTTGGTTCTCATTCCATATCTGACTCATCCGACTCTGCAACAGATTCCTGTATAATAAATCACATATAGTTTATTTTACTAATGATTTTAATAATAAATTATAATTAACAATTAATTATAAATAATTAATTTAAATATATTAATATTTAGAATACTTGATAAATAAATTAATTAATAATATAGAATTAAAATAGTTATATGTTTGAGTTAAGGTACAATTATATGTCTAGATAATAAAGAATATAATATTAATAATACAAAATATTATAGATATGGTCTACACAATAATAAATATTTGAGAAGTATTAAATAATAAAGTTAAGAATATAAATAAAATAATAGAATTTTACAATTTATAAAGATTAATTATACTTTTTAAAGTTATTACCTCAGGTTACTTGTTTATAAAGACTAATTATACTTTTTAAAGTTAATTACTCTCAGGTTACTTGTTTATAAAGACTAATATTATTTCTCATACATTTAAATTTGTTTACTATGTTTCATAATAGATTACAATTATTAATATTATGTATTAAAAAAATATTTATATATATAAATATTGAATACAAAATATAACTTATTACATAATCAAATTAGAATTTTGTATATATGGTATTATATGATATAAAATATATAATATAATATGAAAAACTAGAATGTTATTTATAAATGTATATTTTGGTATGGTAAAACTGTTATGTTAAAATAAAATGGTAAATTGTGTAAGTCATTTGTGTGGTAAAACCCATGACAGCCATTTTTATTAAACAATTTTATTTAAGGAAATTTCAATTAATCATATTAATATTAGTGTGCATAAACAGGTGCATATAGTAATGTTTGAATTCTATCTAGTTATAACCTTAGCAAAAGCTTCAGCCTCAGACAATATTATCTCAGATACCATTTCATGTCTTCCATTTGTACCTATAATCAGTAAAAGATGAAATGAAATATGTTTATAAGACATGTATAATACAACTGCATTGGATACTAACACTCTCCTACCCAACTTAGCTCCAGTTCAAATGATTTATCTTTAACCTCATCATGGATCACATATATTCTATAAAAGGGTCAAAAAGTTATACTAGTTTATACTAGTCTGTAGTACTAGTTTGTAGTAATTACAAGAGATGCATTCATCTTAAAATCTCACAGCTTTATACTGATAATAATTTCAAAGAAATATATTATTTGTCCTAATTAATTTAATTAATAAATGAGGTTCAACAATTAATGTGGTATAACATTTTACTAGAAAATTTGTAAATACATTATTATAAACTAATAACTAAAATTTAAACATAGTGAATATAGAAATCTGGTAGAAAGCAAAATAACCTTTATATTGATAAATTATTATTACATTTAAATTGTATAAATTTCACTATCTAAGTTAATAATATATTATTAATAATATGAGCATTGTTAATATATTCAAAAATTATTAAAATAAGGAAATAAAATATTCAAATATAGAGTTAAATATAGATATAAAATAATGTTTATATTTATATATTATATGCACATACATTAATAATGATTATTTAAATGAACCCTCAGAATATAGTTTATATGTGAATAAAATAAAATAAATGGTAAATGTTACCGGGTGTGTTTCATTATTGCATTGAATTCATTTACCACTGATAATTAATATTAATAATAATTCTTTTAAACATATCTTATGATTTACAAACATCTTGGCAGCTTCCTTAATAAGTTCTTTTATACTCATTTCTTTCATCTACAAATAGATTATTATAGCAATTATAACAAATAAGTAAAAAAATAAATAAATAAAGATATCCAATATTAACCTTGAGTTTTTCTATTTCAGTTTTGCCATTTTGCTGAGCTTTTCCTATAGCAATCCCATAGTACCCCTACAATTGAATAAATAGATGTGTTCAAATAAAAATATGTCAATAATTGAATATAGGAAATACAAATATATATAATCTTATAGTTGTTTTGTTTATTTTGAACAATTATTTATTAAACTGGTAATTTTGTATTTTCATATATGCAATATTATTTAAATTATTTAAATTATAATACCAAAAGAATATCTCTTAAAATATTTTCTATATTTACCTAAGTTTATTATATTTTATCTAAATTGGTTTTACAGTGTAAATTAAAGAAATTTTATTGAATATTATATAATTCCAAATTATTTCAACATATAATTCAATCAAGAACTTTATAAAAAAACCTTTTACAATTCAACTTTCTAAATTAAATTTACCTATATTTCTTTTATATCATAACTCATGAGTAAGGAATGAGTTTCTTTAAAAAAATATCTTTAAAATAATATTTCAAACAATAAAAATCAATTAACCCTGTATATGACTGATTGTAAAAATAATTTAAACACTGCATACAAACTTACAACAAATTACTTTTACATATATTTTAAATATATGATACTCAATAATAAATAATCTATAAAATAATTTATAAATATTATAGACTCATTAATAAAGAATATATTAAAACTAATAGCTATAGAAATAATAATATAATAGAACCTACTAAATATAGAAATTAATATAATAATACCTACTAAATATAGAAATTAATATATACATATAATTAGTTAAATTATGACTTAATATCACGTATGATAATGAAATGCAGCATTAAGTTCATTATAGTTAGTAGCAAGCATACCAACGAGATTAACACCACTGGGCTCTAGCAGGTAGAGGTTGGCGCCGGAGTGGGTATCCCAGGAGCCAATCAGAGCACTGCAACCATATGGCCGAGCCATACTATACAACGTGTGAGCGTGCATATAACCAGAAGTACGCGCCGTCAGTGTCTGCGGGAGTTTAACGGTAAATTTGAGATTTAATAGAAAATTGAAGTATGATGAGACTTTGTAGATCTTATAATTTGTATTTAATTTTAAAATATATAAAATATTAAATGCATACATTTGATTTAATTATTTAACTATATATCTAAATAAAAATCTGTTTAATATTCAATATAGAATATGGCATTATAAATTGATATTGTATATTCATATTAGGAATTTGTGAGGAAAAAAATATGATAAAGACGAAAATTTAATTGTACATGTATATAAATGCATATAAATATATTGTAATTAATAACACGAATATGTAATAATTGCTATATTAAACTTTTAGAGGAATAGGACCACCAAAACTTGATCTATACTTCGAACACTCATCTCTAGCGACATCTACAACTGAACGAGAATCCGCAAGCAAACCAGCAACAGCCTTAATATGGATAAGATTAGCATAGATGTTAATATTAAGTCGCATATTATTAATTATGCAGTTATAAGCATATTCCCTATAATATATTAAAGTATGAATAATCACTAACTATATTGACTTTATATCTACATTAAGAAATTAGTAATAAAACCATTCCGATATGAGTATCAATATTGAAAATTCTTCGATTTGCTCCTTTTTCATATAATTTTGATGTAACTAATTTTTCAACGGCAAATACAACACCATCTTTACCACGAATTGCGATAGCAGTTCTTTAGAAATTGAAATTATTAAGTATAAGAAATAACTAAAAATAATATTTTCAAATAAATTATAAAATTAATATTAAATTTAATGATTACCATAGTAACATATCCAAATTTGACAACATGTATATAACATACAAAATATATATATTAAATATGACTAAGCAAATTTCTAACCCACTATTTTCAATTGCTTTTAAAGCATATTCCACTTGAAATACTCTACCATCCGGTGAGAATTGAGAAGCAGATAGATCATACTGTTATCAGAGTAATTTTATTTTAGAAGTTATACCATACTTAATCTTTAAATATAACTATTTAATAGATGTTTTGAATAACGATAATGAATTCTTTAAATAATTAATGATAAATCATCGATAGCTTTTTATATTATGTTTATATTTAATATATATAATTTAACTATTTACTTACACCAGTTCCAATAGAACTCATAATTATATTTGATATACTTTACTAAAATAAATATGTTTATAAAATATAAATTTTCAATTTGTTTGAATATAAATATGTAAATAAACTTTAGCGCTTGCGCGTTATCATTGGTGATCAGCGGATGTTATGGATAAATAAATATGTATTTCATTTGAAAATAAAATTTATATTTTTAAAATTTACTGCATACAAAATTATATTATAAATTTATCAACAACAAAGATAACACATATATTGTAATTTAAATGGTCATCATATTGTTGTGTTTAAATAATACTATAACTAAGAGATTATTATGTAATCAGTAATTATAGTAATTTTTTATAATTATTAAATGTTTAGAATATACTTACATGTTTTGCATAATATAGATCATAAATATAAATGATCAATATATGTTAAATTATATTATTATGTCTATTATAATATTAATCATGTATTGTTACATGCATGTTACTTTTCTATATTAGTATTAAGGTATGTTTATAACTTATGGTAAAATGATTTATTGGTAATATTTGAATGTACTTTTATTTATAGGTCAAAATTGATAATTTGCAGGTCATAGTTAATATAACAATAATACCAAATAAAATTAAAAGAATAATGAATTCATCAAGCGAAATTAACCATCAAGATTATTGTGAGGTTTTATATTATAATATGTAATGAATAAAAATTAACATTTTTTTTTAAATTTTAGTAATATAAATATTTTTGTATTTGATTTACTAATTTACTATTCCAGGACCACTCTATAAAATGCAAAAGTTATCATCGGTGTTCAGATGTATTACCGAATGAAATATCAGATACTATGGAAAGAGAAAAAGATGTCCCTAGTGATGATAGCTCAGCAAATATGATTAACTCAGATCATTGTTCAGAAATCAATCAAAATTCTCAGCATAAATTCTTAGTGCTTAAAGAATCTGATGTAGTTATGCATCTTAATGATGGTATTAAACTGCGAGTTGAGAGAACTAAAGAAGAAGTAGAAATTGAAGATTTAGATTATATAAACGATAAAGAAGTGGATGATATTTTATCTATAAAGTCTACAATAAATGCGAATGATAAGTCATGCGTAGAAGAAATACTGAATACTGAATGTATGGTTATTTTAATTTATTAAATTATATTGTATTAAATTATAATTTCAAATTTTAATTTTAAATGGCCTTAATTATAATTAATTTTAAATTAATAATTTTCTTCATTATTAAATTTATTAACATCAAATTATTGGTTAGTTTATATTATTTCTTTTATAAAATGGCATTACTTTATTTGTGTATTATCTATTGCTTATTAATATAGTTATTTATGACATGAATACAAATTTTAACAGATCATTTGAATTGTAATGATATCTATATATTTATCTTTATTTTTAAATTAAATTTCCTAGTTGATTTATTTCAAGTGATAATTGTATATATATATATATATATATATATATATATATATATGTATGCCTAAGGTGTTATTTTATTCACAATAATATCATTGTGTTCATATTAAGTTGTATATATAGTTATACACTCCAGCATATTTATTATATATGTTATTTATTCTTGAAATATAAATAACTCTCATGTTTATAGATTTTATGCATTCTTGTTTATAATATCGACTCACGATTTTTACATAAACAAATATTCTGATTTGTTATGTCCTCATTATTTAATTATGTTGCTTATCTTTATACATTTTATCATATTTATTTAACATGATACTACATTAAATTTCAATTGTTAACCAAAGTTAAATTAGATAACTTGGTTTTACATATTATCTATGAATGGATCCAAATAATTATGTTATATCTATCATATCGTTATTTATGTCCATGTTTCAAATATTTATACAATATATATGAAACTACCTGCATAGAATGCGCTACTTTTTCTGCATTACTTTTATGTGATTCTGTTTTAAATATCATCTTTAAGTTGAGCAATCTATTGTTGGGTAGTAACATCTGTTTGCTCATTGGCACATTTATTGATAAACGTGTATCATCCTGTTTTCTTTTACATCATGAATCTTTTCCTAATTGTAGATACACATATATCATATTGAATTATTATATACGTACATATATAAAATTTTAGTAAATATTGTTTAATAAAAAAAATATTGCAACATAATATATTGCAAAATTTTCACCAGTAAATTTCCATGCATAAAATTATGATTCACCATTATTATTATTTATTTATTTGAATTTAGATATACAATATTGTACATTAATACTTCCAGTATGTAAACTATTATATGCTAGTATGTATATTTATATCGTTTGTATTTTCTATAGACAACCATCATTCAATCAATCAATTAGTTACATTGAGTCAGTTACCATTGTTCAAGTGTAGATATCCATCAATTTGCAATACTACTTATATGTACATATGTATGATTTATTGGTAACATATGTTCAGTTATTAAATCATATCCGCAATAAAATGTTATATTATTATTTTAATATTTGTAGAATCACTTTAAGAATGCTATGCTTATTTAAGTAATTTCTTAATTATATGAAAGATATTTGTTATTTTATATTAAATATCAATATAAACCACGTGTTATGTAGTTTTTACCTTTATACAATCTATGAATTATAAGAAATTAGATTTTTAATTTGATATATTATGGTCAATAAACATCATTTATGAACCTGTCTTAGAATAAGGTATTGAGAATATATATTAGAGCCGCATATATTTATAGTATATTATTTATGTTTATGTTATGACATAGATAATTATATTGAATATGCAATTATTTATTTATATTAATGTGTTACAGAATAAATAAAAATATATTAAAAATGTTATTTTATTAACAAATATAAAGATTGAATTGAGTGAGTTTGTTGTGTATTACTGTAACTATAATACGTAAATGCACAGTTTAGCTATCATTTGAATATATCAGAATTATTTATTTGAGTTCGCTTTAAAATGGTTTAGAATAATACCAGACCCTGGGTAATAAATCTTTATTAAGTTTGCATTTCACGTGAATCATTTGTTATAATGATTTCTTTTTCTCTATTTATCTTTCTCACTTTTCATTATATTTATAATATTTAGAAATAAATTACTTATTCTATTTCAGCCTCCGATTAAGTAATCATAATATTATGTCATATTTCAATGCATAAATATTCTTATAAAATAATGTATTTATTATGTAAGCAATTTGTAACATAATTATTTAAACACAATTTAAAATATTACTTTTAAAATTGTACATATATTTTATCATAATAATAAGTAGCAATGTAAAAAGTAATTATTAAGTACTGCTTATTAATGCCAATACAACATATATCAAGAGAAGTACTTTCCATTAAGGTATTTATTTTAGAAAATAAATACAATACTGACTCACCATTTCCTTACCATAGAAAACATTTGCGATGGCCAGCAGTGAATCTAAAGAAAGCATTGCTCTGATTGAAAACACAAAGGTTAAAATTACAATGTATATGATATTGACGAATTGAATATAATATTAATATAACCTTACTCTATATATTTTATATTATATTATAGTAAATACTATATAGTATATAGTATTCGCAACTAAATGTATGCACAAGTAATATACTGTTTATCGTCATTAAACATGTTATTTATAATTTTAAAATAATATTTATATCTAATATGTAATGTTAAATTAAATTAAAATGTAACAATAGTGTAATTATAAATGTTCTTTATTTTTTATAATATCTATGAGTAATACCAAATGCACCTATACATAAAATGATATTAAATTGATATTCAATTGTATTTATTATATATATTTTTAAACATATAAGTGAGTAGTACCTGCATATGTTAATAACTTAGAATAAAATCGTAATTACTTCTTAGTAATATCAATTATAATTGTTATATGAGAAGCCTAATGCATTTACTTTATTCTGTAATTCTATGTCATATAAATACACATTATAATGATAGCCAATTACATTAACAAAACATCATAGAATGTTAGGTGTGTAAAGAAAGGTGAATTCAAGATTACCTGTTTTTATATGAACATTTTGTTAATTTATAAATACCAAAATTGTTTTTCATGATATTTTATATAACTTATACTCGTGTTTAAACTATACATTGTGAGGTATAGTCTAATAATGTACCAGTACTATTTATTTATAATTATACATAATTACAACTTGTATATGAAATAACTTTTGTTTTAAATAAAACTAACATTGGTTCACTTTTTTGGTAAATATTTACACATTTATTTTTATTTAATTAAAAAATCAAAATTTAATTTGATATTATATAACTAAAATCCTTATTTGTAGTTCATAACTTAAATTACAAAGATAAAAAACAAAGTCTCGCAGACTATGATATATAATATTATCTATATAATTGTTATAATTAGCAATATTAAACCTTATTAAAACAATAATAGTACACATATATACAAAAGTTATTAAGTATGCATGTTGAGATTATAATATTATTAAATTAGTAAATATACATTACTAAATTTACTTTAAATAATTAAATTAATATTATTTAGAATATTATCATTTATCAATCTAACAATATATTTATTCAATTAAATAACTAGCATTTATTTACCTAATTGGTAAGTTACATTTGTTTAATACCAAGTTCATATTCGGAAATTCACATCAAGTGTGTTCATGGAAGTAGTATGTTAATATATATAATATTGTAGTAGTAGTAGTAACATTTGATTGTATAGTTATTGACTAGATACTTCAAGCTTCTAAAAATGAGTCATAGAAGATCAGATTACATTATTTAGTTGATTTAATGGTACTTTTTAATAGAATACTAAATGTATTATATTAATAAATAAAAATAATATAATATTAATAATAATATAGTGATAGTTCAATTTTCCAAATTTAATAATAAATAAAAAAATCTTCACACTACTTGTTTATATTTATAAGTGTGGATATCTTGAGATTACAGTTATATATAAATATCTTTTAAATTTAAGTTCATTTTAGATTTGTTGGTAGTTTAATTGTTTTCAAACACTTGAAAACTAGTGCAGATCTGTCATCAATTTAGATACACTGAAATATATTAAAGAATGTATATAATACCACATATTATTGTTACATCTTCAATTACATTTGTAATCTGTTTATATATGTAGAATATATTCATTTTTATTTATTTTCCTTTATATAGATGGAAAATAATAGTTAGTTGTATAAATTCACCTTTAAAAATGATAATATAAAATCATAGTTAGTTGTACATTGTACACTAAGATATCGTGTAATCATATTAATTACAATCACACTGAATACATTGGGTAAATCAATTACTTGTTTAGTAGCTCATATATCCAATAATATATGAGTTCAAAGCCCAATATCATAATTGCATTTAAATATGGATTTCCTTTCTCTCGCAAACTAAGATTCATCAGTAAAAGTACAATCTAATGCCAAACTCATAAATGACACATTGGTTATAAATCTATATACCTAATAACCATGAGATCAAATGATTTATATAATACAATTTATGTTAGACTTTACATTGTAAAGTGAGTATTTGATATAATTTAATAGCTTGACCACTATATTTAATTACATAATTATTTAAAATAATCTATTATTTTTACAAATTTTGTAATCAACTGTTTATTATGAAACTCATTTTATCATTTTATAAAATTCATTAGCTGTACTGGTCAGCATTTCTACTGGCCATACACTATTGTGTTGTGTTATTAAATATTGACCACTATAAATAATTAGGATTCTCGTGTGCCCATTGGGTAACATTACCTAACTTAAAATATAGCCTAAATCCCAGCTAAATTAATCCTTAATCTCCCTCGATTTTGATCTCCCTTAAGTATCAAAAGAGAGAGAGAGAGAGAGAGAGAGAGAGAGAGAGAGAGAGAGAGAGAGAGAGAGAGAGAGAGAGAGAGAGAGAGAGAGAGAGAGAGAGAGGGAGGGAGGGAGGGAGGGAGGGAGGGAGGGAGGGAGGGAGGGAGAGGGAGAGGGAGAGGGAGAGGGAGAGGGAGAGGGGAGAGGGAGAGGGAGAGGGAGAGGGAGAGATACATAGAGGGAGAGATACATAGAGGGAGAGAGACATAGAGGGAGAGAGACATAGAGGAGAGAGACATAGAGGGAGATAGGGTGAGAGGGAGAGAGGGTGAGAGGGAGAGAGGGTGAGAGGGAGAGAGGGTGCGAGGGTGAGAGGGTGCGAGGGGGAGAGGGTGAGAGGGTGAGAGGGTGAGAGGGTGAGAGAGGGAGGGAGGGAGTGAGGGAGCGATATGGATAGGGATAGGGATAGGTAATATATGATTGACAGATCAAGAGGTAAAGAAAGAGAAGTAGAGCGTACATTTCACCGCCATGACGTCATATGCCGACTGAGACGTGTTGTACATTGACCTAATTATGCAATTATTACGCAAAACGAGAATTGCATAGCAAACAATGTATCAATAGCTAACGGGTACAGGGGTACGAGACACTAGGCGGTAGTATTGAATTTGTTACTTGCGCCACCATGGTATAGAGTGGGCGTGGCTTGCGGTTTCACTATTTTCACTGATCGTTAGTTTAGTTTATCTTATCTTGATATCGGCCGAAGACGCATGACAATATTTGTTACCAGAAAATATTAATAATAATAATAATCGAATTCGTTATATAAACATACGAACGTATAGGATTTTTATTTTCATTTATTTTTATGAAGCTTAATTGGTGAGTAATTAATTTTAAATATTTTTTAAAATTACAATTATGAATTATTATAATTTGTATAATAAAGATATATACTTTACATATGTGTGCATAAATTATAAACCTATTTAGATTTATAATTAATATTTAGCGATAGTTAATTCTGACGTGGCTTCCCACATTCACATTGTCGTACTAATTCAAGGGCTATGTGTAAACTAATATGAGTTTATTTTTCTTTACAACATACTTCACTAATTAATCCTCCATTACTCATATTATAATATATAGGTCTATATACATCTATATGCCCCAGAAAATATTACAGTTATCTGTGTACCGACTAAACTAAGCCATATAGAAGATAAATACACATACGGTGAACTATATATTAATATATGTTGACCTATAGTTAAGTTCATATATAAACTTACATTTAAACGCACATATTAACCAATACTTAAAACATTTGTGTATACGTATTACTGTGTTCATTAACAAGAACCTGCAATTTCATTCGTATTAAATTAGACTAATTATATTAAATAATTGTCAATTAAACAGGAAGTTACCGATGTATAATGTATGCTATTATATATAACTTTTAGAAGTATACTTCAATAATAGTAATACGTTATTATTTATAGTTTAATTTCAATGTTCTGATAATTTACATTTTGGATATTGGAATTTTATTTATCTATATTTTTAACGTTTATTAATTTTCTAATTAATTAATACTCCTAAATACACGAACTTTTATTATTGTTTCATGGTACGCGTTATATTATATTTAACTTAAAAATCACATTAATTAATTCATGAAGAACCCATAAGTTCTTTAGGGTAATATTGAGTAAAACGAAAACTTATTAATTTAGAAATTACAACAATTTGGAGAAATAAAGTTACATTTGCGTTATTTATTTATATTATATTATTCAATAAGATATATATATATATATATAGATATATATATATATATATATATATATATATATATATATATATATATATGCCATTAGTCAATAAAACCCGTATAATATCAATTATACTTCGAATAAGATGCAGACAATCATGTGCATTACTTGTGTACAAGAATACCTATTGGTAGTATATATTGGTACTCGGGTATATGTGTAAATCATATTTACTAAATATACTTCATTGTACAATATACGTGTACATCCCGTATGGCATTACGGCGATTACGTATACAATATAAACATACTATATTATGCCCACTGGGCATTGCCCAGTATAACTATATACATAAGTGATTAATATCAAATGCCCGTACCTATATACACTGTATATTATATAAAAATATAAATATACTATCGTTCTTAGTTGTCCTAAACGATCACGGTTAAACCGAACTCGGGTTGAAAGAATACCCCCAGCCACGGCACATTTCCTATTGTCCGTTGGTCTGCGTGATTATAATTGATCGCCGTCTCACGAATAATACAGATGAACGGATAGAATACATAGCGATTAAAGATCGTTTGAATTCAGTTGTCGAGGTCCTGTTGGCGAGTAGAAGTTGACCCCTTACATGCCAACGCACCTCGGTGGATGTCTTTCATCGCATCCCGCAAACATATCTAGTCGGATCCAAAGCACCGCCTTTTCATTCCGCCAAGTCTCGAGTAATTTGACCATTGTTACTAATCACAATAAGAGTTCGAATCACCCATTCGTAACCATTTATTGAAATCCATTTGTGCTATAAATAGAAGTTTGATTGACACCTCTAATTATAATATACATTATTTCATATAATATAATTGATATACTTCGATATATATATATATATTATATATATGCTACAATATTACTACTATACTCTTAAGAATCGTATACATATGAATATAAGTGTTATATTAACAACACATTAGTTTGGGATGAC
>OZ038314.1:23103029-23200010 GCA_964035775.1 Osedax frankpressi | reverse complement strand
GAAGCTTTCCGGTGATTAAAACGTTTATATATGGCTTTATATCTTTAAGCCGAGCTAGTTCATAGACAATAGTTTTAATACAAAAAATGGCAATAATTATAGAATCTGTAGATGCGATCAACAGATCTTTGTCGTATAGTAGTTAGTACTTGTAGTTATAATCACATTGATACCATATACCCTATACTATACGGCCTATATGTAATATAATACACCACATTAACGTATATTAATGTACTACCAGTGTAGATATCAATGATATGCCTACGATATGTCAAAAGCGTATGTTGAATAATAGAATTGATATCATTTATTTAAATTTATATATTCTAAATATATTCTAAATCAATAATTGGAATAATTTCACATTACCATCGTCAAATTAAATTGTAATCGGCTTAAATATAATATTATTTTTGTATCATCTTATTAATATATGATACAATTTCTAATAATTAATAATCAATTTCTAGTTTACTTTAACGTATTCACTTTTGGCAATGTATGTAGTTGTATTAATCAAATACAAGGGTTACATAATATTACATTAATTATTTAATTAATTATCATATCCATAATACATAATTAATCACATTTTTTGTAGGCAAGATATAAATCAACTGTACTGAATACAGTCATGTTTCGAACATGTGTTAAAACTCAAAACTATATAAATAAACTATAGATTGTATATGATTACAATTTATTTCATTTATTATGATTAATCTTACTATCTAGTTTTTGTAGAATATATTCAAAGATCCCATATATTATATTTAAAAGTCGATGAATATTATTAATCATAGTAATAAAAAGATTATATTCAAATGTTTAATCAATGGTAAGAAAAGGTATTCATTATTCAATCGAATAGGAACACAATATTAGACAAGATACGAGCATATTATGTAAACACATTATTTTGTGTTTAATATAACATACATGATATATATATATATTCAGTATTGAATTACATTATACTAAAGAATCATTTAATGTGGGGTTATTTAGCATTCTGAATATGCAGCATATTATAATATATATATATATATATATATATATATATATATATATAAATCTATATATATATAAATATTTATTTATATATATATATATATTTCCACACTTGTCTCCAAACCCGAAGTAAAATATATCGTAATGAGATACAAGCAACTATAGGACCTATAGTATATATACTATAGGTATAATATAGGTCATATAGGACCTATTGTATAGGACCTAGTGTAGAGGACCTAGTGTATTGGACCTAGTGTATAGGACCTATTGTATAGGACCTATTGTATAGGACCTATTGTATAGGACCTATTGTATAGGACCTATTGCATAGGACCTATTGTATAGGACCTATTATATAGGACCTATTGTATAGGACCTATTGTATAGGACCTATTGTATAGGACCTATTATATAGGACCTATTGTATAGGACCTATTGTATAGGACCTATTGTATAGGACCTATTGTATAGGACCTATTGTATAGGACCTATTGTATAGGACCTATTGTATAGTACCTATTGTATAGGACATATTGTATAGGACCTATTGTATAGGACATATTGTATAGGACCTATTGTATAGGACCTATTATATAGGACCTATTGTATAGGACCTATTGTATATGACCTATTATATAGGACCTATTATATAGGACCTATTATATAGGACCTATTGTATAGGACCTAGTGTATTGAACCTATTGTATAGGACCTATACTATAAGAGCTATATCATAGATATTCTCAACAAGATTTTTCATTCACATCGCTTACTGTGTAGCCCATGTGCTGTATATACTCATACTTTCAATATATCTATTTCAATATATCTATTTCAATATATCTATTTCAATATATCTATTTCAATATATCTATTTCAATATATCTATTTCAATATATCTATTTCAATATATCTATTTCAATATATCTATTTCAATATATCTATTTCAATATATCTATTTCAATATATCTATTTCAATATATCTATTTCAATATATCTATTTCAATATATCTATTTCAATATATCTATTTCAATATATCTATTTCAATATATCTATTTCAATATATCTATTTCAATATATCTATTTCAATATATCTATTTCAATATATCTATTTCAATATATCTATTTCAATATATCTATTTCAATATATCTATTTCAATATATCTATTTCAATATATCTATTTCAATATATCTATTTCAATATATCTATTTCAATATATCTATTTCAATATATCTATTTCAATATATCTATTTCAATATATCTATTTCAATATATCTATTTCAATATATCTATTTCAATATATCTATTTCAATATATCTATTTCAATATATCTATTTCAATATATCTATTTCAATATATCTATTTCAATATATCTATTTCAATATATCTATTTCAATATATCTATTTCAATATATCTATTTCAATATATCTATTTCAATATATCTATTTCAATATATCTATTTCAATATATCTATTTCAATATATCTATTTCAATATATCTATTTCAATATATCTATTTCAATATATCTATTTCAATATATCTATTTCAATATATCTATTTCAATATATATATTTCAATATATATATTTCAATATATATATTTCAATATATCTATTTCAATATATCTATTTCAATATATCTATTTCAATATATCTATTTCAATATATCTATTTCAATATATCTATTTCAATATATCTATTTCAATATATCTATTTCAATATATCTATTTCAATATATCTATTTCAATATATCTATTTCAATATATCTATTTCAATATATCTATTTCAATATATCTATTTCAATATATCTATTTCAATATATCTATTTCAATATATCTATTTCAATATATCTATTTCAATATATCTATTTCAATATATCTATTTCAATATATCTATTTCAATATATCTATTTCAATATATCTATTTCAATATATCTATTTCAATATATCTATTTCAATATATCTATTTCAATATATCTATTTCAATATATCTATTTCAATATATCTATTTCAATATATCTATTTCAATATATCTATTTCAATATATCTATTTCAATATATCTATTTCAATATATCTATTTCAATATATCTATTTCAATATATCTATTTCAATATATCTATTTCAATATATCTATTTCAATATATCTATTTCAATATATCTATTTCAATATATCTATTTCAATATATCTATTTCAATATATCTATTTCAATATATCTATTTCAATATATCTATTTCAATATATCTATTTCAATATATCTATTTCAATATATCTATTTCAATATATCTATTTCAATATATCTATTTCAATATATCTATTTCAATATATCTATTTCAATATATCTATTTCAATATATCTATTTCAATATATCTATTTCAATATATCTATTTCAATATATCTATTTCAATATATCTATTTCAATATATCTATTTCAATATATCTATTTCAATATATCTATTTCAATATATCTATTTCAATATATCTATTTCAATATATCTATTTCAATATATCTATTTCAATATATCTATTTCAATATATCTATTTCAATATATCTATTTCAATATATCTATTTCAATATATCTATTTCAATATATCTATTTCAATATATCTATTTCAATATATCTATTTCAATATATCTATTTCAATATATCTATTTCAATATATCTATTTCAATATATCTATTTCAATATATCTATTTCAATATATCTATTTCAATATATCTATTTCAATATATCTATTTCAATATATCTATTTCAATATATCTATTTCAATATATCTATTTCAATATATCTATTTCAATATATCTATTTCAATATATCTATTTCAATATATCTATTTCAATATATCTATTTCAATATATCTATTTCAATATATCTATTTCAATATATCTATTTCAATATATATATTTCAATATATCTATTTCAATATATCTATTTCAATATATCTATTTCAATATATCTATTTCAATATATCTATTTCAATATATCTATTTCAATATATCTATTTCAATATATCTATTTCAATATATCTATTTCAATATATCTATTTCAATATATCTATTTCAATATATCTATTTCAATATATCTATTTCAATATATCTATTTCAATATATCTATTTCAATATATCTATTTCAATATATCTATTTCAATATATCTATTTCAATATATCTATTTCAATATATCTATTTCAATATATCTATTTCAATATATCTATTTCAATATATCTATTTCTATATATCTATTTCAATATATCTATTTCAATATATCTATTTCAATATATCTATTTCAATATATCTATTTCAATATATCTATTTCAATATATCTATTTCAATATATCTATTTCAATATATCTATTTCAATATATCTATTTCAATATATCTATTTCAATATATCTATTTCAATATATCTATTTCAATATATCTATTTCAATATATCTATTTCAATATATCTATTTCAATATATATGAGCTTCATGAAAGCTATTATAATAATACTATAGTAGTTTACTAATTTGATAAATATGTTATATTAAGTAAAATTAATACATATATTATCAGTAAGTAACAGTACATGAAACAAAGTTTATATTATATATAACTATAAACTATTTATAATATATATATATATATATATATATATATATATATATATATCTAAACTATAGATAAATGAGATACATAGGAATTAAATTAATTGTTATTCAGATGATGTATAAGAATATATAAACATTTCCTAGAAGTGGGTGTGTTTACCACTCTGAAAACGCACGCCACTGTACTCTGCATACAGTAAATAGTCTAAATAATCCCGTTATTCCCTAGAATAACTGAGCATAGCTTTAAAAACCCGACATCTCTCCGGCTATATAGATTTGTATAATATCCCGTAGACAGGTATCTCAGTACGTCTAACTATCTCACCATAGCCTATTGGTATTCTATTAAATCAATAGTATTGAACGACTTCACTGAGACTGTCTTAAAGATCACAAAAAGGTTTATATATTTAGTTTACGGTACGTTGGACTTGTCTACTCAACACCAGCCAAGCCATTGTAATAAATTACACAAGGATTACCAGACGTATATTGTTGACAAATATTTAAAATGCCTCGCGACATATTTACTATTTTATTTATTTATTTATTTATTTAATAAGTTTAACGACTATAGCTCATATTATATATTATATAGCTGAGTATTATATAGTAAACTTAATATAACATTTATAAATCATATAAAGCGTATAAGAATAATACGATATGTGTTATATAGAGAACAATATACAGAATCATTTCATAGAATTTCATATTGATTTACTATCCGCACAGTAAATATTATTTACATACAGAGAATACATAGTAAATACATGGTGTAAATATAGTATACTCACTACACTATATACTCACTACACTATATACTCACTACACTATATACTCACTACACTCTATGCTAACTACACTATATACTCACTACACTATATACTCACTACACTCTATGCTAACTACACTATATACTCACTACACTCTATGCTAACTACACTATATACTCACTACACTATATACTCACTACACTATATACTCACTACACTATATACTCACTACACTATATACTCACTACACTATATTCTCACTACACTATATACTCACTACACTATATACTCACTACACTATATGCTCACTACACTCTATACTCACTACACTATATGCTCACTACACTATATGCTCACTACACTATATGCTCACTACACTCTATACTCACTACACTATATACTCACTACACTATATTCTCACTACACTATATACTCACTACACTCTATGCTCACTACACTATATACTCACTACACTATATGCTCACTACACTATATGCTCACTACACTATATACTCACTACACTATATACTCACTACACTATATACTCACTACACTATATACTCACTACACTCTATGCTCACTACACTATATGCTCACTACACTCTATACTCACTACACTATATACTCACTACACTATATACTCACTACACTCTATACTCACTACACTATATACTCACTACACTATATGCTCACTACACTATATACTCACTACACTATATACTCACTACACTATATACTCACTACACTCTATGCTCACTACACTCTATGCTCACTACACTCTATACTCACTACACTATATACTCACTACACTATATACTCACTACACCCTATTCTCACTACACTATATGCTCACTACACTATATGCTCACTACACTATATACTCACTACACTATATACTCACTACACTCTATGCTCACTACACTATATACTCACTACACTCTATACTCACTACACTATATGCTCACTACACTATATACTCACTACACTATATACTCACTACACTATATGCTCACTACACTATATACTCACTACACTATATACTCACTACACTATATACTCACTACACTCTATGCTCACTACACTCTATACTCACTACACTATATGCTCACTACACTATATGCTCACTACACTCTATACTCACTACACTATATACTCACTACACTATATACTCACTACACTATATACTCACTACACCCTATTCTCACTACACTATATGCTCACTACACTATATGCTCACTACACTATATACTCACTACACTATATACTCACTACACTCTATGCTCACTACACTCTATACTCACTACACTATATGCTCACTACACTATATGCTCACTACACTATATACTCACTACACTATATACTCACTACACTATATACTCACTACACTATATACTCACTACACTATATACTCACTACACTATATACTCACTACACTATATACTCACTACACTATATACTCACTACACTATATACTCACTACACTATATACTCACTGCACTATATACTCACTACACTATATACTCACTACACTATATACTCACTACACTATATACTCACTACACTATATACTCACTACACTATATACTCACTACACTATATACTCACTACACTCTATACTCACTACACTATATACTCACTACACTATATACTCACTACACTATTCTCACTACACTATATACTCACTACACTATATACTCACTACATTATATACTCACTACACTATGCTCACTACACTATATACTCACTACACTATATACTCACTACACTATATACTCACTACACTATGCTCACTACACTATATACTCACTACACTATATACTCACCTCACTATATGCTCACTACATTATATACTCACTACACTATATACTCACTACACTATATACTCACTACACTATATACTCACTACACTATGCTCACTACACTATATACTCACTACACTCTATACTCACTACACTCTATACTCACTACACTATGCTCACTACACTATATACTCACTACACTCTATACTCACTACACTATATACTCACTACACTATATACTCACTACACTATATGCTCACTACACTCTATACTCACTACACTATATACTCACTACACTATATACTCACTACACTATATACTCACTACACTATATACTCACTACACTATATACTCACTACACTATATACTCACTACACTATATACTCACTACACTATATACTCACTACACTATATACTCACTACACTATATACTCACTACACTATATACTCACTACACTATATACTCACTACACTATATACTCACTACACTATATACTCACTACACTATATGCTAACTACACCCTATACTCACTACACTATATAATCACTACACTATATACTCACTACACTATATACTCACTACACTATATACTCACTACACTCTATACTCACTACACTATATGCTTACTACACTATATGCTCACTACACTATATACTCACTACACCCTATACTCACTACACCCTATACTCACTACACTATGCTCACTACACTATATACTCACTACACTATATACTCACTACACTATATACTCACTACACTATATACTCACTACACTATATACTCACTACACCATATACTCACTACACTCTATGCTTACTACACTATATACTCACTACACTATATACTCACTACACTATATACTCACTACACTATATACTCACTACACTATATACTCACTACACTATATACTCACTACACTATATACTCACTACACCCTATACTAACTACACTCTATGCTCACTACACTCTATGCTCACTACACTCTATGCTCACTACACTATATACTCACTACACTATATACTCACTACACTATATACTCACTACACTATATACTCACTACACTATATGCTCACTACACTATATACTCACTACACTCTATACTCACTACACTCTATACTCACTACATTCTATACTCACTACACTATGCTCACTACACCATATACTCACTACACTATATGCTCACTACACTATATACTCACTACACTATATACTCACTACACTCTATACTCACTACACTATATACTCACTACACTCTATGCTCACTACACTCTATGCTCACTACACTCTATGCTCACTACACTGTATGTTCACTACACTGTATGGTCACAGAGAGAGAGAATAGTTTATTCACAGGTCTATGTCATTTAAATAACAATAGCTATTAAGCTAATTAGAATTAATGAATGCTAATCCAATTGCATACTTAAAGAGTTTCGTTCTCATACTAATTACTATGGTTATTTCATTCTTTACATTCACTTTTATATTTGTTATTATATGCTTTCTATATATGCATACATTCATATATATATATATATATATATATATATATATATATATATATATATATATATATATATATATATACATAATACTATAACATATTTACTTTACACTGTATATGTGATATATACATTATATATACAATATCACACTGATTTAAAACCCCAAAAGTAACCTGAACTGAGTTATACATTTGTACTTTGGTACTGTAGGATCATATATTATATGACTATAACTGCTGGGAATCACTGATCCCTCTTAAATAACGATAACTTCGTAAAACAAATTATTAACATAAGTGTAAATATTACGTTGATAATATTACTTGAACTAAAATTTCAAAGTATATGGATTCATCACCCCCAGCGAGTTCTTAATTGGTACTTAAGAGTACTATTAATCATGAGTATCTATATAATATAATAGCAGTTGACAATGGGAATCAGCTTATTACGGACATGGTTTGTTAACATTACCCGTACATCTCATTAGACAATGTTCATTTGTTATTCTACACGAATAAACGTAACATTTGAGAAGTGGGCGTGGCCAAGAGAAAGGTACTCAGTGCCTAGAGCTTCCAACCCCTAATAACAAAGCCGTGTCTCCGAATGCACGTTATTATCGAATAGGTCTTACACCCGGTACCAGTGTCACTCGAGCGCTATTCAAGTGTCACCAGCGTTATTAGGAGTACTCATAACAGATAAGCTGTTACGACGATAACCACGCCCACTGGGTGTGTCCCACGCAGTGTACGGCTTACGCGCAACGGTCGAATTGAGATTTAATGACGTTATCGATACTTGTGAAGTCCACTTCTTTACATGCAATTAGTCCTGACTAATGGTAGATATCGTGATTCCCTCGGGTCGCTAACTATATTCACTTATTATCGTAATCAAATACGTATTTTAATAAAGAAATGAGGATATGCGCACCAATTAAGTAATTATAATTTCTGTACCAAGTTTAGTGTTCATCGAACACTGTTTATTTACCTAATTAATGATATTTATATTTTAATAGTACAAGTGTTATAAGCTATACTTATAAGCTATACTGTATACCAATTAGACATTAAATATAATAGATTAATAATAACTACAATATATAATATATTTTAGAATATATATAACTATATGCATTTTTCAATATTATTATTATTTAGTTATCTAACCCATTTCCAATCTACGTGGATTACATAATCTGCTCACTTAGCCATTACATCATACCTATTACGCATTCGTGTTTCCTACCGACGCTTGAGTTGTTTATTGCCCTCTCAATACACAATACTGCTATAGTACATTGTAATACATTATATATATTGTAGTGTCGATAGTGAATTTATTTATGGAAAGTTTTCGCTAGACAAATATAATAAATTAATAATTGATAATATATTATATAATATGTAGACGAGTGTTATGTGTATTGTGATTAATATGCATAGCTTTATAATTGTATACGGAAACTTATAAATCTATGTTGATATGTAATATTATTATATATTCTGTAATGATTATATTCATTTAATCATTTATCTTGGTAACCTTCGCTATACATTAACTGAAGTAGCTTTACCACATTCACTAGCTACACACATTTATTGTCATGATAATATTTCTAAACTATATTAAATTTGTATTAAATTAATATATTAAATAACCGAAAGTTGTTTTAAGAAATGCAATCTGCAATATCTTTAGAGAATATTTACAAATAGTAGATTTGTAGATTTTTTCTGATGGTGAATGTTTCTTAAGACTGTTTGCTTTTAGTTATATACTTAATCAGAAAACAGTTTGGTTTGGGTTTGTAGAATAGATATATGTTATATCCATTTTGATAATCCGTATTTTTGGATACCTATAATGTCTATAGGATATGTATTCAAAAGAGATTAGATTTGAATCTTCATTAATAAAATAATGTGATATTTGAACTTTATAAATGAGTATATTATTAAGTGTTTGATTTCGTTTGTGATGAAAATGGGTGAAAAAGTTTGTATACAAATTTTTTTTGCAGAGTTTTAAAATTTATTTGAGATAAACATAAAATTTGTATATAATATGTATTTAGTATATATATATATATAGTATCTATATTGTATGCTAATAAATTATGATATAAAATTAAAAGAATAAGCAGTTTATAATAGTTATTAAATAAAAAGATATTAATACTTGTTAAGCTTCTAGTTTATATTTGAATATAATTTTATTATTTATGGATTATCGACTTCGACCAATAGTAGAAGTATTATTCATTCTCTAAAAACGACCCTATGCACTGAAGTGCCACCAGGGAATTAGTTGTGTAAAGTGGTTTTTATCTACAATATTTGCGTATAAAGACCTATTTACATTTATCAAAATCACATTTAATTATTGGCAAATCAGATTACGAAATTGGATATAAAAAATATAACCTGTATAATTAATTTTTTAAATTGTCATTCAGCCATTGAAATTGTTTCAAAAATTTCATTCTGATGAAACAATCTAATGAAAATTTAACAGTAGTATATATTATTTAGTAAACATTATTATCAATGAAAATTTTTAAAAATGTTTCCAAGAAATTATTTAAAATATAAAATTACTAGAAATGTTTATAATTCTAGAATTTGTTTAAGTATTTTGCTTGTTATAAAAAATGTTTAAATAAAATTACAAGTTGATTTTGCATTAAATTCCTACAATGATAATACTAATATGATCTAATCAAAGAATTTTTTTTTTAATATTCACTTTTTTATGATTTTTTGCTGATTATACAATTTATAATCAATTATTATAAAATAAAAAATAATGTAACATTTTAATATGGACATTTATTTAAAGAGTTAAATAAATATAAAATTGTATTTCTAAAATTCAATTAAATTATTAAAATTTTGGAAATTATAAATAGATTTTGATGAATCAATTTCCATTTATTAACATTTAATAAATTATTATAATTGTTTTTTCCAAATATTATTATATATAATAAACTTATATAATCCTTTTTTCTAGATAGTTTAATTATACATATAGCAAACGCAAAACTTTCAAATAGAATATCTATCGTTAAACATTATGATAACAATAATATTATCTGAAGTTTCAAGGCTATCTACAACACAAAGGTGATATGTAATAGGATATCCTACCTATTAAATTGGCTATCAACTAATTTTATATTGTAGATAAGTGATCAATTATCCTAGTATAATTACCTTATATAATTACCTTATATAATTACCTTATATAAACCTACACAGACTTAAGGCAGGCATAGCTATTATATTGTGGACACTCCTTTTTATTATTTTGAACACATTTATCAAACAAAATAGTATTTCTATTGAGATCCTGTTCATGCTTAACCTTAACCAATATACCTTAACCATTACATCTTAACCATTAAACCTTAACCATTACATCTTAACCATTAAACCTTAACCATTACATCTTAACCATTACACCTTAACCACTACACCTTACCCATTACACCTTAACCATTAAACCTTAACCATTAAACCTTAACCATTAAACCTTAACCATTAAACCTTAACCATTAAACCTTAACCATTAAACCTTAACCATTACATCTTAACCAATATACCTTAACCATTACACCTTAACCAATACATCTTAACCACATATTAACAAGCTGTGTTATCTATATTAGACTATTGAATCAATGTATTCATTTTATATTTTTCTTTAACATCCTTGAATTCGTATTTTTAGGAACGGACAGCGAGCCAGAAGGTCTCAAACAAAGCACGCCCTTATACGGTCAGCCAACCTGGTGGGGAGAAGTGGAAAACGACGACAAAGATTGCCAGCCAGAGACTAGCCCAACGATGAATCCTCATGTTATGAAGATAAATAAAGGTTGGTGGTATGTAGATGTAATACAGATAATGTAAATTTATGAATATTTAAAAAAAAATTAACCTATTTGTTGCATATCATCATTTGTAAATCATTATCTATTTTACAAGTTTTATCTATAAATATAAATATATTTACCATACTCTTAATAAATATCAATCAAAAGATAACATTTATTTTAAAATCCATTATATTTGTAATGTTATTATTTATACCTAAAAAATTAATATCTTATCAAATATTACTATCTAATCAACTATTTATGTTTATATTTTAAAAGAGACTATTTCTAGAGTTATTTAATCCATATCGCACACTAGGTCCTAACAGTTGCAGTTCAGATGACAACCCTATGTCTCCCCACTCAGAACCTGAAGTACAAAATAAAAACGTAGATATCAATAAGGTCATTGAAATTATTTCGGAAACAAAGGTAGAGAATTTACTTTCAAATCAATATAAAAGTATAGCGATCATAAATGTATTATATTGAATCCAACATTGATTAGTATTAGTTTGTAATATTTTGAATATGATTTTATTGAATCCATTCAATGAACTAGCTTAGTAATCTCATTTCCTATGTTGTACTCTTATTCTATATTAACAATATAACTATATAATTGTCATTTATAACAGAATCAATCCCCTGTATTGCCCAGCATGGCTTTTACCGTTGATTTCGGGGCTCAGAACAGCGATACTGATAATTCCACAGAAAATAAACCACTGAATATGTATTTACCAAAGAAGGTAAAAGTAAATATAAAATTGGGAATTAAATGTATTTAAGAATTTGTTTTATTAACAACAATATATGTGTTTTCTATTATCGATTATTAATTCTATTATACTGTTCAGCTCTACAAGAGTGTAAAGGATAGGGAGGTCATTTTAGAGATGCATAAAGCTGCCAGGGTTATTACACTTTGTTCATATGGAACATGATTAAAGAATTTATTTAACTAATGACAAACAATAGAATATAATATAATAAACTGATTTCTATTGTTTGAAAACTAGTTATTAAATATAATAAATGCTATAGTAGTATATATATAGTATATACTATATACTATTATTATATACTATATACTATACTATATATACTATATACTATTATTCTTAATACATTGAAAAGTATTTCAATGCGTTTAAAGTTATCGTTCCCATAAATTCAGGTTCTTAAAATGGGGAATTTTTCCACGGATACAAAATCTAGTCCTTCAGCGGAGTTCCGCAGCGAAGCCCGAGGCCAAAGCCCCGCCTCCTCAACGGACGGCACCTTTATTCGCAGCCCCACTACTAGTCGTAAGGGTGGCGATTTTGTTTCCCCCACCCGGAGTTGCCAAGATTACTCTAGGAGTTCCTCGGATAACACTAGTAACCAAGGTAATAGTGTCGGAAAGCAGGAAAATATTGCCGTACACGCTTCCTCCAGTACCGACATTAGAAGGCGAATTCTCGAGGTCGTAAATCAAGCTCAATCCCCGAAATTACAGCATCGTCGTGAAACGAACTTATCCGAATATGGTTATTATAGAAGTTCTAACTTACGCTTTAGAACTAATAAAACACATGAATGCGTATAGCAATGTAATTTGGCAATGTAGAGACAATGATCTTAATCTTTTTAATTATTTAAATCTTGAATTTAACTTTTTTATTTTTATAGAAAAGAAAAGTATTTATATTCACAAGATGGATATGTTTGAAACAGAATACATTACAGCCAGTAAGATAAAGGATCGCAAAACTTGTAAGTAAATATAAAATAGCAAAAACAGAAGATAACTAAATATGGAAGATATAATTTATTCATAATTTACATATTATCGCCCATAGGTAAAATTAACGATACGATCCCTCTTGATTTGTCATCGTCTAATAATGTATCAGATGACAGTCTCAGTGAAGCGGGAACATATGTCCTCAAGAAATGTTAAAACAAGTGAATGGGAATGATAAATTTTTAAATAATAAAAATAAATTTAAAACATCCAATCATTAATATATATATTTTATTAATCAATATTTTATTAACATATAATTATATCAATTTTTAAAATATATTTGAAAATTAAACTATTTTAAAAAATTTGTAAAATATTTTAATGAAAATCTATTTTTTTATTTCAGCTAAATCTAGTAATTTAAGTTTAAAGGATTCTAGAAAGAATATCGATGAATTATTTAATGTCAATGATAAAGATGAAAATGTTCCTACCAAACTAAAATTAATATATTTAGTTAGTACTATTTAATCTTCTTTATCGGTATGATTATAAATATAATAGCATTGTAAATTAAGATGATATTGAATTGTAATTTAAATTGATTTTGGAAAGTAATATAGTATATAAGTTTAGCATATCAATTTAATATATACAAATTTACAGGAAAATAAATCTGAATTTAAAGAAGGTATTAAAAATAATTATGGTTAATATTATATACTAATTAATTAAAATTTCTTTCTAAATACACATATATTATATACACTATGCATACACAATTCATTATATAATAATATACTCTATACAACAATACAAATATTGGTGAACTATTCATAAATATCACAGATGTTCCTGTAGAGAAAGTCACCACACCTAATTCATTAACTAATTCATCTTCGCCCGATTCTTTGACAAAATCAATGTTTATACCAATTACTACGTCAAGTTGTTCGATAATATCGAAGACCCAAACTCCACCGGCTTCTTTAACCATCGCTCCGCCCACTTTGAACCCAACGCCGCCCACTTCACCAACGGTGTCGTCTATAAACGCCGCCCTGCTCTACGAATTACTCGGCGCCAAACAGCGACCCCCGACAACGCCCACCTCGGTTCGAAAATCCTATACGCCGTTGTCCACGCCCCAAACGTCGAGAAGGGGGTGTGGCTTAACGGGAGGGCTGACGTCGAGTTCTCGTCGCAGCGCTTCGCGGGCATCCGATACCTCCGACTCCGAAACGCCTTGCAGAGTTTCTCGCGTTGCTCCCAAGGCCGCCGCCGCCGTCGCCGCAGCGCCACCACCGGCGAAAAGGCGTACCACGGTGGCGAGAGCCAATCGCACGTTGGACCTGCGACGAGCCCGCCTCTCCGGCGAAGGCGTCACCGCTTCCGGGATGGGCGTGTCCACGAAGTCGCGACCCACTAGCCGCGAATCCACCGGACGTACTCCAATCTCCAAGGCAACGACGGCGGCCAAGTCCGCTAACTCGAAGACGGTCTCCTCCGCTCGCGTCAGAGACCCGTCTTTGAATCGTAGGGACGGAGGCCGTTTCTCCATGCGTCTCGCTGCCTCGAACACCGTCTCCTCCGTTGACTCGACGTCGGCCGCAAGACGTCGTGCTAAGGAGGTGGGCAACTGTGCGGCGAGTCCAGCTGCGGTCAAGGCGGCCAAGTGTACTCTGGCCCGGAGCAGGAGTAACGCCGAATCCGCTACGGCCGACTGTAACTCGGGTACGAGCGCCGCTGCGAATTCTTGGCGTCGTCGTAAAGGTTACGACCCTCGACGGGCAGTTAACGAGGCCAAAGTACTGCAACGACATCGCCGACCTTCCGACGCCTCCAGCGAGAAGTCGTCGGACTTTGGCCTGGATAAGTCGCTCGACACCGATACGGATCGATCCTTGGATCTGGATAAAGCCCAAGACTTCGACTTCGATAGATCTTTAGATTGCGATGAAATGTCCGAGCGTATTAAAAAGCTATCATGTGCTGTGAGCCATGATATCTTAGCTCTAACGCAAGACGTTCAGGTCTCTTCATCCGAGGTTAGTTAATTGACTAGTTATGTATTTGATGACTTATATTATTGAGTAACTTTTATTATTAAATATTAAGAAAATACCTATAGAGCATTTAATATTTTCCAATATATAATATTATTTACATTTATTAATAATTTATAAATTATAATTTTCATCATAATGTGTATCAAGTTTGCTCTCATATTTGAATATAATCGAAGTCTACATTTAATCTGATAGGAAATTATAGCAAAAGCTACAGTAAAAAGTTTGCATAGCTCATTAAAGAAGCTTCTATTAAGGACTAACAAGTTATCAAATCAATCCAAGTTTGTTACAAAATAATTGGAATTCGTAATTTATAATACTAAATAATAATAATGTTATAGATAAAAATCACTTTATTGAACTGTATTATTATACAATTTTTTAATAATTTTTATAAAAATCTCTCATAAAATAATAAGAAATAACTTTATTTTGTAAAATGAAATAATAATAAACTTTCTTTATTCCTTAGAAAATTAGAAGTGACAAGGAGTCCTAATGAATTAGATAACATTCTTTTAAATGATATGCAATCATGTATTGATGATATCAACACCAATTTAGATGGTTTGTTAGACTGATCTAATTTTAAGATTTATTTAATAGATTTTAGGATTTACGAATAATCTTCACATATAATTTATTAAAATTATATTTCGCAGTGATAGAAACCAATGTTCCAATGATGAATAAAGTTACCCCCATCGCTAGAGTGACAGGCAATCAGGTGTATAATACCCGTAGGTCGCGACCTTATCCGAATTACAACCCAATTACTAAAATATAAGTTCTCCTCTATATAGGAGAAAATTCTACTATGCATTTATGTGATATATTTCGCTTTTCCAAGTTGTGATTACTTAACCTTTCCAAAATAAATTTACAATTAATTCTTATTTATTGTTTATAAAATTATAATTATCCATTTTTTATCAATTTATGTAAAAACAATCCGAGATACCTTATACATATTTTTTTATGAATATTCTTAACTAATTAATCTATTTATAATTTGAAGATAACCTATACAAATTATTATAATTTAGAGAATTCAATTTACATAAGAATATTAAATTATCTACAAACAGTTATATCTGTTTTGTAATATTATTAATAATATTAATTTATAACAATAGCTCATAGAAATATATTTTATTCGTGATTTTTTTAAAAATACAGTTGTAACTTGACTTTCAATAATACTTACACAATACAAGATTAATAAAAACTAATTTCAAATGAAAGAAAATTTGAATAAAATATTAGATTATTACAAAATGATACTTGATATAAAAATGATTACTCGACTTCTCTAAATACCAAATAAAGTAGTGCGGCGTAGGAATACGTAGCATACGACGAGACCCGCGAAACCGACTAGCCACAACACTACGACCGCTACCCTACTGCGACGAGTCTGCACCCTCCCCAGCGCCCTCCGACGGCCAAACGGCGTCTCCACGCGCAACCGGAGGTCGTAGAGGGCACGACGGGCTCCGCTCCAGGCGTGCGGACCCCGTAATCGATATTGACAAGGCGATAACACTCCGAAACAGAGAGAGAAGGCCAGTCGCGGTTGACCGCACAACGCCGAGCAAAAGGAAGGACGACAGCCTACGTCTCCGGCCAGCAGTTGCATGTACGGGAACCACTCGCACTGCAGCGTATGGCGGGAGGAATGCGAGTAAAGACGTTGTCTTCGAAGTAAGTCCTCGGCTATGGACTGACGCATCTTCTCCACACCGGGCAGCAGGACGTTCTTCTAGAAGGGCAGAGATAAAGGTATAGGTCACCCGATTAGAGGGGGAATAGAATAACTACGGAGCGGTGGGGATTCATTTTGTTGAAGGGCGTTCGAATGAAACTCGAACGCGTTACCATTCGAGTTTTTCGGGGAGGAGCTAGAGAAGAAGTAGCCACACCTTAAACACTTGGACAGCGTAGCGAGCTTGCATCTCGCATACGGGGAACACGGGACCCAGGGGCTGCACTAGTCCTACGAAGGCCATGCCCTGTACATCTGGCAGGAATATCTACGGGGGTAGATGCCAATGATAATGTGATGGCTATCGAGGTGATGTCTCAAGCCTAGACAGTAAAAACAAAGGAGTAAGGGAGAATGTTCCGTGGAAAAGGGGTTCGGTATTTCTATTGAGGGATATTGAAAAGAGTTAAATCGATATATACTTAAGAATTTTGATCTTATAATGACAGACTCAATGAAATAGTTCAAAGGTGAACATGTCGTAGTCGAGCAAACCTTGCGGTACATTTCCACTGAGTTATCTTCGATGGTGATTATGCTATCATCTAGAAATGGCATGTCGATGAGGTAGCCAGTAGCATATACCACAATATCAACGTCCACACTGCAGCCGTCGGTAAATACGACACCCGACTCCGTGAAGTGTTTAATGTCTGGCTTGATTTTCACTTCACCTGGTGGGTTTACTGTACTATCACTTATGAGTTTATTAGAAACACGTGAGGGTAGGCGAGTAACTCACACAATAGATTATTTACAAACTTCTGGTACTTATATTAGAGATGTATGGTAAAGAGATCGTAAAATAAATCTTCAAATTACAACAACCCGAGACGTATTATAAATATTCCCTAATATATCATAAACTAAAACAGTAATTAGATAAGAAGGAATATTGAAGGAATTTCAAATATAAACAAATACATAATATAGTTTACATAATAGAATCTCGAAATAAAAACTGAAACCACTGAGGAATGTAATAGAAAACGAATTGAAATCATTATTTCTATAGGTCATTTAGAGTTCACCAGCCTGTAATGATACGATTGCAAATGTCATCGTTGACCGTAGTGTGAACTTCCGAGAAGCCATGCTTCGGAGTTAAGCCATAGAGGTCATGGTCAAAGTATTGGTTAGCCTTATGGGCGCCCATTCTGTTAGCGAAGGTATCGAGGGGTCAGGGGTCAGCAATGGTTTGGAAAAAAGAACGGAGAGACTTGTTGATCTTACCTATCAATTAGACATTTAGGTAAAAAGCCAATGATTTGCTGTATAAACCGTCTGCTCGTAAGAAGATCTATAGGGAGACCTACATCGCCAGTCCTATTGAGTACGTATGAACCCTTTTTAGTACTCAAGTATACCTAAAGGAACAGACAAATTAATTAAGTTATATCAATAATAATAAATAGAATTATTAAATTGCAGAAAAATAATGTGTATTTACAATTTTTTTTATTCATAACTAACAATAAATATATATCCTAATTACAATATGATATATATATATATATATATATATATACTGTTAACTAGTATATTTATGTGTATGTGTAAAGATAAGTTAGATATAAATCAACTAATAAAATTACAATTAGATTCAAAATTGTTTTATTCACTATATTGTATATAATATATTAGTATTATAGATTAGTGTACTATAGTACACACTATCTAAATTTGGATTTTATCTTTTTTTTTGTCTATATATTACATGCAAATTATGTTGATATTAATGTTATTATTAATTCAATACTGAAATTAAATTATATTTAATATGTACAATAATTAGTTAGACTAGTTACCTTTGATCTATTTTTCTATAATATTATAAATAAATGATCTGCATTATATATAATACTAATCCAATATATATATATATATAATATTATATCAAGTGAATATATCGTTTAATTTACATTTTCTCACGAATAAAAGTAAAATAAAATATAGAATAATATAAAAATATAACTGAAATAGATATCCAAAATAAAGGAAGATCCAATGAAATGGATCCATTATGAAAGAATCAAATAAGGATAGTACATATGATAAGTAATAAAAAATAATGAAAAAAATATGTTCCCATATGAAACAGCATAGTTAAAATTGTACTTGAAGTTTTATAAAAATGTAATAAAAATTAAAAAGTAAAGAATATATATATAAATATCATATAAAAGTTGATCTATTAATAATATTCTATAATATTATATACTAAAATGAATCCTAATTAAAGCCAATTACTAAAATAATATAGTATTGTTAATAAAACAATAGGAAATTAATAGAATGCAAAAAATAATACCCAACCTCCATCCTTAAAACTATATATAAATATTTTATATATTATATATTAATTTTACTAAAAAATTAAAATATTACATTAATAAAAATAAGATTTAAATTTAATAAAAAACATATTTTTTAAAATTTTTAATCTGATACGAATGAAATTTGATTGGTCGACCTGAGGGCATATTTTGCTGAGATCCACTGCGATGTCTACAGCTGTGTTACCGATTCCGACTATGCAGACTCTGGAGTCTTTGAACATCGTGGGATCTCTGAACTCATGGCTGTGAATCACTCGTCCTAGAGAGAAAGAAAGAGTAAAGTTATTCAAAACACAATTGTGTTTCAATGAACAATATTAATATAAGTATTTGCTAATAATAAACAAACTATGAAATAATGCAGTAATTAAGCAAAAAATATAAATAAATATTATAATTGCGGTAATCATACATGTAATTTAATAATATATTCTGGATAAATTTAACAAATACACAAATATTTTAATAATATTGTTACTTTTTTACAGTATGAAAAAATATAGCATAACCTTTAAAATCAGATTCTCTGCTAAACTGTGGTAATTTTTTTAAATAATGTCGTCCATTACAAATCATCACATAATCAAAAATTTCACTACAAATTTATATTAATCAACGTTCATGAAACATGATTATCTAAGAATAAATAATAAATATATTTTAGTAAATATAATATGGATGATAAATTAATACTGGATTAGGATGCAACATATAAACTTACAGATGTATATTTGAAGAAAGAGTATCCTTTGATGAAACTGTGAATTTATCATTAAATCTCTTGATCTCAATTACTTTTCGTTGAAACTTGATACAATCAAAAAGATCAAACTCATTTGCGTAGTTTTCAAGGTATTTGTGTACAACTCTAAAATAATATATCAAATATTTTGTTAATTTATATGTTAAGGAAATTAATGCGAATATTATGTAATGTAATAATAATATATATAATGTACAATTGCATATAAAATATCGTAATAATCTCTTGCAACAGAAAAGAAGTGCAGTGCAATACAGTATCAGGAATTTCACACACTCATGAGTTGGGTAATTGGGAGTGTCGTCGCTCCAAAGAAAATCACTAAAACACATTGTTTCTTTGCTCGTATTAACGACAGTCGTTTTACAGACGGAGCCTCGGTCTTCATTTACATTCTGTGATGTTATGAATGATTCATTTATAAAAAGAACATTAATTTACAAAATAGTAAAATCAATCAACAAAATATTGATTGTTTTTTAAAAAAATTTGGCAAAATCATATAATATGTCATGTAATACATATATTTTAAAGTATGATTTAATTATTTAATATTTGTATTTGGCGTTTGAATAACAATATACAAATTATATAATTAGCAATTATTAATTACTATATAGTAATTATAGAATTATATATAAATCATAATTATTCCAATTAATTCAATAATTATAATTTGTAAATATTTAGTAACTCTTTTTATGAACAATATAATTATATATATTAATAATTAATATAATATCATTATCATACATTATCAAACATATAATTTAATATTTTATTTATATAAATAATAATTAATAATTTATGTAATATATAATTAATAAATACATCAAACTGATTGATAACTCCATATGCCTCCAATCACATCTGACTGTTCATAGCAAATTGCATATCCTAATTTAGCTTCAATCACTGATTTTAAAGAAACCAGACCACTAACTCCAGCACCGACTATTAGAGTCCTAACTTCATCAATGGAATCATCTACAATAGTATATTATTTATCATGGGCATGTCCACTGGACATTGTCCAGTATATGCATGTACTCACTATCACTATAATATTTTTTAAATAATTTAAATATTATATTCATACATAAAATTATACATACATTATTAATACATAAAATAAACAAATATTATATTATATTATAATATTTTATATGAAACATAATAATTTCATTACTAAATATTATTGATGTGACTTACTGTTAGAACCCATTGTAACAGTATTAAAATTTCACAATACAATTCACATAGCTTCAATGTAATCAATATGTATTATGCCTATTGAAATTTAATAATTGTACATAAATCAAATATATAATATATGTCATATTATATATACTAGTAATATAATATGTGAGTTTTAAGTTATATTACATATGTAGTATTAAACACTAGGTGTAATGTAACAATCATTAGTATAATCATCTTATAAAATGCAAAAGCAAATATATTTGTTTGTAACAATAAAATATAAATGCATTATAATCAAATAATTAATGGAACTATATGAAACTGCTGATAATGTTAAATATTAATATATGCATATATTACATATATTATATATAATCAATTTTAAATATTAAATGTATTTTTAAATATTCTAAATGTAAATATTATATAATAGTTAGTGGAATTAAAATATTTAATAAAAAATTTATTATGTATAAATTTATTTATTTTTTTAGCTAATTTAGATTCTTTTCTAGATAACTACTCAAAAAATTAAGATTTAATAATAATTATTCCTATTTTATTGAATATAATAATCATTTTCGAATAGGATTTTTATAATATTCTGATAATACTTCCGTAACGAAGGAAGCTTTTATATTTTTTTTATTGTATTGAATTATATAGTAATTTTTATAGATCTTTGCTAACAATTTATATTTGTTAATATGTACCGGAGAGAAAAACCATTAATGTTAAAAGGCAGTACATCTGCAATAGAAAATAACCTTACAGTAGCTGTAGATATTGATAAAAGTAAAATATACTACGCAAGTGTTCATAGATCGTTTGTAAATTTAGTATGTTCTTCAATTGATGGATGCACTGCAACCCAAAGACAAATATCATGCGAGGAACCTTCTTCTAATATAGGCTTTACCATGATAATACAGGTAATTAAATATTCTATTATACTATATCAAAACGATAATCCTACTTAATTATTAATTATCCTACTAATTATTATATTTACTAAAAAATTGCAAATTTATTTGTGATTCATAGTTATGATAATAACCTAACTAATTAGAATAAAAAAATTATTTTGAAATTGCTTTATTATTTATGTATAAATAATATTTTGTATAATTAACATGCTTAATATAAAATAAGATATTTAAATTTAATATATACATTTAATAAAATATCTGATTAATTTAGATCTTATACACTGTATAAATTATACAGTATATATTATAATACCTATTAGTTATTAAAACATAATAATTTGTAGGCGAAAATTATGCAAGTGATGCGAAGAATGCTTTTAGTAATTACTACACAAAAAGGAATACAAGTTAATATATAAAGTATACTTTATAAAGAATATTTAACTAGTTGAATAGTACATCTTATTAATATGTTACATGTTACTTCTTTCAAATAATTATATAATAAGCATACCTCTATACAAATGTTTGATGATAGATTATCAACATTACCACTATAAATTATAAGTTATTAATATTTATTAATATATTATTAACAATTATTTACATTCAATTTATAAAACCTTATACATTTTAGTTGTTTTGATGAATAAATCTAAATTTAACAGATATTTGATGTTGACTCATCAATAGTTCTCTTTTGGTATTCGTTAATCGACACATTATCTAATGAACGTTTGTACATTTATTTATAATTTTCAAATTATTATTTTGTTTTTCTTTTTAAAATGAAATTACTTTTTATGTTAATACTAATATTAATATACTACTATCATTATAAGAGGTATTATATATTTTCGATAAATTGAAAAATAATTTTATTTTATAAAATATTGTTTTTCAGCGAAAGTTGTTTTTGGTCGAGGAATTTGTTCGGTATTAAATTGTATGATTTGTGTCGGTTAGTTTTATTCTCATATCACTAAACATAAACTTATCTCTCACCACTCTCGAGTTTGCCCTTGTCAAGTTAAACTCTCTCTCTGGCAGGAACGAGTAAAGGCAATATTCTCGTATTGAGTATACCTCCAAATGGAAGCAATATTACTTTGGCGGAGAATCTTATAGAACACTCAACCTCTATCTGTGACCTACATTCCGAGGACAATAGAATGGTATCAGCAGATAATCTAGGTCAATTATGTAATTATCGTAATGAAATCAATTTTAACAACAATTTACATATTAAATAATTTTATTTTGAACATAAATCTTAATAATAGAGAGTTTTTACAGTTCAAAGTATTATTATATTATTATTTTATTATTATACTGTTATGAATTTTTAATTATTTAATGATTATATTTTCTATCGTAAAGGAAATATTATTGTATGGCAAATCACTAAACAAGAAAACATTTCAACTTGGCTTAGAATCAGTAAAATTAATGGAGGAGGGTTTGTTTATTTGCTAATATCATTAATTTTGTATTACATCATCAATCTAATTTAACTAAGATTGTAATGAATGTGGTACGATATAATCATAAATATTGATAGTAATAAAAATCATAATGCTACGTAATATAAACAATTTCTCTAGGCTCGTTGCATTGTTAATACGCCAATGCAATCTTTACGTCGAAGAACTAAATCCTCTCCGCGCGCTTTCCTCAGTTACCCCTGCACGTCGTTGTGCCTCTGGAGGCGTGACCTCGTAGCCGCCGCCTACTCCACGGGTCAGGTGCACCTACTTCACGTCGATACCGGCGAGGTCTGCGTAGAGATCGCTGCCCACTCACGGTGGATTACTGCCCTCGACGTTGCCACCCAATCAGGCATGGTAATCAATCGTCGATACGAGTCCACAGCTAATATAGCCATGTAATAGTTCGCCGTACTTGCTATAATATAATTTGTAATCATATAACTCATATTTTTCACATTGGTATGTAATTTCCTTGTTGTTAATGTTAATTGATATGTTTCTATACATATGTTGTTTAATTCTTAGAATTAATCTTATCAGATATCTTATTTCTACCATATTAAATTATACCAGGTATATTTTGATTTGTTATCGATTAAATCTTTTTTGACTCTAAAGTCAACCCCTATTGCAGTTAGTTTCTGTGTCTGAAGATTCTATGGTCCGAGTTTGGAAGATAATTCCAGGTACGGATCCCGAGGTTATAATACAATTAGTACTAATAAAAACACTATTGATACTATTGAATTTGTATAGAAAATGTTCATTCTCTATTAAACAATTGCATGTCACCATTCTGATTATCGCAATCTTAATAATCAAGACTATAAATTAGTGTAGATTAATAAAATCAATACATTGTCATTTTTAAAGATAATATAATTTTGATTAATAATAATAATTTTGATTAAATATTAATAATATGACTAGATTAATTTAATCAATGATAATACATTTAATCAATATGAATTTTTAATAAATTATTGTTCAATTGATATTAATTAGTATTTCCTGGGTAATTCTCACATTTATGCTTATGAATTTACAGTTTTTATGTACTATTTAATATAAATAAATGATATTAAATGTTTTTATATATAAATATTAAAGCAATCAATAACAAAAGGAGAGTCAAATTAAATTGTATATTTCATACTTTGTGCATTTATATTTTATTTTCATTATTACATCATTTCTGTTGAAATAATTCTTTTGAAATGTCATGTTATTGTGATAACAAATACTCATTAATTAATAACTAAAGATATAAATCAATATTTGATTATAAAATCTCATGTAAATATAGTATAACTTATTAAATATTGAAAACTATGTTATTATTACTGTAAAAAATTGATTATAGATTATATTTCCCTCTCTATTTCTCATACACTCAAACTGAACCATAGATTGAGTTGAAGTTCTCCGATTGTCTTACGAATACGCAACTTCAAGGTGTTTCATTCATCAGCTCAGACGGTCGAGCTTTCGCTGTCACCGGCTACGACTCTAATGAACTGTGTTTCTTTAGCTCCTAATGGGGTTTGTAAGGGTTCTCGGGACCCAGTTATTCGTCTTTGAACGTGCTTCGACGGTTAGTAGAGACACTACATGAAATGAAAGAAGTAAATAGGATCTCGACTTTGTGGCGGATAGAAATCGGCGTACTCTGTTTAATTAGTTTATTCTGTACTATTCACTAACCACTATATTTTCATAACTTTGTTTTATACAAATATATATTTAAATGATTATTATTTAACAAAGGTTATGACACCTATATTTAATTTCTTCGTAATTCGTATTAAAACTTAGAAAGACTCTACCAATATTTGGACCTCATTCCGTTTCGCTACTATTCACATTATCGTTGTTATGTAACAACTTATTGTTATACCCTGTTGTTTATTATCGACACACGTCGTATTTGACCACTACCGACGTACTATTAGCAAACTTCATTTATTGCAGTGAACTAGTTTCCGTTTTCAATGCGTGTGAAATAAATTCAATTTTGTATAATATTTTTATTATTTCTTATGAAAACTCGGAGGGATTTTCTGCCAGTAAAAATTCATGCAAAATATATAAGTTTATATAGAAGTAGGATATAAATTTATATCCGTGAAAATGGACATTTTCATGTCGAAATAACAGTATAATAAATTAATATCCGAATATTTTGAGTATTCAAAAAAGTATTTATACAATATATCATCTTATAACTGAAATAAAAACCGTGTACAGTTACGCGCGAATATATTACTAACAATCGTGGTATGAGTTGTAACAAAATAATGTACAAAAGTGTGAAAATCGCTTGCCCGTTTTCTTAATTTACGGGTACATAAATACATACATACATACACACGCACGCGCACACACACACAAACGGGGTATAAACATGGCGAGAAACATCTGGGTGAGTGTGGTGGAATTTGATAGAAAGGTTGAAACGGAGTCGGGGAGATATTGCACAAACCTCTTGTCCACGGATGGACTGGTAAATATAGTAATGAAAAATGAATTGATAATAATAATGAAGGGAGCAATAAATAACTGTTGACTGACTGCGAGGCTATAATACTTGTTATTTGCTGGCATGGGTTACCACGGGGTCAGGGTTCAAACATTTGTAGACAGCTGCGAGACGCAGCGATTGCTAAGACTATTGTAGTGATTGTAGTCTGGTTGTTCTCTCCTACTACAAAAGAATATTTCATTTAAAAGAAAACATTCATATATTTATATATGTAATATCATTTTTATAGTATTATTTAAACTAGTTTAAACAAATATAAAATAATTCTTAGATAGACATTATAAATGTTACTAATATATATAGTTACCTTTCAGAATATCCTTCATCAAATCTATTATATCCATCTATCGTTGAATAGTTTGGTCTGACCTCCTGAGTGTATAGCTAAAAATTATATTTCATTTAGTATTTTATTAAACTGTAATTCGTTTTTACAACAGTTACTCTTACAATGAGGAATTCACCATTATTTGTTACCAATACACTTTATTTTATAACTACTATAATAAATGCTTTTTACGTATAAAGGTACTATTCTGCATGTCCCTCTAAAGAAAATGTGTACTTTCGATTGATTATATTATTCCAATTTACATTGATTTTATTAATTCTCGTTAAAAACTTTTCATATCAAAATGAATACATTAATTATTTAGAGAACAATGTTTTAGTGTACAAACATTTCGATCATATGTTGAGTTAGATATATTGTCATTTCTCCACACCTCGACTGGGTTCGAATGCTGGATATTACATATCACGGGTTCTCTTTTGTCCTCTTTCCTGCCATTTAACTCCGATTCCGAACTTGTACTTCCTATAAAGTCAATCCATTTATTGAAATCATTATGCAGATAATTATTGACGTTTTCTTATAGTGGCATACTATTTAATAATAATATTTTCATTGTTCTAATACCACATCTGACCTTTACTGACGGTTCTCCTCTGAAACATAAAGATAACCACGGAAATACAAACTATAAATAATATTCCCGCTAATAGTCCAACGATAATGTAGGTCAGATTAATTGTAGCTGTAATGATTTGATATTAAAATATAAGATTATCAATTAAGTATTATTGTAATTTCTATTTTAAGATGCGTTGATTGATTCATTATCAATTTTTTTTATTCTTGGAACCTTTGCGATGGAATTCTATGACTTTAAAGTCTATTCCATAAGAATTCGAGGCTGTGCAATTATATTGAGCATAGTCTTCGTCTTTTACCTGAAAATGTGTTTACGATAATATTTAATATGAATACAAATGAAGTGTTATGGTTTAAAAAAAAGATTACACTTACATGCATGATTGTAAGTTTAGATCGAGTTCTGGACAGCATTTCCTCCGTGGTTAAGACAATACTATTGTTTGAAGTATTGGTAAAAATTACAATATAAATAATATAAATATATATAATTAAGTTAACTAACCCTTCTTTTTGAGAGACAATCTCTCCATTCTTGTACCATATTATTTCATTTTCTCTTGGGATTGCAAATATATCGCAAACGATCTTCCCAGTATTTCCTAACCTCGCAAATTGCTTTTCCTCGGCCGATATGTTCGGTTTTCCTATATTATTATATAATAATGTTTTATAAACTTGAAAAGAGTTCACATTGAAATTCTATTTAACAATTGTTTAGAATTATTTGCAGTTATCAATAAATTATGAAATATTAATGCTTCATTATTCATATTTACCATTTTTAACCAAATGAATGATTTTCGTAACGGGTTTATAACCGGATACTGAGGCTTGACATACATATTGACCAAATACATTATCACCTTTTATCTAAATTAAATGTAAATAAAGAAATATTTAATAAGTAGTCTATTTCTATTTAATATAAATAATAACTTTAGTGATTTAATATGTGTATTAGACTTTTTACTTATAAATGTCATATATTGATATAAATGATGTATGTATGATATGTATTTAATGATGTATGTATAATATGTATAATATGTATAATATGTATTTATAATAATATGTATTTAAATGAAAATAAGTAAGAATTTAAATATCAGCAAATATCCAACAATATATTTTGAAAATATAGACAATTATTACTATTACAGATATCCTAAATATTTATTTTCAAACCTTCTCTATATCAATGGTGGACTTGGTAGATATGACGTGTCCATCCGCACTCCATTGATAATTTGGAGAAGGATTAGAATCAACTTCGCAGGACAGAATCAAAGAATCTCCGATATCCGCGCCAATGTAAATCTTTGTATTTAAGAAACTCGGACGATCTATTCAAATAAAATGAGTCTTTATAATACTTTAGATTATAGTTTAGTAGCGATATACATCTATACAGCTGTACAGTGAAAATCATACTTATTATTAAGCAACATATGGATAAAATAATCATAAATATCAATAACAAAAATTATAATAAAACAAATTATTTTTCAAAATTTGTACAGAATATTAGATTAATATATACAATATTATTTCTAGATTTTAATAGTATCAATTATATCCATCAACATTATTCCTTCCTTAGAACTAACAAGCAACGTTCAAGGAAATAGATGAAATTGAATCTCCGATCTCATTGGTCGCAATGCATTGTAATGATTTGTCATTATCATCCCTGTTCAATTCAGGAATATGCAAAACTTTTGAATGCTCTCCTTTCAATAATTCTTTTCCTTTCTTCCAGCTAATTAGTTGTAGTTAACAGTTACGTAGTTTCAATAGGAACCAGAGTATATTATTAGAATAAATCTGAAATATACTTAAAATAGAGTTATATAGAATTGAGATCAGTCACCAACTCCAAATCTCAGAGAAGTACCAAACCTCACAATGCAACTAGAGTTGCCTCATTGCAGGTCAAATAACCTGTAACCAATGGCCGAGGGGTTGCCAAGAGCAGCGCAGGATGCTTGCAATGCATCTCCTTCCTTCAATATGTTAACTTTAGCTATATGCATAGATACAGTCGGTTTGTCTGTAGAATTATTCGTAATTAGTCAGTTATATTTTATTTAGATGAAGTTCTAAAGAATCATATACAGTCATCATGCTACTGTAGTAATAATACCCCTGTAGCATAGCATTCATATACACGAAGTGAATACAAAATAACAATTGAAAAAGTTCGCTTCATTTCTAGATGTTACAATGATTGATTTACATAACATATGAAATTCATACCAATATATTTACATAATCCACCACAAGTATCATTGTATTTAACCTAATTTGTATTATCAATTATTAACCATCTCAGGTCATCAATAAAACTAAATAGTTATTTCTGCCTCGGATAATATAAACAATATGATATTACTGTAAATATTAGTAAACAATATAGTATTCTATATTTGAATCCCCGAGTGAAAGCATTGCATCGTTAACATGCTTCTCCACCTAATGATTAATTTGTAAATATTCATATAACACTCCCATTCTGTTGGGCTAACAGTAACTGTATAATTGAGATACTCAAGGCAATACCTAGTAGTCGATATATTACTTAGGCTATTATCCAATGTCAAGTATAAATTTTAGAAGTGGAGGGTGTTTTACTAAGTTACTTATGCTCTGACATTTAATGTTGAGGTAGGTGTTGTAGGCGTGAGTGGTCCTGTACGAGAAGTGTTGAACTCGACACTCCACCATGGTAATGTCTAGAGTTGAGACGCTGAAGGACATACTGGACACGGTGTTGAAGAACACGGCGTCTTCTGGAGCCGGAGTACTGCCGCCCGACTCTACGAATGTGCTCACCTCGGTGGTGATCTGTGGCAGGGGTTTGGTTACTCCGTTGGACGTCGTTAAATATGCGGATATAGTAAATTAGATGATGAGAATAGTATATTGGGTGCCATTGTATTTTAGATGTAGCACGGTCAGAAATTAATTCAATTGTAGTGGGTAATGTTTACGTTAACAAATTAGATATTACTCGTGAGTTAATTTCTAAAACTAGATATTCGTAATAAAACTAGATATTCGTTATAAACTAGATATTCGTTATAAACTAGATATTACGTTGCTCGAGGGAAGCAGGGTGATTGATACGATCATTCTCGACAGGATAAGTAGACGTCGTCGTAAGCGACTTACCAGACTAAGGTTGGTGACCTCGAGTTGATTAATGTACCACGTGATGTTGGGGGCGGGTTTACTCTTAACGGCTCGACATCTCGCCACGCTCGGTTCGCCCAAGATCACCGGAAGCAGATAGTTCTCGATACCCAGCATGGTGACGTTGCTAGGTGGCGCTGTACGAGGCGGAACATAGTTTATAGAAGAGTACGCGAACTTACCGAGTAAACCAATAGACAATACGGATTAAGTAGGTATACTAAGCTGTGGAGATTAACTCGTAAGTTATAAGGAGAAGATATACTTGACATTGTTAAGGATAAATTTCAAGTTATTGTGTAAGTGAATAGAAAACTTAAGCGCATACAATTAACGATAAATCTATGTTCATAAAAAATAAGGTTGTATATATTAAATGCATTGTTTATATTCTAATATGAAATCTACTATGAGTTTCTACTTGCGTTATTTTGCCAGGGTATGTTTATGTAACATTGCATAACTATGTACTGAGTACGCATAATGAATAGAGTAGAACCTACCCTACCGAACATAAACCCCCTAGTTCATTAAGTGGCACTTGTGGTAGGGAATTTTACTTTTTATATATACTGCTAGTATTTCAATCTCAAGTGTTCAACTAGAAAACGATGGTTGATTTAATGTTATCGATCTAACGTCTGTTTAGAACAATTTAGATTTAGCTTTCCGTATGTATTGATATATTATATTATTATATCGACATTAGTATACACAGTTTATCAGAGTAACTAATAACCTGAAAAAGGGGAGAACAATAAATAAATAGGATAAATATTTATAACGTATATTACATAACGATACTATTTAATTGTTCATGTAAACTGGTAGAGAGTTTCAAATAATAGGAGCATTATTGTAAAAAGGCGTTCCAATGACAATAAGTAATTTTATTGATGTAAAGAAACATACGTTTACGTAGTTTTATATCTTTTATTCTAAACTAAGTCAAGTAAATATGAGGACATTTTAATATATAAATTAATTTTTGAGATAAGAATCCTTTGTGTAGTATTTATAAATAGATAGTAAAATCAATACTTCACTATTAATAAGATATAGAGATTATGTCATATTCTTTTATCGAAGTTACTTAATGATTTGTAGTAATTAATGATTTGATAATACGGTATAATTGTTTTTCATTTTATTCATAAATGCTAGAACCTGTATTTTATTCAAGAGAAAAATTGTGCATTGGCGAGCATTCATACCTTTAGTGATTTTCGAATTTAATTATTGTTCTAACATTGTATATAATAAAATTGTAATTTCTATTAATTGGCATTATATAATTATAAGAAATGTAAAGATAACAATGAGTTGAAACTATCTTACACGCTAGTGTGTAAAGATTGTAAAATATATCTATCCTAAATATGCTCCTCTATAAATTCGCATAGTTAATATGTAATTAATTTTCTTTCAACACAATTTGTACTTATCTATTAATTTTGTTTATTGCGTAATACACTTTATATAAAGTATATACATATTTGAGTCAGCACGATATATTATATAATATGTGTATCATGTATAATGTATAATATATTCTCAGACCATAAATTACGGAAGAGAAATATCTTAAACGGGAAATGCACGTATGCATTTGTTTATAGACACTTATAAAACTAAACTGTTCAATAAAAACATCTAATTATATCTAAATAACATTCTTGTTGATGATTATAGTTAATGAAAATCTGCGATTCTTCAATATTTATCGATTGTTTATTGATATTATTCATAAAATATATTCTGAATTTATTATTTGAAATATATAAACTTGTTCAACTTTACTATACAGTTCAGCGATAACGATATTTAGTTAAAGCTATGCCATATTAAGTTAATCTTCCGATGGTAGTACACATATTGGATAAAAGCTTTTCACGTTTATCTCTTTCCTCTAGCATTTTATTATACTTTTGCTAATCTATTATCTAAAACATTTATAGCGGTATCCATTAAGTGCTCACCCTAATACACAAATATTGAATACTGAATTGTTATCTCATGTTGTTATTTGATGAACAGCAATTTCCTATAGGACTTTTTATATATAAATCAACATGTAAATTTACTACACCCTATATATAACATAAATACTTTTTGTTGCGTGCGAATACATATGCATAATATATAACATTTATTAAAAACATAATCACCTGTGAAAGTGGATAACGTAAAATAATGTTAATTATGTATGATTATCTATATACGTTATCTATATCCATATTAAACAAGTTGTATAGTAAACACGTCTGTTTTCTAGATTAATACAAAAAAGTACCAACTGACAACGGTGAGGTTGATGGGAGGTGAGAACAGTTTTCCGACACTGCACAACACTACTCCGTCATCTTTGATTGTAACTGCCTCTATCGTCAGATCGTAGATCGCCCGTTCTGCATAGAAATATTGCAAACATATTAAGATATCGCGATACACCAATAGCAAGGACGGAGCCTTTCATATACTGTATGAATACTGATATATACTGAATGAATATATGATGTATGTTCATTATGCCACCATAGTATGGAAATTACATAAACATTTATAATGTGTAGTATGTTTATTTGAACATTGTTAAATCGGTGTAGCTAAACATTACATTAATTAAATATATTACAATTTATAAATCATTATATTCCCCCGAGTTTTAATACTTTGTTGGGTGTATAATTACGACTCATGGTTGACTTGTAAATTATAAAAACCGGTGTCAATATCAAAGGATTAGTGAAATTACATCTGGCGTAAAATATATTACGCAATCCTACTGACTACGAAATCGTGACCAGTTCTCGCGTCGACATAACCATGGTTATTGCATAATAAAGTTACGCGATGAGAACAGGGAAAGCTGCTAATTATAAATTTTGCGGTCCATTGATTTTGCACATCATATTATTATTAAATTTACAATCCGAGATGATAAAAATAAAATAAAACTATAGTTTTAAATACAATTTCGTATACGAAACTGTACTGAATCTAACAAATATACGATACTAATAGTATTTAATAGACAAATATATACAAATGTAAATAAATTAATACACAAATATACATAAATTCATGGAATTAATTAGTATTTAAAATGTTACAGTAATAACCCAATATTACTTGAGTAATCTTAGGTTATAACTATAGAGTAATATATAAACATATAAATATAGATATATATGCATTATGTATTAAGTTATTATAATACATAATTTAAACGTTATCAAATTAATATTAAATATTTCATATTAATTAACATAATATGTTTCTTTACGTTATATGACTGTAAACTAGTATATATATATATATATATATATATATATATATATATATATATATATATATCTCTCTATATATATATATATATATAAATATATATGATGAACAAGAAATCTCAATGAGTTTATTATTTCCATTGTTACTTACCACTTTAGACAAATACGGTAAATGATATTATCTAATTGATCTAGTTGACACCGATTGATAACAATAATCAAAGTCAAAGTATTATTCGCATCTTTCAACAAACAGGTATGATGTACAGTGCTTTCTTCGACCAACTCTCTTTGATGGTGACATCTCAATAGAAACTGTCTATATGTCTATATGCCAATGTGGCCAATTCCGATAATATATATATATATATATATATATATATATATATATATGTATATATATATATATATTTATTAATAAATCAATAGTCTGATGTTACTTTTAATTTTGTTAATTGCATTCATCGTTGTTCATAAACATGTATGCCATACTATAATTAAAGAAATGTTTACATATATCATATACGAATGTCCAATATATAATACAGGATTACTTAATACTTTAGTATATTACTATAACAGGATATAATTAAACAAGTTTTAATATTAATTTATAACTTATATCATATATAATCATATATGATTTATGTTAGATTTAGGAGTCTTTCAATATTTTAATATTCTATATTAATAATTAAACATATAGCATATATGCTATATATTATAATAGGAATGTGGAATGGGTATGCATTTTCTTTATGTTTGAGATTTGTATAAACAAATGCATTTAAAATAGATTATAATTTTCGGCAAAATATATACTACTACAAAAAATAATTAGTAATTATCTAACTAAACCATTCCTATATAAACACAATTAAATAATTGCATTCATGAGATTTAATTTACATATAATTTTGTTTAGTATTGTTATAAACCCACATTATTTGTAACTAATACAAATGTTGCTAACAATACCTTCTTATATAAATATATATATATATATATATATATATATATATATATATATGTATATTATTATGTATATTATTATGTATATTATTATGTATACAATGGCATACTTAATATAATCAAGAATATATATCTATATATAATTGTAATGATATCAATATAATTATTAAATTCTATTCTTATAACTACTTATAATTAGTAGTATTTTCGTGGAACACAGATTAAATCAATTAAATACATTGTAATTATTCCTATTGTAGACAATGATATTATTACCTAAATAATTAGAATATTATTTATTTCTAGAAACAATCATTATTATCAATTTATTCCGTCTGACCATGAAACTAACCTGATTTCTTGTGATAAATGTAGCCCACGAAACCTTCGATGCTGTTTCCATTAATGGACCAATGTACAGTCTGCTCGGCCTAAATGAATTATAAATTAATGGATATTCTATATATATATATATATATATATATATATATATATATATGTCATAAATATACATATATACATACATATAATGCTTACTTAATATTCTAGATTATATTATTATATATAATTAGCATATACATTATAGTCCACTAAATACACCGATGAGATATATGTCATTAGTGTATTATCAACATGTTCTATATATACCTAGTGTGTACTTTGCGACTAGGTTATATAAGTAAATATAATAACTTAGTTTTATAAGTTAATAAACAATAGTTTGTAATGGTACCTACTCATTAAAAGACGTCAGGTGCCAATTTTGTGAACACATGTATTAACTAAACACACACACACACTCGTTAGGGGAATCTATAGTCTCGATAAGATGTCAACCTCAATTATGCAATACGATTGATATTGCGTAATAAATAAATTAGACGGGCAGACTATAGATAAGAACTATGTTTATTTTAAATTACGATGGTTATCTTCTTTGGCCTGTACTTCGGTCTGCATTTAACAGTTTACGGAGATTCTTCTTACCAACTCCTTGCAGTAGTGTTGTTAACAACGAACTTCAATGATAAGAAATTCATTTAGATTTAACTGCAATAGTATCTATACACTCTATAACGGGTTCATTAAACTCAGCACTCATTGGTCGGTGTAGTTGGTATTATACTCAGGCTAACTTCTCATTCGAATATTTAACTTCTTAGTTTATTCCGGTTTTATTTCCAGTTAGTTCCATGGGAAATACTACGTAATGCACGCGTCGTATCTCTTGATTGCATAATATGCCTCCTGGTCATTGCGCAATCATTATGTAATCATTTCCTATTATTTATCATTTAGTCCCGTTACTCACTAGACTGTAGACCACTTGTCTATCTTAATGAGAGAGGAAGCAATATATATATAATTTGTGTGTGTGTTGTGTGTGTATGTGTGTGTGTGTGTGTGTGTGTGTGTGTGTGTGTGTGTGTGTGTGTGTGTGTGTGTGTGTGTGTGTGTGTGTGTGTGTGTGTGATATAACGGAATATTGATATAGTAAGTATTTCAATTAAACGTGTAAGTTTAATCTGCAATGATCTTCATTGATAATAATAGTTACATATATAATTTACCATATGGTGATTTCAAATTCTCTGAATGGAAAAAAAGATATTATTCATAAATGTGTCTCATATCTGTATAAAAATACCCATAACTTCTGATTAGAGATATTAAATGAATGCGAGGTTAATTTCGATTAATTATCTCTTTAATAAAATGTTAGCACTGTCTAAATATTTAATTATTGTCAATATTCTTAAATTCATGTAAATTAGCTCAAAAGTCACGTTGGGGATTAGTATACTATATTATATCGATTAGTATACTCCTTATTAATATCTTATATCCTTATATATCCAAATTAATATCCGTGGAGAAATTCCTTCACTTTGCCTATCTTAGAGCCTCATATCTTAGAGACTTATATCTTTTGGATTTTTATCTTAGAGACTTAAGTCTCTATATTAGAGACTTCTATCTTAGAGACTTCCATCTTAGATATTTAAGTCTCTATCTTAGAGACTTCTATCTTAGATACTTCTATCTTAGAGACATCTATATTAGAGTCTTCTATCTTAGAGACTTAATTCTCAATCATAGAGACTTATATCTTATATATTACCATCTTAGAGACTTCCATCTTAGAGACTTATATCTTATAGATTATCATCTTAGAGACTTCCATCTTAAAGACTTACTTAGCATAATAATATTCAAACTTAGATAAACTCTTCTTGCTCAGGTGAAATATAGATGTAAATATGATTTATATTAATATATAAAGTGAATTAATAAAGATAAATAATAAAGATAAAAAGAAATATATGAGAGGATATATAGAGAGTGAGGTTCCACATATTCTGTATATATATAAATATATCTTTCTAGGGATAATTATTATTATAAATTTAAATGTGGCAATTTAACAAAGTATTTATATATTGTCATTAATCACTATGCATGGTATCGTGAGTAGAATAGAAAGACCTCGCAGCCAGCTTAAGTTACGTAATAGTCACACCCTGTGTAACTATGACGTAACTATTACGGATTGAGACCTATTACAGTAGTCGAAATATCGATTGGTTTTCAATTTCAATTAGAAACTTGGTTACAAATACTCTTCTAGTGTTATAATATAATTAATATAATGTCTACGTTTATTCATATCATTTAATATGTTTTCATCTCATTTATTTCCGATTTCACATTATCATCTACAATACATGTTTAAATGATAGTTGATATATCTATATATGAGTTATTCACGACCCTAGATCTGCACTGGGAGGTGAATATTGACCTTTGATGACCACGGTAATACCAAATCTCGTGGAGATCGTAAAGATGACACTATTTGATGTTTATGTTCCTAAATCGTATTTAATTAGACCGGTCAGTTCGACTCATTTGCCCGCTACACGCCGAATAGATGAGCGAACTGTCTAATCAACCGTCATCATGATACCATGATGTAGTTATTATAATAATACTATACATAGGAACCACTGGAACAATTAAGTAGATAGTTAATAATAATTTATTTTATATAACATAAATATTCCGTACAACATCCCATTCTGTAGCGATGGCATATCTATTACAAGAATGAAACCAAACGACATTGGAATTAAAAACTAGAGAAAAAAACTATTCCGGAATTAGAATTTTATGTTTACCATAAATAGAAATCAAGGATTTAATGTTCTTATCCAGCAGTATGATTAAAAATACATACTATTATACATACTATTATAATCAATGTAACATATATTGGCATTGAGATTTATTTAAATAAAACATGATAATAAAATGAGTGTACTTTATTTAATTACAAACAAACTAAAGTGTTTAGATATAGTAATACTAACATTACTTTACTATATTATCTTTACTTTATCATCTTATATTTACATCGTAATCTAAACATTACAAAATAGTAGCATACTTTTAAATATTACAATACTTATTAGTTATAACTACAACTATATCTTCTTACGATTATTTTCGTAAATTTTAGTGATATAATTGGAAATATGAAAAATATATGAAAAAAAAAGTACTTACTGAAATATACAAACTTTTTCATTTATGACATTCTGAAATAAATATTATATTTAATAATTTTTCAATATCAAAAATATACATCGGTCTAATAGCTACGATTGTTTTATCTAATTTATATTTGAATTCGGAAATTAAATATAAATAGATATTTTTATGTTGTGTAATATTATATATTGTTATTTATGTCAGACCTTTTTAAATTTGATCAACACAAGTAATACAATTCACTGAACATTTATGTATATTTTCATACATTGACTATCATTTATTAATATGCAATTAACTACATATAACATAAATAAACTTCCCCGTTATGTATTATTAAAATTTAAAATTATAATAAATTACATAAATATATGACGCTATATTACTGCCAATATTAGTAATTTCACACTAACAGGACGATTAAGTCGACAAGTGAAGTCCACAGATCTACCAAGTCGAACTCTCTGAGGTCTGGGCACTTCTAGGAACTTTAAAGGAGTTTCCGGCGTAGTTGTTTCACAGAGAAACAAAACTACTAGCAGACCTGGGAACGTGAAGTGTAATTTTAATATTTATGTTGGAGTAGGAATATTCTTAGAGGGTGCTAGTAGCGATGTAAAGTATGGGGTAGTAGGGGCGTAAGTAGGGGAGTAAGTAGGGGAGTAAGTAGGGGAGTAAGTAGGGCATACGTAGGCATAAGTAGGCATAAGTAGGCATAAGTAGGCATAAATAGGAGTGTTACATTATTTGTGGAGGCAGAATAATGATATTGATGCTGATATTGTGGTGGGGTTAGTAATGGTATTAAAGAAGACCATGGTGTTAAGTAAGTGTGACAGTTATGAGTGTCAGTGCGTTGATGTCAGTGAATATACTGAAATAGTACTTGGATATTATAATATACTATATTATAACACTATAAAGGTATTATAATTAAGAACCAAATAATATACCAGTGATACTATTGGTTAAAATGAGGAATATCATATGAATTGTCTTCCCATTTATATATATATTTTATAATATGAATATACATTTTAATGTATAAGATGTAATGGCAATATAATCATATAGCAAAGGGAATATATATATATATATATATATATATATATTTATATAAATACATTTATATATATATTACATAACCTATAACTTATTAAACAAAAAATTAAATAATTGGTTATTGATAAATATCTAGATCAACATATATTTTATTTTAATACAAAATGTATACCATTAATAATAGTGTAGGAAATGCCAGGAAAGTAACTATAATGATTTATTATGGAGTCATATAGCAACACACTCTTTATAGTGGTTGAATTACTACTATAAGTAATCTATAGTAATTGAATTAAACACCTTTACAGTGCATTGACCATGGTCACTGACGATTGGTCAGCGTGCCTGGGATATGATCGATATTCAGATGTATACGCAGCGCAGTATGCGGTGTAAAGTATGCCCTGTACAGTGTACACTGTACACTGTACACTGTACAGTGTACAGTGTACACACAGGGCATACCGTGTACACTGTACACTATATAATGTACACTGTATACCGTGCACACTGTACAGTAATGTATATCGAGGAAGGGTATATCATATACAGTAACACCGCGAGTGTTTATAGTAATGCTAAATCCGCATGGTAAATATTGATTTATTGTATTTCTAACTGATGGACCGGGAAATCATCGAAGCGTGACGAAACAGTCTGACATACATATCTACGTGATATTGCTACCAGATATTACCATGAATTCCCATAAACTCCCACATACTCCGCATTGCTAAATGAATACATACCGCCAATTCCTTCATCTCTCACTCACACCTATAAAACATTTCACAACTTCTGGCTAAACCACGACTAATATTCGTAGCGTATCTCTTTACTGACCACTTGACCATAATAAGTTTAATAGATAATTGATTCTAACCAACCGGCATCTTAACATCCTCTAACTTCAATAAAGTTCATGTTGTACCTAGTTACCCCGACACGCCCTTTAATTACCGCATAGTAACGGTTGTAACCACGCCCACCCCATCTCTCATTAGTCGGTTTAATAATGCAGATGTGAATAAAGTAAATTTGGTATCACGCGATGTAACATATATCAGATTCTTATTACAAAAGTTTGCAGTTAAAGAAAATGCATATGTGTATATTGATGTCATGTATGAATACACATACATACACCTACATACACCTACATACACATACATACACATACATACACATACATACACATACATACATACACATACATACACATACATACACATACATACACATACATACACATACATACACATACATACACATACATACACATACACATACATACACATACATACACATACATACACATACATACATACACATACATACACATACATACACATACATACACATACATACACATACATACACATACATACACATACATACACATACATACACATACATACACATACATACACATACATACACATACATACACATACATACACATACATACACATACATACACATACATACACATACATACACATACATACACATACATACACATACATACACATACATACACATACATACACATACATACACATACATACACATACATACACATACATACACATACATACACATTCATACACATACATACACATACATACACATACATACACATACATACACATACATACACATACATACACATACATACACATACATACACATACATACACATACATACACATACATACACATACATACACATACATACACATACATACACATACATACACATACATACACATACATACACATACATACACATACATACACATACATACACATACATACACATACATACACATACATACACATACATACACATACATACACATACATACACATACATACAAATACATACACACATACACATACATACACATACATACACATTCATACACATACATACACATACATACACATACATACACATTCATACACATACATACACATACATACACATACATACACATACATACACATACATACACATACATACACATACATACACATACATACACATACATACACATACATACACATACATACACATACATACACATACATACACATACATACACATACATACACATACATACACATACATACACATACATACACATACATACACATACATACACATACATGCACATACATACACATACATACACATACATACATACACATACAAACACATACATAAATACAAACACATATAGAGTAATATAGATTAAGTAAGTGAATTAAGATCAGACCCAATGAAAAAATATGATCTATAATTTACTATATATATTTATTACATATTTATTTTTCATTTTAAAATGTTAATTGATTTATTTTATTACAAAATAATGTTCTAGTGTTAACCATATATTATTATATTATATTCCAATAATTCAATTTATATAATAAAATTATTACATATCTTCATTAGAAATTATGCACTGGGGCAAAGAATATATTAAACATTTGTAAATTACAATTAAATGTAATGCAAGGTTATTAGAATAGTTTTTTTTCCATACAATTCAATTGTTTTATAATATATATTTAACCATCAAAGTCATTTTAGTTTTATGAACAAATATTTTATTTTCATTAAAAAAATATTATGTTTACTTTTTATTATAAATGCTTTTAACATATGTTAATAAGATAAATAATTTATTTTATAAGATTTTGTTACATTTAATATTATTGTTATTAATATAAATGCTAAAATTCAATATACACAGTAAAATTGACTATATATCATATTATATATTTAAATATATAATATGATTACAAGTGCATATGCACTTGTATATATACAAAATATATATACAGCAGCAAACAATTGATAAATATAAAGTTTAGGTGTATATCTATATACAGATCTATATCAAATCTATATCAAATCTATATCAAATCTATATCAAATCTATATCAAATCTATATCAAATCTATATCAAATCTATATCAAATCTATATCAAATCTATATCAAATCTATATCAAATCTATATCAAATCTATATCAAATCTATATCAAATCTATATCAAATCTATATCAAATCTATATCAAATCTATATCAAATCTATATCAAATCTATATCAAATCTATATCAAATCTATATCAAATCTATATCAAATCTATATCAAATCTATATCAAATCTATATCAAATCTATATCAAATCTATATCAAATCTATATCAAATCTATATCAAATCTATATCAAATCTATATCAAATCTATATCAAATCTATATCAAATCTATATCAAATCTATATCAAATCTATATCAAATCTATATCAAATCTATATCAAATCTATATCAAATCTATATCAAATCTATATCAAATCTATATCAAATCTATATCAAATCTATATCAAATCTATATCAAATCTATATCAAATCTATATCAAATCTATATCAAATCTATATCAAATCTATATCAAATCTATATCAAATCTATATCAAATCTATATCAAATCTATATCAAATCTATATCAAATCTATATCAAATCTATATCAAATCTAAGTATATGAAATTGAGTTTTATAATTACATTGCATAATTTATTTTATTTTTGCATAATGTATATTATTAATTTCTTGGTAATATTCAGTTTAATAAAACTGCTGAGTTCTTTATAATTTCTATTTCTAGTCTGTTGCGATTATATAAGTGTTTGTCCACGTGTCTATGCAATCATGTGATATTGTTGTTATCTTTCAATAAATGCCAATACAATAAATTAACTATAGCTAACTAAATAGTTGTATTATATAGATATATCTATGTAATTAAGTTATCGGAGATGGTAATATATGTCTATAAAAATACTAATTTCATTTGTATTTGTTAATTATTATAATACATTTTTTATATATTATTTAAATTCATGAATTTATGTAGTTATATATTTATGTACTTATATATTTATGTATTTATGTATTCATGTATTCATGTATTCATGTATTCATGTATTTAGGTATTTATGTATTTAGGTATTTATATATTTTACCTACGGGTTTTTACTTGATTAATTTATTTGTAGGCGTGTCAAGGATTTTTGATTTAAAATTATTTATCGCATTATGACTATTATAATATGTATTTAACATTGTAAAGTTTAAGTATAATTTTATATTTTTAATACCATTTTAGATTATTATAAAATTAAAAAATATTGTGTATATTGTAAAATATTGTGCAAGTCAATAATAAATAAATAACATATTGTTTATTATTTTAAAAAAAACAATATATGTGATTGACATGTTAGAATCATTATACCGACATCTAGAACATTATAAAATGTACTAATTTTATTTGGTGTAAAAGAGAAAATATTATAAGAGAAAATATTTAGAATATAATATATTTATTTAAATTTTAAAAACTTGAAAATGATATAAAGTGTAATGTTTATTAATGAGTATCAAATAATTTTAAGAATATTTAAAATATATTTATTAGTGTACGTAAGTCGAAAATACCATTAAAGTCAAAGTTATATTTAATTTTGCATAGCAAGCAATATGACATAGGCATACGAGCTAAAATTACCTACGTGATAGCGGGCAATAAACGGATAATGGGAAGTGTAATTAGTCAACCTTGCTAAAAAGTGACACTGGGATATAAAGTCACTATGTGTCGGGGTCACGTGGTTAGGAGGTCAGATATCGCGTGACCACAATACAATAGGTAATTATCTCCCAAAAACGATAATTATTTAGGTTTTAACTGCTTTTAAATACAGATTTAATTAACGGTCATATAAACTGTACTATTTACTAGATAGTGACAGATGATTCGAAAATCAATATCATTATAATATATATATATATATATATATATATATATATATATATATATATATATATATATATATATATATATATATATATATAATATATATATATATATATATATATATATCATTTATAAGATTATTTATGAATTACTAGGTTATTGATATTTCGAGATGTCATTAATTGAAAGATAACTTACTTATTTAGTAGAATGAAGGGTGGTCATCCCATCTTGACCCTCTCTTGGATCTATAATTATTATCTATTCACGCTACCGTCGTTGTCGTAGTACATTCATTACGAGTGGTCAGTTGTCAGTTGTGGTCACTTCTGGCTACTCATTGTCAATTGTAGCCAGTAGTGGTCAGTAATGGTAAGCAGTGGTCATCAGTCAAACTACCAACCACACTTAGATGTCAAACCTAATGACTCAATCTGGCGTTAGGTAATCGATTGATGCTCTCGGAAGAAATTGTCGTTAATATTCCATAAGTATCTGCATAGACTACTTTATTAGTTGAATATAAAGTACATACTTCATATATTAGACACAGTTATATTGTAATACAAGTAACACGTAATAAATAATACAAGATTATGTAACTATTCTACAATATTATATAATTATTTAAAATAAAAAATAAACATAATATATATGCAAATAAAATATATTTTAACTTGTATTATATAACGAAAAACTAAAAGCACCTGGATGATGTCCTGGTCATGTGAATAAAATCTATATACACGACTACTAATATATACTCACTACTATTGTGCAATGTTATAAAGTAAAATTACTTATAAAAATTACTTAGTAAAATTACTTAATAAAATTACTTAATAAAATTACTTAATAAAATTACTTAATAAAATTACTTAATAAAATTACTTAATAAAATTACTTAATAAAATTACTTAATAAAATTACTTAATAAAATTACTTAATAAAATTACTTAATAAAATTACTTAATAAAATTACTTAATAAAATTACTTAATAAAATTACTTAATAAAATTACTTAATAAAATTACTTAATAAAATTACTTAATAAAATTACTTAATAAAATTACTTAATAAAATTACTTAATAAAATTACTTAATAAAATTACTTAATAAAATTACTTAATAAAATTACTTAATAAAATTACTTAATAAAATTACTTAATAAAATTACTTAATAAAATTACTTAATAAAATTACTTAATAAAATTACTTAATAAAATTACTTAATAAAATTACTTAATAAAATTACTTAATAAAATTACTTAATAAAATTACTTAATAAAATTACTTAATAAAATTACTTAATAAAATTACTTAATAAAATTACTTAATAAAATTACTTAATAAAATTACTTAATAAAATTACTTAATAAAATTACTTAATAAAATTACTTAATAAAATTACTTAATAAAATTACTTAATAAAATTACTTAATAAAATTACTTAATAAAATTACTTAATAAAATTACTTAATAAAATTACTTAATAAAATTACTTAATAAAATTACTTAATAAAATTACTTAATAAAATTACTTAATAAAATTACTTAATAAAATTACTTAATAAAATTACTTAATAAAATTACTTAATAAAATTACTTAATAAAATTACTTAATAAAATTACTTAATAAAATTACTTAATAAAATTACTTAATAAAATTACTTAATAAAATTACTTAATAAAATTACTTAATAAAATTACTTAATAAAATTACTTAATAAAATTACTTAATAAAATTACTTAATAAAATTACTTAATAAAATTACTTAATAAAATTACTTAATAAAATTACTTAATAAAATTACTTAATAAAATTACTTAATAAAATTACTTAATAAAATTACTTAATAAAATTACTTAATAAAATTACTTAATAAAATTACTTAATAAAATTACTTAATAAAATTACTTAATAAAATTACTTAATAAAATTACTTAATAAAATTACTTAATAAAATTACTTAATAAAATTACTTAATAAAATTACTTAATAAAATTACTTAATAAAATTACTTAATAAAATTACTTAATAAAATTACTTAATAAAATTACTTAATAAAATTACTTAATAAAATTACTTAATAAAATTACTTAATAAAATTACTTAATAAAATTACTTAATAAAATTACTTAATAAAATTACTTAATAAAATTACTTAATAAAATTACTTAATAAAATTACTTAATAAAATTACTTAATAAAATTACTTAATAAAATTACTTAATAAATTTACTTAATAAAATTACTTAATAAAATTACTTAATAAAATTACTTAATAAAATTACTTAATAAAATTACTTAATAAAATTACTTAATAAAATTACTTAATAAAATTACTTAATAAAATTACTTAATAAAATTACTTAATAAAATTACTTAGTAAAATTACTTTTAATATATTTGTAGTAAAATTGTAATTCCAAATAACGTCCACATGAATGAATGATTTCGGACAGTTATGAATTGTTGCTAATGTCATAGTAAGTATTGGCGTTATATAATATTATTATATATTATATGATATATTATAATATATATTATAAGATGATTCATTGCCATTTTATCAATAATTAGTGCATTCTATATATATATATATATACATATATATATATATATATATATATATATATATATATATCAACTATTATAAAGTAATAAAGTTACATTTTAGAACGTATTATCCTACAGTTAATGTTATATAAACGTTATTAACATATACACTATTGAATAGTATTCATACTTCGAGAATGTAATAGCTAATGTTAAAGCCTATTTATAATGACCTTTGACATAATTAATATATATATCACTATAGTAATATCTAACATTTATATTGAGTAAACATACCGCTGTCGACTATCATCGAGTGATGAACTCCGTATTGCATGGACTATGCAGTGGACTACGGTATTGCACTATGGCCTATAAGTGTATCATCTATCACGTCGCCTAGACTATCTCCAATAGGGTCCAAAGGCGGATAGTCCAATTGGTTTAAATGACTAAGACCTGGAACTTAGACATTCCGGAACATTGCGCAGAAATCACCTGTTAAGTGTCTATAGACATGGTCTACCAAGTAGAGACGGGTACCATGAAACCACTACATCATAGGCTTTTTTTTAATTCAAGCGAAGATGATCAATCGGAAGTGCTTTATATAATAATATAAGATATATATAAATATATATATATATATATATATATATATGTGTGTGTATGTGTATATACTAACTTAGTATCCATATAGCCATCTAATTCAATATAAATAACCTAAACCTACACGTGTACTTACAAATATCCATATGCTAATATATCCTTTTAATATAGATCCTTATACAGTTATATGCTCTTACAACATTATATATAGTAGTATATACATTATATACATGAGTATATTACTTATATGCAGGTTATATAACTTTATACCCGTATAACATTATACCCTAATGCTCATATACATTCATATTCCCATATCTAAATCATATACCCCTATATTCATTTACCTATATATCTATATAACAATATAATATATGCGCCTCTATAGAGGGGTATAGTTACCATAGTTACCATATAGATGTACATTTGCGAACAACTCTTAAGCATAACAATTGTGTAATGGATGTGTAAAATGCTTGAGATGCATTTCTAGTCGTCATTGTAAAGGTGGTCAGTGTAAATGTTCCTCAAATTTACGTTCGTCATCGTATTGACCACTGTCTGATATAAACGACAGGCGGTATCGGTGAGTTGTAAATCGTAAGCGCGATGACCACTCAATGTCAAATACACCCGATGATGTAATACTCCGTATACATTATTAATTCACTATTAAATACAACCATTTCACACTCATGTTATGTAATAACGAACTAGTATTTAATCCTCGCGTCAGATAAGAATACACTAAGATAAATTAATTGTAAATATAATATCAACAACCCGAATGAAGCTGCGATCTAATAGATATGTAATAAAGGTTTGCTAAACTTTGAAACAAGTTATAACTTGTTTCAAAGTTTCTGTATACAGAAACAAATAATGAAAAAATAATTATCATTATTTAAAAAAAAATTCAAATTCTTATTACAATTTTGAATTTATCCAACGAATTATTACCGATATATGTATATATATATATATATATATATATATATATATATATATTTATGAATATATATATATATAATAGATTACCACGATCTCAAAGAAAATGAAGTTCATGAGATAAACCCAACTTGGTAGAATATTTAAAATTCAATGGAGTCTTACTTTAGCAGGATATTGGATAACTCACTTAAGACCTTAGTAAAAAAAATAAAAATCATTTTATTTTAAAATATTGCTGATGTCCCTATTTTTACATTTATGTTTAACTAGATAGTTAAAAATATATATTATGTAATTTTCGAACTATTTATTTGTACTTTTTAAATTTTAATTTTGTCATTCATCTTAAATACTATCTTTAATCGATATATCCTGTCATGTGATACACATATGTTATCACATACATATGTATAAAAATTTGTATTTGGCATATTATTTTATTATTTACTAAATTGTAGATATAAATTGATATATAAATAAATTATATAATGTATCATGTTATGTAATATATTTTATATTATATATATATATTATATATATATATATATATTTATATTATATATATATTAGCATATTATCACTATGGTTAACATTACTGTATATACTGTGGTACCTACAGAAACTAATATATTAATACTACCACTATCACTTTATATATAGTGATAGTGTTAGCTACGGTGGTATAATAAGGCTACTATTACTACTACTACCACTACTACTACCACTACCACTACCACTACCACTACTACTACTACTACTACTACTACCAGTACCACTACCACTACTACTACTACTACCACTACCACTACCACTACCACTACCACTACCACTACCACTACCACTACCACTACCACTACCACTACCACTACCACTACCACTACCACTACCAATACTACTACTACTACTACTACTACTACTACTACTACTACTACTACTACTACTACTACTACTACTACTACTACTACTACTACTACTACTACTATTACTACTACTACTACTACTACTACTACTACTACTACTACTACTAATACTATTAACAAGTACAGACTATACACATATAATTATTATTTGATACGTATGATAATACAACATGTATCGTGTATATACTATGTTATGTAATAGACGTAATAGCCGCCCGAACAAAGAGATACGGAGGGAACCGATTATTAATAATTAATGAATTTTGTCTCTTTGAATTGCGATTGATGCACTGTTTACCTTATTAACTATCGCATCCCTCAGCCTACAGTTACCTACATGTAATATTAATATTCACTGATAAGATGTCCCGATACGCGATATATAGTAACGGATTATAGATGGTTATCTAACCGGTGAGTAAAGCCGTTTCCGGGCATGTCCAGTTCATGGTCCTGTGAATGATGACGATATTAGGTAATATTAGATAATCGATAATATTAGTTTTCTTTAGCGAGAACAAATGTGTATCTTTATTTAGAATGAATTAAATGAGTACACTAGTAAATTATGCATCGTATAAATAATATAGAATACAATATACACTGTACAATGTACAGAGTACAATGTACAGAGTACAATGTACAGAGTACAATGTACAGAGTACAATGTACAGAGTACAATGTACAGAGTACAATGTACAGAGTACAATGTACAGAGTACAATGTACAGAGTACAATGTACAGAGTACAATGTACAGAGTACAATGTACAGAGTACAATGTACAGAGTACAATGTACAGAGTACAATGTACAGAGTACAATGTACAGAGTACAATGTACAGAGTACAATGTACAGAGTACAATGTACAGAGTACAATGTACAGAGTACAATGTACAGAGTACAATGTACAGAGTACAATGTACAGAGTACAATGTACAGAGTACAATGTACAGAGTACAATGTACAGAGTACAATGTACAGAGTACAATGTACAGAGTACAATGTACAGAGTACAATGTACAGAGTACAATGTACAGAGTACAATGTACAGAGTACAATGTACAGAGTACAATGTACAGAGTACAATGTACAGAGTACAATGTACAGAGTACAATGTACAGAGTACAATGTACAGAGTACAATGTACAGAGTACAATGTACAGAGTACAATGTACAGAGTACAATGTACAGAGTACAATGTACAGAGTACAATGTACAGAGTACAATGTACAGAGTACAATGTACAGAGTACAATGTACAGAGTACAATGTACAGAGTACAATGTACAGAGTACAATGTACAGAGTACAATGTACAGAGTACAATGTACAGAGTACAATGTACAGAGTACAATGTACAGAGTACAATGTACAGAGTACAATGTACAGAGTACAATGTACAGAGTACAATGTACAGAGTACAATGTACAGAGTACAATGTACAGAGTACAATGTACAGAGTACAATGTACAGAGTACAATGTACAGAGTACAATGTACAGAGTACAATGTACAGAGTACAATGTACAGAGTACAATGTACAGAGTACAATGTACAGAGTACAATGTACAGAGTACAATGTACAGAGTACAATGTACAGAGTACAATGTACAGAGTACAATGTACAGAGTACAATGTACAGAGTACAATGTACAGAGTACAATGTACAGAGTACAATGTACAGAGTACAATGTACAGAGTACAATGTACAGAGTACAATGTACAGAGTACAATGTACAGAGTACAATGTACAGAGTACAATGTACAGAGTACAATGTACAGAGTACAATGTACAGAGTACAATGTACAGAGTACAATGTACAGAGTACAATGTACAGAGTACAATGTACAGAGTACAATGTACAGAGTACAATGTACAGAGTACAATGTACAGAGTACAATGTACAGAGTACAATGTACAGAGTACAATGTACAGAGTACAATGTACAGAGTACAATGTACAGAGTACAATGTACAGAGTACAATGTACAGAGTACAATGTACAGAGTACAATGTACAGAGTACAATGTACAGAGTACAATGTACAGAGTACAATGTACAGAGTACAATGTACAGAGTACAATGTACAGAGTACAATGTACAGAGTACAATGTACAGAGTACAATGTACAGAGTACAATGTACAGAGTACAATGTACAGAGTACAATGTACAGAGTACAATGTACAGAGTACAATGTACAGAGTACAATGTACAGAGTACAATGTACAGAGTACAATGTACAGAGTACAATGTACAGAGTACAATGTACAGAGTACAATGTACAGAGTACAATGTACAGAGTACAATGTACAGAGTACAATGTACAGAGTACAATGTACAGAGTACAATGTACAGAGTACAATGTACAGAGTACAATGTACAGAGTACAATGTACAGAGTACAATGTACAGAGTACAATGTACAGAGTACAATGTACAGAGTACAATGTACAGAGTACAATGTACAGAGTACAATGTACAGAGTACAATGTACAGAGTACAATGTACAGAGTACAATGTACAGAGTACAATGTACAGAGTACAATGTACAGAGTACAATGTACAGAGTACAATGTACAGAGTACAATGTACAGAGTACAATGTACAGAGTACAATGTACAGAGTACAATGTACAGAGTACAATGTACAGAGTACAATGTACAGAGTACAATGTACAGAGTACAATGTACAGAGTACAATGTACAGAGTACAATGTACAGAGTACAATGTACAGAGTACAATGTACAGAGTACAATGTACAGAGTACAATGTACAGAGTACAATGTACAGAGTACAATGTACAGAGTACAATGTACAGAGTACAATGTACAGAGTACAATGTACAGAGTACAATGTACAGAGTACAATGTACAGAGTACAATGTACAGAGTACAATGTACAGAGTACAATGCACAGAGTACAATGCACAGAGTACAATGCACAGAGTACAATATACAGAGTACAATGTACAGAGTACAATGTACAGAGTACAATGTACAGAGTACAATGTACAGAGTACAATGTACAGAGTACAATGTACAGAGTACAGTGTACAATGTACAGTGTACAATAGCATTGTTCAGTGTATAATATAAAACTATAAAACTAACTATTACATTATTATAATATTTTCTTATACTAAGAATCTTTCTAATTATCATAATAATCTATCATTGTAAATAAATATATGTAACATATATTTATTTTAGTCTTATACATATAATTAAATAAATACATATAAATATAATAGCATACATTATCGTTGTATAATATTTATATATATTACATCTGCAAGAAACCAGTTATTAGAAAAGTTATCCGTTAGACTTTAGATAACGAAATACAACGTATTTAGAAAATAAGGTAATGTCCAGGTGTGGTGTATAGACATAATAGATGTAATGTATACCACACACACACACACTCTCACACACACACACACACAAATACACACGAACACACACACTCACACAAACACACACACAAACACACACACAAACACACACACGCACGCACACACACGCACACACACACGCACACACACACACACACACATACATATATATATATATATATATATATTGTGTTTATATAAATGTGTAAGTTGACATAAACTGTAAGTGAATGCATTTGAATTTGACCCCAGGTGATCATACCTAAACTTATCACACCTTATAAGGCAGTATATTGCCACACACCACACCACACACCACACCACGTACCGCACATCTACTCTATTCACACACGTATACGCACTTTAAGTGCTCTTATCCTATTTATTGGGTTAACTATTGTTACAAGATAACTATTGTTAACTCTATACCCCCGAAGGGACGTGGCTAACGGGGTATACTGGATGTAACTGGGGGTAGAGGATCGCTTACGGTCAGTTTATGAAATCCTTAACAATATATGAGTTACGTTGATCGCTGCAGTTACTGTCTGATATCGCATCGTCCCTTGACAATACAGTCGGGCAAACAATGGACGACCAGTTAACTGCATTGTGACCGAACAAGGAGTGTACTGGATAATCGCCAAGCTTCAACCAGGGCACGCAATCATAACCATATCCCATAAACATAAATCTAATATACTAGTTATCATAATAAGGAATATATATGCATATATGTATATATAAATATATATGCATATATGTATATATATATATATATATATATATATATATATATATAAATATATATATATATATATATATATATATATATATATATAGCTCTAGATACGAATAGTTGTTTAGATTTCAGTAATTCTCTTATAAAGACTACTTCTCTTCATATTACATATGTTTTCAATCCTATGTACCATGTACAGATCATTCACCCTATACGATGTCCAGTATGAGTCCAAGCCTACACCGACTGTCTATTACAATCGTGTTCGCATGCATCATCCTTTAGCCATTGTTTCAGAGATAGAGAACCATCCGTAGCCCTGAAGTTAATGACATTCATTTCACTGTACTATATAACTTGTTTATTTGCAACTGTAGGTAAAGTGCGGTGTGCAAAGTGCAGTGTATTTGTTTTTACGTACTTGGCCTATGTTTATAGACAATGATGACAACAATGGGATGAAGCTAATAATCATACTTATTATATCTGTATACATCTTCCCATAAGTCTTTACCTATACATCTATATATATATATATATATATATATATATATATATATATATATATATATATATATATATGTATATATTTATATATACATATACATATACATATACATATACATATACATATACATATATATACATATATATATATACATATACATATACATATACATATATATAGACTAGCTAGAATAATGAGATAAGATAGAAGATGCGCAATCCACTAGATCGAGTACATTATCACCAGACAAAGCATCGCGTTACCTAAGTCTGTATTAGGTTCATTAACTTATGGATTCAATGCTATTATGTTCGATATGCAATTACACATTATACTATTACACCATATCACAAACATATATATATATATATATATATATATATATATATATATATATACATCGACGTGTTTCGGAGGAAGAATTGAAAGATTTCCTCATGACAAATAGTAAAATATATAGTATATGATCATATGCATTATATGACATATATATAAATATTGCATCTATTATTAGTATATTAATTATAGCAGACAATGGTGTTTGTTATACGTATGACTAAAATGATATCCTTGTATTATGTAATACTTACTCGGATGATGCAATATATATGTAAATGGTAATATATTGTACGGAGTATAGTATAAGAATTCACTTACTACCATACTTTATCCTGAATATATATATATATATATATATATATATATATATATATATATATATATATATCAATATATATTTTAATATAACAATCATATGTGTACCAAATATGGATTAACTTGTCCATATATATATTAGTAGTTTGATTGATGCGACCGTCTAAGGCCACCTCATGTCCTTAGTTAGCTAATTACATGTCTGAAGGAATAAGATGTATTTTCTCCACGAGGTCATGTCCTTAGAGCCAACCCATGTCCTCTACTATTGAGGTCCGACCGGAAATCACAAGTATTTACTCCGAGACATCAAAACAAATGTCCACTAGCATACCTTGTAATCATTACCTCACTACGGGATGTTTAACAAGGAGAATACGATGTACGATGTACGGTGTACAATGACCGTTGTAAAGATGAGTTTACCGTAAATAATATATCTATTTTTGAAAATGATTCAGATATCTCCTCCATCGTATTGTTGTAATTCTATATTATTATAATAAATCGATATAGACTATAGGGCACGTTGTATGCAGTACATTATATTATAGATTCATTATTATACAATTATATTTATATATGGACAAAAAATATACGATATGACACACAAATATGTATGCAAGCAGACACACACACACACATATACACGCACATAAATATATACATATATATATATATATATATATATATATATATATATATATATACCTATATATGTGTGTATGTATATATATATAATATATATATATAATATATATATAGTGTGTAACAAAGAAAATAGAAGTAAAATATTAATCTCTCATTCAAGTGCTATTGATACATGCATCTCGACGATAATCTATTGACTCAGGAAACAAATCCTCGCTCCTTTCCCGTTAACATTAGAAGCATTGTTACCTGAATAAGACCGACAGACAAGCATATGCAACTACTTCGAATTACCATATGTTATATGCTATCGATCGTATCACCAATGGGATTATAATCCCTTTCGAGGTACACAATGGGAAATGGGTGTGCCTTAAAAGGGGCGTGGTATACAGGATATCTATTGGGTCTGTTTTATAGGGTTGAATTCTGAATATTGAGAATGTCATTTTGAAAGTCTCTATAATTTTAGTATGGGTTATTAGGTACACGGGTCCCACATTGTATATCAATTGATATATCGATTGATAAAGCAATATATATATATATATATATTTATATAATTTTTTTTCTATAATATATAGGCTACCTAATATAACATATGGCTTATTAATAATGAATAAGGAGTATTATCACAATAATTGAGATTATGGGTTTCTGTATATATAATATAATTTAATTTAATATATAATTAAAAGAATATTTATTTGTTAAAATTCATTTCTAGAATACATTGTATTTATTTATTTATACGGATACAAAGTTGTATTTAAATTGTTTATGTAAGTTAAATACGTGCAGTGTATTTATATGAAATGTGTATATAAATAATCATTCCTTGGTTTACATTCCTTACTAAGATAAAAATAAATATTGGTCAATGTTGACATATTAACAAATGTAACGTAAGAGTTTTCTAAAATACGTTGACAAATACGCTAAAATACGTTAATATATTTAACAAACGTGTATTTATGTATTTTTATTAACGTTTCGCATGAGTGATTTTGAACCAGATAGACATTTCGAACTTTGGTACAATTTATATACAATTTTAAAATAATATAATTATTCATTATAACTTGAATTTGAAATTATATAGTTAATACTTTATAAAGTCAAGGAAGGCTAACACCTCACAAATGATCTTACCCTAGATCTACATCTCCTACACTACGATCTCGCGCATAGGAGATAGTAATCACCGTGGCGTGTTTGCTCGCGCATGCGTTGCTGACCACAATGGTCAGTAGTAGTGCAAACGTACCGCGAAGGGATTACATTCTCGTTGACATCTTTCCTGACTCACCGAGGTTAAGCGATTGACATCCGCCGATCTATATTACGCAATAGTTGTCAACCGCATGAGGTGATGTAATCACTGTTATACGAATGTCTACAAGAGGTGTTCAAACCTTCCCATTATAGAGGTTTTTATTATTTGCGTATAAATGTTGGTGTGCGTGTGTACGTCTATGTGTACGTCTATGTGTACGTCTATGTGTACGTCTATGTGTACGTCTATGTGTACGTCTATGTGTACGTCTATGTGTACGTCTATGTGTACGTCTATGTGTACGTCTATGTGTACGTCTATGTGTACGTCTATGTGTACGTCTATGTGTACGTCTATGTGTACGTCTATGTATACGTCTATGTGTACGTCTATGTGTACGTCTATGTATGTAAACTTTCTACTAAACTCGTTAGCTATATCCCTAATGTGTCATTTGCTTATATGTTACACAATACTATAGTATACTTATATCCTTAGTATATTAATATAAGCAGTATAACTATAGTTACGTGTATTGTATAGAGTCCTATAATATAGTATATCATAGTAGCTATATCCTAGGTTAGGGGAGAATGGGTTTTCATTAAATCAACATAATATAAGTTAATATCGCTTGCTAAATATAAATTTACGATGATTATTATATAATAATAGGATACATTTATCACATATAATATATTATATTTGTATATTATAATATAATAATACTGTAACAAAACTCATATAACTGATTATATGAGGTGTGTCATACTCAGTACTTAGTTAATATAATATAAATATCAATGTATAAAACGGAACTGGAGTTCGATATTATTATATATGCAATATTATTTATTCACACCATGAATCATTATTATATTAATATTAACAATATATAAGTAATGTCTAGAATTATATATATATATATATATATATATATATATTTATTTATTAAAGAATAGTTCATATATTCTATAGTTATATTATTTTAATATACATATTTAATATCACTTATACCTGTTATTTAAATCGTGATGATGATTCATAATTAATCAGTGAGTAATGTTCTATAGTTATGAACCATTATTCCATTCAGAAATAGTGAGATGTATTGATTTACCTATAATTATACGCCCACATAATATATGCACATTTATATATATATATATATATATATATATATATATGTGTGTGTGTGTGTATGTGTGTGTGTGTGTGTGTGTGTGTGTATGTGTTTGTGTGTGTGCGTGTGTGTAATATGTTACAATTGAATATATATTTAACACCTTAAATCATCATGCCATATACATTTTAAACAAATATATTTTGTAAACATATATACAATTTATATAAATAATCAAATATATAGAAATGTTGTATTATTTTCTTCATACTAAAAGGAAACAATGCATATTATATATTAATCTATAAGTACAAATACTCGTCATAGATAGTTATGCATACATAATGACTTATACTATCGGATATCATGTTATAATTTCTATCCAAGAGTTCAATAACAAATTATGACAATTAAAACTTTTATAATTAAAACAATTACAACTATAACTTATCTAAAATAAGGAAACTATTCCCACCTGCACTTGCCTACTAAACTATGGATACATTTACTGTTAATATAAATACTTACTAAGTGTCATAGCCTTTACTGTGTGATACAGAAAACTAGCTTACTTTACTATAATATATATATATATATATATATATATATATATATATATATGAATAGGCATATTTATAATAATATAACCATTGTAATTATAATTGTCGGTAATATAAATTCTTATATAAATTCCAATAGGATACATAGTTATGTTTCCTATTGGGGTACATATACAAACTAATGGGTGCTATTGAATAATGTATGTGTTATGCAATAGTAGATTGAATTCTCAGGCCAAATATATGCAATCAACACGGATTTTATTAATCACAAAATTGAACTTTGACTGAACTTAATAACTCCGATAACCTTAATAACTCCGTTAACCTTAATAACTCCGATAACCTTAATAACTCCGATATAGTTCGCATCGATATTAATATGAAGATCGATATCAAATTATCGACAACGAAACCACTAGTCGGAATTATATAATTAGGGTGCCTGGGATTCATTGAACCGGGTTTTAACAAGCATTCATGCATGACACGCCGGAAGTAGAGATTATTTAAAATTCTGTTCAGAGTTAATGCAGATGAAGTCAGAACACAATGGAGCTTACAATATGTGTATATTATATTTATATATTTATCCGCTTTACAATTACATGCATATTCTATAGAGATTATGACCCATGTCGAATGTTCTAGTGTTTGAACCGTTAGAGTGGTACTAAGGATATTTGGGTTAAACGCCCACAAAATGATATCCTACGCCTCACGAAGGCCGGGCCAACTAACCTAACCCACTACACTTACCCCGACTATAACTCAGCTCTATATCCTAACGGTTCCACGTTGTAACTGTACTAAAACAGGAGATCTCGTGCGTGTCTTCCTAACGAGGTCACCGAATATTAGATGTCATTCGTAGTATATACCACCCCGAGACTACGATACGCGGTAGCATTAGGATTACGTAATATAGCAGAACTAAATATACTATTTTATATGACACTACTTTAATTGTCCAGAATAAAATTCCTTAACTAATTGTATATATATATATTAATATATATATATATATATATATATATATATATATATATATATATTTATAACATCATAATAAAGATCAAATTTAACCTGCAATACTTGAACTGAAGGTTGTTCTCAATTACCTTATAAGGTATAAAGCATATATGCTATAAACAAGGTGTATGTTTACACATATATTGGCACCTATTCGTCTCTTTAAATATGTACAACATCTAAATTAGATATCATGTCATCTTAATAATTGCGTAATAAATAAATGGGACGTGTAATTATATCTGAAAACAAAATCAACGATAAATACAGATATTACCTGATAACTGTCAATCAAGTGATTAATGGGCTGTACTAAATAGAAATTGCCACGCCTACTTTAATACCTATTATATAGATTTATCTTTCCAATATATCCCAGAGAATTGAAGTTAAACATATATCTCAGAAAACAGCTCAATGATCTCGATGAGTGGTTGACTAACCAGTGGTGTGGGTAGACCAAGGGAGACTACACCACCTATACATCAAAAGCTAAAGTTAATACGTGTTTAATGGTTCAACTCCACGTGAGGTCTGCACTATATCAAACTCAATAGTTGCTAAAGCTACTTCGTAGGGTTGGATGTGGGATGATATAAAGAGCCCATAGTACAGCTAGTACGGTTAAATAAATGAACCCCCGTCTTTACAGAACCACTTAATTGCGGTCCATGGCGTTATCTATTTAGTGGATTCCACCTCACGAAGTGAATTATGCAAGTCCATTCATAGAGTAGAGATACTGTTATCTCATATTAGCCAATTAATGATTTATACCTAACTTCAATTTATTTCTTCTTTTATAAAATATTATTTGGGAATATACAGGAATCGTTGTAACTTTTTACAATTAATAACTGACAATGAATAATTGACATTAACAATGGATACCTAAATACGAATAACTCACAATAACAATGAATACATGCCAACAATAATGAATAACTGGCAATAACTATGAAATACTTACAATAATAATGAATAACTAATAGACCAACAATGAGTAACTAATTATTAATGAATACCTGATAATGAATTCATATCCTCATTAATTAGAGTTTATCAACTTGAAATTATCCCATCTGTATTACCTCGAGTAAGCTAATTGTATATATATATATATATATATATATAATAAAGTATGCAATTTATAGTATACTACATTAACATAGCTACACACGATGATTCTCTAAATTAGAAGGTAATATAAAACTATTGTAATGTCTATTTATTGAATACGTAGTGAAATAACATTACTACCTATGGGTAGCTATGCTCATTATAAATGTATAGTATAATGTTAATAGAAGTCTAGTAACCTCGGCTAAGGGTTGCCTATTCACTCCGTTGTATCATGGCATCACTATTTTTACTAAAGTATAAAACGAGTTGATTACAACCTCCCAAGGGAATTAAGCAGATGTTGATCTTCAGTAGGTTTAATTTGCTGTCGGGTTCTCCATATAAGTGTAAGGGTGTAAGGTAGTGAGTCCATTTGTACACAAGTCTATATACTCTATATTTGACAACGTTTACTATACCGCTTTTCTGCTAAGAGTGTTTGGAGAGTATTAAAAGTAGAGGTGGTAGTAGTAGTGGTAGAGGTAGTAGTAGTAGTAGTAGTAGTGGTAGAGTAGTAGTAGTAGTAGTAGTAGTAGTAGTAGTAGTAGTAGTAGTAGTAGTAGTAGTAGTAGTAGTAGTAGTAGTAGTAGTAGTAGTAGTAGTAGTAGTAGTAGTAGTAGTAGTAGTAGTAGTAGTAGTAGTAGTAGTAGTAGTAGTAGTAGTAGTAGTAGTAGTAGTAGTAGTAGTAGTAGTAGTAGTAGTAGTAGTAGTAGTAGAATTAGTAGTAGAATTAGTAGTAGCAGCAGCAGCAGCAACAGCAGCAGCAGCAGCAGCAGCAGCAGCAGCAGCAGCAGTAGTAGCAGCAGCAGCAGTAGCAGCAGCAGCAGCAGCAGTAGTAGTAGTAGTAGTAGTAGTAGTAGTAGTAGTAGTAGTAGTAGTAGTAGTAGTAGTAGTAGTAGTAGTAGTAGTAGTAGTAGTAGTAGCAGCAGCAGCAGTAGTAGCAGTAGTAGTAGTAGTAGTAGTAGTAGTAGTAGTAGTAGTAGTAGTAGTAGTAGTAGTAGTAGTAGTAGTAGTAGTAGTAGTAGTAGTAGTAGTAGTAGTAGTAGTAGTAGTAGTAGTAGGGAAATGATAGTAATGGTCGAGTGAGATTGGGGTATGTTATAATTATAAAAACTAAACTACTGATAACTATAACATAAATACAATTATATCTTGATATAGTTGTAGTGTTTAATAGAATACTATGTGTAGCCTTTAATCTAATATGAAATATATATTATATAATCTATGCCTAAACACGTCGCAGTAATCACGGAGATTACGTAATATTCTTGACCGTTGGTTTCCCGGGAGATTTACATCTATGGCATTACCTCGTAGACACGTTCATCAAAGTGCCGATTACCGGTACGCCTATCTCTATTTCCCATTGTTCCTTTTATACTCATCGTTATTAAGAATAAACAAACTACGGTAAATGAGTCACTTTGTCCAAATATATCAGCTATGTTGTGATTGCCATATGTCTACAATTCACATATTATATATATTATATATATATACATATATATATACATATATATATATATAATATATATATATATATATTGTATGCACCATTATAAACGTTTAAAAGTCAAGAAGGGTGGCCGTCAAATTTACATTGTTATTATTATATATATACATTATATATAATGTAGGTTTTTCCGATGATATCAATAATACCAGACAAATGGTTAAAATGTATTTATAATTTTAAATAAAATAATAAATAACTAATACACAGATGGTATATTATATTACAATCAATTCTATTGAAAGATATACTATATAGTTTTTAAATTACAGAATACATTCAGACCTCAGGTTTATGATTATGTAAATGCAATGTAAATAACATATGTTTCAAATGATGAAAACTGTAATATATTATTATATCAGAGATTAGTGTATTAATATAAAACCTAAATTATAACGGTATATTATACACTGTATAATATACAGTCTAGATTAGTTGGCATAGTGTTGGTAGGCACGCATATTATAGTAGGTATTACTCGTCATATGTGCTGTGATCTGCTAAATGACATATGCTGTATGTAATATTGCATTAGTACTATATATATTGTCAAATTACATAGTATCGCATCTCTTTATATATTGATTGTATTAAAGTAATCGATATATATAGTTCAAAGTAATTACATTTAAAAATATAATTATAATTATATACTAAAAGAATATACGTATATTTATATATTAATTAATATCTTTGCCTATCTTACTTATTGTTAAACATACTATAGTTTCGTATGTGTTTATATATATACATATATACATATATATATATATATATATATATATATATATATATATATAAATATACATTATACGTACTTTGTTATACTACGATATCGATAAAAATCAATACACACTATTAAACATGTGAAGAATGAGATATTGGATGTGCAATTTATAATATGATGTATACATTATATAACTAAATTTAGTATTATAAATTATAATATTAGGTTGCGAAATATTTTTAATATGACTAAATTGAAACACCCACCCACACATATACCCATATATACATGCATATATATATATATATATATATATATATATATATATATATATATATATATATATTATTTGTATTACATTAAGATACGCACATATTACTTCACTGTGCAAATACCGCTAATACTAGTACTGTATACTTTACATATAATAACAGTAATATATAATATACTATATTATATAATATACTATACTATATTATATATTACCTATGATAATGAAAGTTCATCAACATTTTAAATAATCAAAGTTAGTATTGAATAAAAAAACTATTTAATGAATTTTATTCAAATACTATCTAATACATTCTCCGTGTGTTGGCCATTCTTATAAATGGTTTATTTTGCTAATGTATAATTCAACTATATACACATATTAAAGGTTTACTATCAATTGATATTAAGATGCAGATAGTATAATTAAAATATATTATAATTACGTTATAATGTAAAATGAACTGATTACATTATAAATTTATAATGATGCAACATTATTTATTATAAATGCATTTATATAAAATATAAATACACCAACTCCTGATAAAATCAGAAACACAGTTGAATATTAAAATAAGTTATTGTCTAAACTATTATAAATATTTGTATATTTTTGTTAGATCGCAAGTATTCTATCATCTAAATGTGGGGAAGTAATCCTTAAACCACTATTCAAACTTTAGATTCAAGTTTTACATTCCTTAGGAGAACGAACCCTCGAAAACACAATACTTACATTGTTATTTCATTTTAATATAATCCGCGGTCCTATTACCTATCGAATTACTTCGTTAACTAAGTTTAATGCTATAGCACTATAGTGCACAATTAGATATAGGCAATTTAATACTATTTCATAGTATTTATAACGTACTTAATGATATAATTACTGATAACAAATAATTGTATTTTAAGATTAATCCCATATCTGATACGACCATAAGTATAATAGTAATGTAAGCTATGTATAGATGTATAATATACATTGTATATACCCTTTTAAATATACAGATATTTTTTAATTGTTATCTGAAATATTTTATTATATATATTGAGTTAGATTTACTGAACTATATTATATATATACTATGATATTCTTATAAATTAATATATCAATAGTGTATGATTAAATTAAAACACATGGTATAGATTAATATATATATATATGAATAGTATGCTAGTTACATAAATAAATAACTGAGACAAGGAAAACTATCATTATTATTTTTATGTATTTATTGAAATCTTAGGATATATAAAAACAAGCTAAAAACGATAATTCTATATACTAGTGTTTCTACTTATTGATTGACCTCAGTTATGATGTAATTAAACATTGTATTATATAATATAATAAGGTCATCTATTATGGTAATATACATATCGGAACTTGCTTAATAGCTTGATTTAATGAAATTACGTATAATATATGATAGTAATGCATTAAACAGAAGATAATAATGCATTCAAAATTAATGATGATGATACGTGGATATACATCTGACCTTTGACCTCTTAAATCCATAACACATGCCATTTTCACTTTATGCATACGTTAGAATTGTGTTGCGCATACATATAGTTTAGTTCATTAAAAATATGAATACCAAACCTTATAAGGTATATTAAAACCAAACCCATTAATTTAAGTACAATCCAAGCATACGTCAGTTAAAATGTATAAAACTTCGAGTTGTTTGTTTCCACTTGGATATAACAAACGCTAGCATTGTGTACGCCAGGTCGTGTAACCTATATGACATAGAATAACGTGTAGTAGAGTATATACTCTCTGCTATATCATGTAGTGTGTAATATGGATTTTAAAGCGGTATTCCAATTAGCGATATCGTAAATGATGTTCCCTGTGTGTTTTCTGACGAGAAATGAACTGGTTATAAAAAAGCAAACCAAAACAATAATGAATGTACGTCAGTGTTCAGCTGGTGTAATGGATACGTTGCATATTATACATATGTATGTATTATGACATATGTGTGTGGGCTGTGTATTATCTGTTCATATCGGATATTGTATATGTAAACTTACAACATTGAGGTATTTATTGTAAATAATCTTAAAGTTAGTTTCATCTTAAAGTTTGGACATAAATAGAGCTATAAATAGAGTTTTAAATAAGTATTTGTAATGAATTTAAAATTATAATATTACTTTAGTAATTATTCCAAGGTAAAATAATGTTAATCAATTAATAGTGTACACAAATAATATACTTATAAAATGTTTAATTAACGAATGACATTTTTTGATACACATGATTTAATTCATTATGGTGGAATTTATTTGAAAAGGAATAATAATAGTTTGAATATCTACATTATACAATAATATATGGTGTAAACTTACATATGAGAAAGAATGAACTGAAAATAAATCTACTCTCATATATTATATATACACAACAACGATATATCATATGTAGAGTTATGCAATCACAGCCCCGTGTTAAAGAAATGGGAAACATGATATTTAAAATAAAGTATAAGATAAGTATATATATGCTTATTTATTGTATTTCTGTAATATCAAATCCATGGTTATATATTATGTTATAAAGGGGCGTAGAACATTAATTAGGAAGCTATATAGATAGCTATTCGGATAAATATTTAGAGAGATATTCTGAAATATAAATAAAAAGTTATTTAATTGATATTATTTAGATATTTAGAAAGATATTTTGAATTATATTAAGAAATATATTTATAAAACTATTTAAAAAATTATTGAGACATATATAAATATATAAATTTTTATATATATATAGTTACATGTAGTTATTTAAAACTAAAGTTATTGTTTAGAAATATATTTTAAAAGCTATTTTATATGTATTTGTTATGGATAATTAGTTAGATATTTAGATTATATAATATGACAAAACATAATATTGGTATACAGATGAATCGGTTTTGTTTAAATGATAATTATTTTTTTACAACTTCGAATTATAAGAATTTAAAATTAAAATATGTGATTAAAAAAAATCAAAAACTAGATATAAACAAGTACTATATCGAATGGTACGTTCGGGCAATTGAATTCTAGTGATTATTAATGAATAATTGCAATGCTAGGTAGTGACATTGTTATGGATAAATGAATAATGTCTAAGTGCCAGATAAGGGCGAGTGTCGAATGTAGGCAATGCGGGTATTGACAATAAAGGCATTCTCTTGTTCGCCTATCAATTGTTTACGGATGTATGCATATATGAATTTATTCTAATATCGAGGCTTTGTTTCCCATAAAATCATCTTATTTCAAATTAATAACTTAAAAGAGGTAAAGGTAAACTTCATTGTAAGGCTTGTATTGTATATTAGTTGTATAATGTAATTCGTTACAAAATATAATACAGTATGGGTGGATGTTAATTTAAAGTAATATATATATATATATATATATATATATATATATATATATATATATAGAGCATATACGTGATACATTATCGGTTTCCCTATACATATTTTATTGGAATAATAATGGACATCGTACTAATTTACGACATCAATTACAGAAAAGTCACACGATTAATCTGAAACCCAATATTACATTGATTGTGCAAATAAAGCTACGCATTGCCTACTTTGTTGCCTTGTGAACGAATTATATGTTTATTATTTTAGACTGCTTTCCCATCTATACACCGGTCTAGTCTAATATCAAATATATAAATATAGTTTTTGCTAATGTATCAATGTATTTAGAATGTTCTCATTAATCATATTAAACACCCTTATTTCTTTAGCAACTTCGACTATTGTGATCAATTACAATGTATGATTCTAGGGCTAACGGGGCCTACTTACCCTGGGATAAATGCGGTGGGACTGCATTCGCTACTCTAGTTATTTCAACTTCGTCCATTAAAGTATATGACAAAGTCCAGATTAAGAAAATAAACAAATCTCGCCCCTCGGTTATCCCCACAAGTTGGAAACATCATCTGTAGCGGAAAATCGAGATTTACCACTTACCTTAAGAATTATATAAAACAATCTACTCACTCGGTTATGAGAATAAGTGCTGGTGGTAAATAAACAATTCAACAATAAACCCTAGAATAATGTATATGAATACAAATTAAAATAACTTCACTATCAAACTGAGTATTTGAGAATTATTTTAATATCTATATAATTAAGAGATTTTTTGAGTATGCATTATATATGCATTGAATTATTATATTATATAATATTCATGTTTATATATATATATATATATATATATATATATATATATTTATATATATACAAAGATCTGCGAGACGAAGCAAGACATCGCTAGAAAAAGGGTTAATAAATAGATTTACTATAGTAATATATTTATATGTATATACCTATTTATTAAGTTATGTATATATTTTTGTAATACTCAGCTGATGTATTTATATATATTTGCATTATACTCAACTGGAGCACCAGTTGAGTATAAATAAATAGTACTATATCTGATGATTAATTACAAATAATATTTCATATACGCTATACGTAATACAGCCTTTGCGAAGGTTCATATGTATAGGAATCGACACAATACGCACATTATAGTTTATACTACCTATTTTATATATTAGAGTGTGTATTATATAGTATACATCGTGCATTCGCACGAATACGATAAGTCCCCGGCGTCATATCCTATGACTACACGCCGGTTGACCACTAGTGACCACAACGGTGCGATAGGCCTTCGAAGTTGCATCTATTCACCGTAACTAATCCATTTCTCTGGGATGTCCGGCGACTCCTTTTAACGGTAGCAATTCACCTACTCTAGACTATCATTGACCGCGCTTAAGCCACGCCCACATCGCCTCCATCACCGCCGCCGATGACAGGTGTTAATTACTCGGAGGTACACAATGGCCGACGTGGTGTGCCGAGGCCCTACGGTGATGCAATAGCCCCTATTACGAAATTACATACGGTAAATTGTCGTCCCAGCATTGTAAAACCACCATTGTAAAAACTAAAATGTATTTATTGTAATTGTAATTGTTTGTAAATTGTACAAACCAAAACGAGCATTCTAAAACCATCCGTAGTTTTTACGAAACATATTTATATGTATATTAGTACATATAAATATGTAGTATATACATTAGTAGGTACTATTATTTGTAATATATATTGTGTGTATACGATTTGTATATTAAATGGTTAAACATTTTCAGCTGTTATTTTAATATCATATTCTGTATAAATATATAATTATATATTCGATGTTAAATTCACTTCAGTTCATAAGAAATAATATACTATAATATTATATTATAGTAACTAGTAACTATTATTAATCATAGCTAAGAAACACAGTATTCATAAAGTAAATTGTGTTTATTAAAAATGTTAAACTGATATAATTATCATGTATTGCTTTTAATTCCAATTACCTCATTACATAAGTTTAGGTTTACTGGGGTCAGTCGATAATTAGTTGTTTTCTCATAATTTTTAATTGGGTCCTTTTGACCATATCGGTCACGCGACTACAATGATAAGCAACCCCGGATATAAATCCCCATTGTGGATTGCAGGGCATCGCATTCATCTTTATAATCATCAAATCAACAAATAAGGATTTAAATATATCCGCCCTCTCTAAAAACTTACAAGTTTGAAATTGAAATCAGTGTTTCTGAATCACATACATACATACACGCACGAACACACACGTACACATACATACCCAATTACACACATACCCTCGCACACCCATACACACACGCACATATATATATATATACAATTGTGGGTGAGTATATATACTTATTATATTAACTAATACATATATTAACTAATTAACTTGACTTCACATAGTAATGTAGGCTCAATATTATAATCAGAATAATACCAATTCTATGGTCACATGTAATAGTAAAAGTACAGTGTAAACGTACGTCGCACACCCCTCTATCCTCGGGGATATAGGGGGTCTACAAATATTAAAGCTTTGTGTTGCAGAATGAACTGGTAAGCTATTAAGTTCCCTGTGATATAACCGGATGCCCAGATAATATTTAGGCATATGCATATTACCCTTAGGCCCAACGTTAAGATGCAACGTTTCTACAATAAGAAACTGCCACAATGTCATATATACCGAGGTAATCATATAGTAAGCTTGGTTAAAGGCACTTAAACCTAGGTAAAAACTAAGGTCTCCAAAGACCAACTCCTACTTTAATCTTACACAACAATTACCCACCATGCAAATATCATGTATGTCTATTTAAGGCGCTATAATAAGATCTTAATGGATATGACATCAATATCATACACTAAGACCCAAGACCTAAGTTACTATATTAGGTACTAAGGTCTGTATAAATTTTTCAAAAAAGTATCCACATTAATATATTCTTATTTTTAATCTACAAAAATCAATTATTATTTTTAAATTCTTTATATTTAATAATAATAATAATAATAATAATATAGTACTTCTACTAATTCACTAATACAACTTGTAAGGAAGTTAAATTGTTTTATTTATCTTATTAAATAATCGATATTTTTTCTTGTTTACACAATTTTATTTTCTATTTTTTTTACACACATTCGATAATAGCTTTAAAAGACATGATTCACTTACCTATATTATTTAATAATAATAATAATAACACTAATACTTAATTATAATAATATGTAATACTTATTCTGTAATATCATCGGTATTGCAAACACCATAAAGTACATATATTACGCAATACGTGGTGTTATTATGAATGCAATCTCATTATAGCTATATCTCTCTATACGAATGCGACATATCGATTAACCTTCTCCGTCAATCTACTCGTGGCCGTGTAATATCTACTATATAGTGTCATCTAACCTCTGCGTCGTGCTTATGGCGGTGATGTAAGTAGGTCGGAGTAGAATGAATGTAAATCCGTGTAGGTAGTGCGAACTACGATACGTGCGAAATGGTATATGACAATTCGTCGAATGATGAAGACACGAGGCGATTTCATGAACACGTGCCTAGATATCACAATGGGCGTGTCATGGTGATGTGGGCGAGGCGCAAATGTCATATTGGGCGTAGTTTACATCGATGTTAGATTTAATCCCGCGTTATCAATTTATAAATGTATACAGTTGTATTAGATAATGTATAAAATTGTATAAAATATTGGAACTAATTGTATGCATATATTATATGTGAATTCATATATATATGCATGTTTATAAATATATATATAGTTATATATATATATATATATATATATATATATATATATATATATGTGTGTGTGTGTGTGTGTGTGTGTGTGTGTGTGTGTGTGTGTGTATGTGTGTGTATATATACAACTAATTCAGAAAGTTTAATCCGCATTTTAATATTCTATACGAGATTAAAAATATAAAATTGTTGTTAATGACTTTTAGAGATAAAGTGTTCCGAGCTTATTGTCTACATCCACAGAATGTTATAGAAATATGTAGGTATACTTACGAACGCTTATATTAAGAGTGTGATAAGATAACATAATACTTTTTTTAATGGGGCTAAGAGAACTTTATTGACCAGTTAATAGTCAGTAAATGTTTTCCATTGAAGTCATACATTTTCACAATAATTATATCTATATATAATATATATTAATATATATATATATATATACATATCATATTGTATTGTATTTAAATGTTGGTACTAAAATCCAGAGAAGAAATAGAAGTTAAGAAGTTTCAGAGAAATTGAACCTGAATGTAATGTAGGTATGTTCCAATGTTTACACTTTTAATGAATATTAAAATAAATTAAATTGGATAAGGTTATTAAAGAGGTTAAATTGAATAAAATAAACATCAAACATATTCATCATTTAAAAATAAATAATAATAATATATATAAATTAAAAGTTAATATCATTGTAATATGTAAAAAGACTTTTTAATTTATATTTGTAATAAAATGTAATTATTAAAAGAACTCTAGAAATAAAATATTTTGAAAACAAAATAATAAAAATATCAAGACCAAAACAATGTTAAAAACTAATACAATGTATTATTAAATGGTACACAAATTATCTTAACAATGTATATATATATATATATAATAACAATGTATATTTGATATTTTTTCTATTGATAAAAATGATGTTAAATTGATGAATTTTTTTAAATTATTTAATAATGTAGAAAGTTATTTTAACTGAAAACACTGTTTACCAGAAGTATAAATAATTATATTATTCAAAACTCAAATACAATTATATGTAGGCAGTCGTTTTTATACAGTTAACCATGGAACACATTTGATGGTGGTAGCAAATCTATAAATAATATTACATATTTTCGAAAAACACGTAATTTCATCAATACAGCAATTTTTAAGAACTTTGTATCCTATATAAATTCAACAAAACTATTAACTACTCTTATATTATATTGTATGAATATGAAAAAATCAAATATAATAAAATAATAAAAGTACGTGAAAACTGTAATATGTTAATGTTTTTGTTTATAAATTTTGAAATAACATTATTTCCTAAATAATTGTTTCCAGTTTATAACCTAAATGTAAACACCTAAATATGTACAATGATTAATTTCATCGAGGATTATGAAAATAATTGAAACTTTAATATGTGATCTATAATAAACTTATATATAATTTGTTATCTGTATTGTAAATTTAAACCATTTATTAATGTTGTTTAATTCGTGTTTAATATGTGTATCTTTTGAATTTACTAAATTATTAATTTAATTACTATTAATAATCATCTATCATAAATTAAATATTTATAACTGATTAATAATTTGTTAAATTAAAAAGTAATTGTATCGAATTGAATGTAAAATAATTATTTGATAATTTTTGAAGTTTTGAAGTCTGCAAAATTGGAAGGTGATTGTTAATATTGTGAATATCACTTTTTTATATAAAAGTAATATCTTAAATATGTTTAAAAGATGGAAAAACCTGTTACAAGTGATAAATTAATAAGATATTTCAATATTTTATATTTTAATTGAAATATACACTTAGTTATAACTCGTTGATAATCCAAAAATGTCTTATTAAATAATATTCATTAATATGGCTTACATAAAATAACTATATATAATTTATAATAATCATTTGAATCATATTTCTCGATTTTGAAATAAAAAAAATTTCTAATATTTTAAAATTGAGTAAATTTATTACAAATATTAATAAGATATGAACAAATTTCATAATAAAATTTAATTCTCAAAGAAGCGTTGGATTTGATTTGATTTAGATTATTCAATATTTTCAAATTATTTTTGGAATCTGTATTATCAATATATATATATATATATATTAAGATAATACCGATTTCAATAATAATTTAGAAACCAATATAGAAGAAAAGTAGCACCAGAGTAATCGTTATATCGTATATGCAATTAAAGTTATTTACATGAATAACTTCCTTAACTAATAGAAATATTAATTATCTACTATTACGAATATGCAATATACAATTATCAAATATACTACATTGTAGAATATGTGATAGTAATTAGATTATATTTCATTATAAAAGTTCCAGTTTCTGAAAATAGGGGTAGTTTCCTTACTATATATATATTTACAACCTGCTTTCCACCAACATTTAAAATATTAGTTTAATGTTAGTTTTTGATATATATATACAAGAATAGTATTTACAACACTCATTCCAAATACATGCGCGTGTCGTTCGGGATGCACACACACGTATACATGTAAAACTTGCATTTAATTTAAAAGTGTTTATTTGTACAGTTATTATGAACGGAAATACACGTTATAGAATAAAGTTAATTAATAAAACAACATCCGCTTGTTATTCACAAGGTGCAGTAATTATGTCTTAGACCAGCTGTATATTTTCGTCAGTGGTCACGGATCTTGGGTCAGAGAGGGAATACGATGTATAGTGTACAAATTACACTGTATGTAGTCTACGATATACACTATACAGTGTACATTGTATATCGCACACTATATACAGTATATATACTGTACATTGCACACTGACAACTGATCATTGACAGTGTATATATTACGCTGTATAGCGGGTTACTAGTTGTAAACTATACACAGTATGTATACACTGTATATACACTTTGTATACTTGGTATACATTTTGTATATTATATTATACACATTAGATATTCAGTAGCGAGTATATATATATATATATATATATATTTATATATATATATATATATATATATATACATATATGTGTGTGTGTCTGTGTGTGACTTTGACCAGAGTATTCACTATGGTAAAGTAATTACTGGATACACAAAATTAGCTTATAGGAGTTTACTATATTTGTAAAAGTAATCCGAGATATTCCAACGGTTATAAGTATATTCGTCTGAGCGAAGTAGGCGGTCAGTTGACCGCCTACAATATAAAGGATGGGAGGATATGCCAATCTATTGGTCAATACCGTGGTCCGTGATAATAAACTAGACGGTTTCTTCACACACCGGAACAACTAATTATCTCCCATTTTGTTTATGTATCGTCTCCTAGTTTTTCCAGTGTTAATGTTTTCAACACTACCGTATGTAGTCATATTTGAGAATATATTTGACTTTAGCTGTAGACGACTCTATAGAGTTTCTAGGCTATAGCCTAGAAATATCTACTGTCAAGAAATCTACAATATGAATGTTGACCATTTATAATAATTATTATTAATTTAGTGATTGGATAAATCTAATGATTTATATTATTTCAATTTGATAGAATTAATTATTAACCTAATTATATATATTTTACAATAATAATTAAATTAAATTATTATTTCTATTCGCAAATTATATTTTAGTTTTTCTAGAAACTTCAACAAACTAAATTTTATTATTATTCAATTAATAATTCAATTTAAATCATAAAATGACAAATGAAACGTGAAAGTAGCATCTACAATACACAGATACACACATACACACACACCAACGCACGCACACACGAACATACACAGACACACGCACATACATACACAGACACACACCCACATACACATACACACGCACATACACACACACACACACACACACACACACATACACATACACACATACACAGACACACACACACACAAACACAAACACACACACACATACATACACACAGACATAACAACATATAACCAGACACACACACACACACATATAGACACACACACACATATACACACACACAAACACATACACACACAAACACACACACATACACACACATAAACACACACACACACACATACATACATACACATACACACACATATCTACACAAATACAGACATATAAACAGACACACATACACACACACAGACACACACCCATACACACACGTATAGACACACACACAGATAGACAAACACACAGACACATACACACACAGAGAGACACACACATACACACACACATACACACAGAGAGACACACACACATACACACACACACTTGTATTAAGTACAAAGTAACCTGAAAACGACTACTTCTCAGGTTAAAATTTCTTTTATTGTATTAACCTATATACTAAACTAGTCAAATGGAATGCATCATCACATCTATGAATTATTATATGTCATAACACTAAATGCAATTTTAAATGCGTTAATGCGAATTTTCTTTGTAATACATACACACACACCCGCATACACACACACATGTAATGTATATATATATATATATATATATATCTTTCGAATATAAATGAGAAATCTTAAAAATTAAAAATATACAAATCATAAAAATAATTCGGCTTTAATTTGAAAAATGTATAAAATTGAATTTCGTAATTTATAAATTATAAAACATTATGTGAATATATATAAAAGTGTTGATATAACACTTTTATATATATCCACATAGTGTACTCAATATATTTTAATATACTAAATATTTTAATTAACCCTTTACTTCCCAACGGTCGATGTTGAAATATTTATTTTAAAATGCTTATAACTCAATAAATACTTATCCGAATATTAAATCATAAACACATATTGATAGATAATTTATTTATCTATTATAATGAATAAAAACACAAATAGCTATATATGTTATTTATATTGCTATTACAAAAAAAAAAGGTATCAGTAAAAATATTTATTTGGATTTCGAAAATGTTCATCATGTTTATTATAATTAAATATTGTAATTAAAATGTTTAATTTAAAAATATTTAAAAATATACATTGTATTTTAAATTTGTTTATTTACAATTTCAATATGATAACATAAGGAATTAAATTATCAATATTTATTAATTATTAAAATTATAAGCCTTAAATTTAAAAAATGACATATTATAAGTATGATTTTTAATATATAATAATATTATGATTTTACATTGAATTTATATTATTTTTTAATATAAGGAAATATTATTTATGAATATAAATATTCAATAATATAAATTCAGATATATTTTTAATTTGGCGCCATTGTATTTAAATAAACAATATGTTTCAGTTTTTTAAAATTTTGACCATCATTTCACTTTTATATTTTCGACATGTTAGACTATTATTACGATGATGAATTGCAGCTTATTTTAGAAGTCGACGATATATAAAGTGATAGCGATATATCACTAGAAGAAGTAGTTAATATAATAATGTATTAAATTATAATTGATTGTTATCTAATATAATATTTGTAGGAATATTACAAATTAAAAAAAAATAATAATTTATAAATATTACAATTCTGATTAGATTTACTATAATTCTATAATAATTATGCACATATTTAATATATATATAAATTTATATATATACTTGAATATACAATAAAACTATTGTCATTAATATTAAAATTTTAAAATAGTTAATACAATTGAAAATAGATTGAAATGTTACAAATAAGAATTGTTGATTTATTTACAAATAGTTAGGATTTGATTCCTTGGTATATTATATAAATTTGATTATTATAAACTTTTATTTTTACAATTCAATATATATTTTCATTACAGATTGAGTCGGATGATTCTTTTACAGTATCCGATAATGAATATTTATGTAAAAAAAGTGAATCTTCGCATCCTTCAAAATATATATAAATTTCTTCAATTAATCTAAATAATATAACCCATACTAGAAATACAACCTTTACCTCAAATACTGGACTAACAGATTTATTTAACCGATTTCTTTTTAAAAAATTTTACCAAAAATATGATAAGTTCATAATAGAATCAACAAATGAATATGCGATACTAATAAAATCTTCATTTACTACTTCTTTCTCTGAAATAATCTTTTTTTTTTTACTCTTTTTAAGTTTTATGCTTTATGTGATTCTGCTACAGGATATTGTCTTAAACTTAAAATATATACTGGTAGAGATATTACTTTTGATAAAACATTACCATATAATTATTCTATTGTTATGGATCTTATTTCTCCAAATTATTTATATAATAACCATAAATTATATACCGACAACTATTATACTTAATTTAAGCTTGCAACAGATCTGAATAAAAAGAAAACAAATTTAATCGGAACTATAAAAAAGAATGTAGATGTGTGTCCGACATAATGAGCCAGAAGATAAATATCGGAGAAAGCATTAAAATTGTCAATTCTGATGGAATTGTAGTATACAGGTTTGAAATTTAATCTATATAAAATATTCTATATGCATTGAATATGAATAAGTATCGTATTTAGATATTCTATATTGATTGTCTTAAAATATAAATTTTAATGATCAATATGACAACATTATTTTGGATGTATAAAATTTATAATTTTAGATGGAAAGAAAAAAAGGATGTCCATATATTATCGACTTGGGGCGACGTCAAAGATCCAAATGTGAAGAGCAGATTTAATGAAGAAACAAAGAGAAAACCGAACATGATTATAAACTACAATAAGATGTGGAGTTGATAAATTAGATAAATTTAGGAGTTATTACGATGTGGCTGGTAAAAAATTCTGGAGATATATTTTTTATATTTATTTTAATATTGCTATTATTAATTCTTTTATTTGATTCAAAAAAATCAAAATCAATCCACGCATGCTATTCTTTATTATATTATAAAAATGCCTTATTACATGCCTTTATTGACCCTTACTCCAAATTCGTATCCATTTCTATTCCAATTGTAAAATCCGATTCATTTATCAGGGTAGTAACTACTGATTTGTACTGGGCCATAGAGTAGTTGTATATAGTAGTAAAATATGTGTTTATTGTCGAGATGTATTACAATTTGTACAGAGAACTTCATAGTGATGTTGTTATAAAGAAAGACAGTGTTTTAAATTGTATCATGCTTAATTGTAATTTTATATTTCACTTGGATATATTAAATCGCAATAAAATATTTAACAAATATATAGATTTTTAGTTTTATATAACATTTTTTTAAAAAATATTCTATAAAATATATTTAATTAATTAAAATAATTATTCTAATATTCATTTATATATCTTATTTATGTATAACGTAAGTTTTACTATTAATATAATAGCATACAATATTTAACAGATCAACAGATTATTATTGGTAATTTTTTTTATAATAACATTTTTTTTTAATATTTTATAAAATTAAAATTAATAAAATATATTTAATTAATTATTATAATGACAAGTTTATACTATTAATTAATATATCTTATTCAAGTGTAACCCAAGTTGTAATATTAATAATAGCACATTTATATTGGTAAATAGTTATTTTAATAGTATTAATTATTCTAATAATTAAAAAATGATTTGGATAATTTCTAAAATATAAATTATCTTAACTTTTTTAATAACAATTATTTACAAATACAATTAATATATAAAAGTTAGACTATTGTATTACCTATGTAATGGTATAAAAAATTATAATTAGTTAATTTATTAATATTATATACATTATATATATTATTCAGTATAAAATATATATATTATTTTTTATTAAATCAGTAATATTTAATTAGTAATTAACTATACATCATTAATATGAATTTCATTAAAAAGATAATTAAATTATCTTTAAAAATATGATAACTTATAATTATCGATTATTATTATTTGATAATGTAAAAGTATGTTATGTGAGTAATAGTATAAATTTATAATAACTAAAAAAATCGCTGGGGAAAAATAGCGCATACTTTTGAAAAATCCGCGGGAGGTAAAGGGTTAAGTAACATTCTCAATAAGTAATCTTATATAGATAATAGATAAACGAATGAATAATGAATTAGAAGCACATTTTACAAATATATTTTATAAATATAAATATAGTCGCTTACATTAAATTGATATGACGAATCTTTATTTTCGATTTTAAATACATCACATAATTGATATGGATTAAATATTATTTTTAGATTTAAAATCAAGATTAAGTTATTAGTAAATTATATTTATAAGTTATATACAGTTAAATAGCTGTATAATTTCTTATATTAATAGCAATTATTTTTAAACAAATTTTAAATAAATAATTATACATATATTATTTGATATTCATCAAAATAACATTGTGACATTAAATATGCGGATACACTAGAATAACAAACACAAGAACAGCCAAGTTAGAATAATTAGATTATTTCTAGTGATATGGATATAATTGATAATAATAATTATCAATACGAAAAAACTAAATTTAATGAAAATATTCTGTAACTATCTTAATTACTAACATTATATTAATTTACAAAAAAACATGAGGAGAACACCTATTTACTTCCATATAATAATTCCATGTTTTTATGAGCTTCACCCTAAGGATGTTCTTAGAAAAATTAAATTATAAGACTAATAGTAAAACATAAATGTAAACCTTTTGGATTTTCTATCAATGTTAAAATACGAAAATATTATATTATGTCAAATTTAATATAACTATTCCTAAACTAGATAATTAAATATTTAATAACATATTGATGCATTACGAAAATAAAATACTTTTACTACTAAATAAAATACTTTTAATTAATAATTAATTTATAATCAGACATTAACACTTTTCTTCCCTTAATAAACCCGTTATTGAGAATAAAATTGACAGACAGTGAAAATGGGCATCACATGTATTATCATCACCTTCTTCAAAACAGAGTGTGTATATTCAATATAATAAGCAAATTAATTTGTATTTCTAATTATCATTTTGTATCAATTCATATATCAATTCTATTATTTCGTGTATTTATAAAATATAGTTATATATATACATTGATACATAGATTGTTTACTACATTAATTAATTTTTATAATGTAATCAATAATGTGGTGAACTTTAAATTAGTTATATAATATATATATATATATATTTCTATATTCATATATGTAGAGTATTATACCAATTCAAATTATAAGTAAATATATATTTAAATTACATAATTAAGTTAATATACAATAAATCTAAGAGTTTACTTTATAATTATAAATATCTTTGATAGTTAATAAATACTAAATTGTAAATATTTATATTTTTAATTTAAAATTTATTAAATTATGACACAAGTTGGAGAATTACAAGATGTTGCAGAAAAACGAAGAGAACGATTAAAAGCTCTACGAGGAAATGAAAAGGGAAATAATGAACAGAGAAAAGATGAAAGTGTAAATTCATTACCGAAGTTAGTTTTATCGCATGCATGAAATGATTTATAAATAATTATTAAATTATAATTTGATAAAACGTTGTGAACTTAATATATCCAGTATATGGTGTTCACTTATCATAACCGCCATGTGTTGCATACTTAATATATACTGCATATACTATGCACTAAAATGTTTATTATCGCATACCTAATTAAACTTAGAATAGTATAAAACCGTTAATTGTGTATTACTGGAATACGATACACACATGTAGAAGTATCCATGTTAACATAAAATACTTGCAGTTATAAAATAAATATTCTGATTCTTTACAGTGAAAAGATCAATTGTAGGTTATAATGAGATATTTAATTTTGTTTATAAATTGTTACAAAACATAATATATGTTAAATAATATATCCATTGTATTTGTAGAAATAGTTATTTTCTATTTTCCTGCTTTATAAATAACCTTCTGGATTTGCGAGTATATCATTTTCTATTGAACCTTTCATATTGATTACCTCTGTTAATATTATATGGGCAAACAGTAGATTAATTACAACATGTATTGTGACACATATTATTTCACCTGTATGCTATTTTGGTGGGATAAAATAGACCATTTTCTAGTGCATTTTGTAGTTTATTTTACTGGTTCTAATTTTGTAGAATCATGAAATGTCTATCATGGGTTTATAAAATTTAACAATGATTTGCGACACAAATTATATAGAACCAAATATTTTTCTCTTCACATATAGTGAAGTTATTGTTGATACCTACTTTACTATCACATAGTAATAAATAAATATAATTGTATAATACAAATTATAATATGATAGAAAATGTATATATTAGAAATCATGATGGACAATAAAGAGTAATCAAGTTATATATTAATTTACTTATCTCTACCATAATAATCATTTTTTATGAAGTATTTTTTTTGTAATTTTGTATTCGTTTTCCATATTTATTTTAATTTTAGCTATCAAACCTTTTAATAGCTTTCCTTATTTTGGTACTAAGTCTAATATAAATGTAATTAATATAACACAAATGATCTAAACAAATTGATCATCATTAGGCAATTTCTAAATATGATGATATGAAAAATTAAGTGTACTATTAATTTAATTAATTTTGTATTTATTTATTTCTTGCCAGATTATAAAAGAAAATTATATCTATTTTGAGTATTTGTGATTTTTTTATAATACATTATCTCTCATGCCAAAACCTCCTTAATCGACTTAAATATTCTGAATTGGATTAAATCATTTAATCCAATTAAATTTAAATGTATTGATTTTATATTCAAGTATGCAATATTATTCAAAATTATTTTTTTATAATCTACATTAATAGTAGTTGTAACTTAATTTCAAAGAATAAGTTACATAAAATGTAGCAGATTATACGTGAGATATAACACAAGTTTCCATGAAATAGTTTCATATAATACTACATTACACAAATTTCAATATTATTTGAATAATATTGAATTAGAAAACTATATCAACAAATGCAAGGCTATCTAACAATATGTACATTGTACAATCCACACAATACTTTTGAAGTTGAGTTATTGACCTTCTATGCAAATTATTATTATATATACAAATTATAAATTGGAACATATTATTTTCAAACTAATGCTTAATGGTTAACAAATATAATATTCTAATGTAAGGATTTAATGATTTTAGATTTCATTATCGATTATTTAATATATCTTATAGATTTATTATATAATATTAATATTTCTAATATACTTTATTTTAACTTAAAATTCCATATTTATATATATCATGTATATTCATTTTAACTTCATTTTAACAAAACATTACTATTATTAAACAGACCAGTTTTTAGAAGTTATAAACCAAAAGATGAACAGTTAAAAGGATTGCAATTAGATCAAGGAAAAACTACGGAAGGTTTACATTGGCTTATATTACAGGATACATTACAACACTTGTACTATCATAACTTATTACTGTATAACATCGACAAACTTCACAGTAAAAGAATTTATCACCGAACAACTAGATGCTAGCCATACAACTGAACTAATCGATCAAGTGGTTGGTAATATAGTATGTCTTTAACATTCTTTAGCATATTATTTAATTATTAAACTGTAAATCTATACAAATCTATATAAAATAAGTTTATTTAAATAATATTATATTCGTTTGAGAATATATATTTATGAGTAGTATAATAATAAATAATATCTATTATATACATATACATTATATACATTACATAAATGTATAATATAATTTTTGATATGATAAGGACCTAACAAATTTGGCACCACGTAAAGTTGATTGGGATTTAAAGAGAGATCTCGCAAAGAAAATGCAAATACTAGATCGAAGAACACAGAAGGCCATTGCAGAACTAATCAGTAAGTACTATTCACTTCATAATATGAATTATTAAATTTATAACATATATTTTCTATTGTCAACTCGGTCAATTATAGATACTGCATATTGAGATTATTATAGAAATCTTATTTATGTGTATATATATTTGATATACATAATATATACTTACATATAGGAGAAAGGATTAAAAATGATAAACCAGATATCTCACAAATGGCTAAATCCAGTAAACTAGTGGAACAACAATGAAAATTATCTTATTATTTGTAATTATTTTCCTATATCATTATTTGTGATTTATAGAAAATAATATATTTTTATATATAAATTTTTAATAAATATTATATTATTTTAAATTTATTGTCACACATTGTCACCTATAAAATATATAAAAATACACCCACATTACACATCTGAAATTTGTATAGTAAAAGAAATATATAGAAATAGAAATGTAAAAACCGTAGTAAAATATCACAATAAAACCATTGGCACACTAACAATAAATCAACTTAAAATTTTTGCTAAATAATTAATAAACATAATAAAATAATAGAAATTTATCATTTTAATTCTATTAATGTAATACCTAGATAATAATAATAATCAAATATATTTGATATAGAAACTCGAGTTTCTTGTCATATTAACAAAGCCACTAGTCAATTGGAGCCACAGAACCCCTGTTGTAGAAGCTGTTATGTACTGGTCTCTTGCGTTTGTAGGTCTGATAGATGTTTGCCTTCTTGCCGGGAAGAACTAAGTTGTTATTCTGCATGGAAAGATAACGATGTATTGAGATATTGTCTAATAATATTTACGACTATATGTGTATAGAAACAGTATTAATTAGAATAATCAATATAATGGTTCTATATTAAAGTCAAACAGTAGATCAAAGTACAATATAAATATTATTTAAAATGTTTTCTTAAGAATAAAATTTTAAATAATTTAATATATTTATATTTTATATATGTTATGAATTAACTAATTTGATTTGTGTATTGAACCACTAAGAGATAATAATGAACTTACATCTGATCTGTGCCATTCAACTTCCCTTTTATCATCATCATCATATCTCCAGTCCTTAAGGGTACAAAGGTCACAGATATAATAAAAAGCATCTAATTTTGAAAGAGAAATTAACTAAATAATGATATGCAACTAACGATACAAGCAACGACTACACATAGAGGAATGTATAAAATCAGCGACAGAATTATAGTTGCCAAAACCAAATTATCTTTAAAAAATTTCACTGCAAATTATTGTAGATATAAATATAATTTTAGAAATGAAAAAATATATTTGTTACAATTTTTTATTTTATTAAAATGATTATCTCTAACGTATATTGCTGACGCTTAAATTTGTAATCACAGTCCATATGCGGTTAGCAGTATTCATGTATTTCATTATACAAATACCCTGAAATTAAAAATGAATTTACGAACACGTTTACTACGTTTTGCCATTGTAATGAAGTTACCAAACAAACCGTTTGGCAGTATCCCTGTATACATGTTTTACCATCGGGAAGTGGAATGCTAACTCCTACTATCGGTGAACAAAGTTCAGAGGTTATATTTTTACAGCACCACTGGCACGACTCCGCAACTAATTGAAATCAAATATCATTGGATTATTTCTTTTGGTAATTAAATAATATTCATATACAATTAATAAATATATCGACATTTAATTCATTATAAATTTAATTCATTATTAATGAATTATTTAAAATAATACATAACTTAATTAATATTAATTAAGATAATACTGATATTTTTAATATTCTCAATTTACTGTACAAAAACTAACCATCTTCACATTTACATGATTGTAGACCTTGCCTCTCACAGAGAGATTGACACACTCCTTTAGAACAAGTTCCACTAGTAACAAAATCAATATACAACTTCATGTACGATTACTTACAGAATACTTGCTTACTAATTCTTTTGAATCTTATATACTCAATTGAGTGTTATCATAATATTTACCTTTATTAAATGAGTAAATTCTATAATATTCATTAATATAACTCTTACAAGATATAATGTTATAACACTCGGTCTAAAGATATTTGTAGTAATATATATATAGCATTATATAAAGTATCAGCAATATATGAAGATATATATGAAGCAATATGCAAATCAATAATAGAGATAAACATGGAGTTACATATGTAGAGATATATATTGTTATATTATATTATGTAAATTCATAAAAACTTTTCTATACAAGCAGTGCCGTCTGGTTTGGGAAGAGATTCAGGACAAGAGTCGGAAACTCCGTTGCAATTCGCGTCAAGTTGACAGGAAGTTATCAGGGCAGCAGTGAAACGACATACAGTTGTGTTGGGAGAGTATGCACAGTTTGTACAGCAAACAGAGTTTGTGTCGCTGGACAGGAGTAGATGGTCAAGGATAGGATATATATGACGTGGACTTGGTGGTTAGGTTGTGAGGAGGGTATGTTTAGTTTTATGGTAATTTGGGATAAATCTTATGGGTTTGGTTTTGATATATGTGTTTTTAGTATTGTTTTGGGTGTGGTTGTAATATAGTGTAGTGTAGGAGTAAAGTTATGAGGGTTAACTTTAAATGGGGTAAATTTAGCGAGGAGAGTAAATAGGCATATAGAGAGTAGAGTATAAAGACGAGTTATGGACAAATACTTGGCCCGGTCTAAATATCCGACCTACCTGCAGATTGCCGAAGTTGTAAATTGACACTTTGTATCGCAACAGGCGTCGTTGCCTTTCATCATCGCGGAGCCGCCGTCGCATTGTTCTCCCTTCTCCACGTTGCTGTTACCGCAGAAGGACTCGCTGCGCGCTGTACGATAAGACACCAGGCGTAAGGACACGCCACTCGAGTACAATAAGTATTGTTGTATAACCCGTAAAGCAATCGGTGATCTTGCTCTTCAGAACAGAATTGATGCTTACTTTGCTGCACGGAGAAAAATTCTGTTTGCGAAATACGAGATCATTAAATAAAATGCGCAAAATATATTAATTATAATATGAAAAGTGGAAGATGAAATTACTGATAAGGTTATGTAAAGTGTCAGGTATCTTCTCTTGAACAGGAATGCTAATAGTATGTTACAATGGAGCACGTGTGTTCATTTGTCACGTCTACTTACTACCCAAACTTACATTATTATTGGTATCATCTCCTGAAACCGAGTAGGGGTACATAAGGTACTTGCCTCCATTTCGACTACTCGGGGAACATGTGTCATCATCATGAACACTGCCATAGTTATGACCTATAGATCAAATAGAGAGTTAGAGAACCTGAGAAAAGAATGTCAGAGAGAGAGAGGAGAGAGAGGAGAGAGAGGAGAGAGAGGGAGAGGGAGAGGGAGAGGGAGAGGGAGAGGGAGAGGGAGAGGGAGAGGGAGAGGGAGAGGGAGAGGGAGAGGGAGAGGGAGAGGGAGAGGGAGAGGGAGAGGGAGAGGGAGAGGGAGAGGGAGAGGGAGAGGGAGAGGGAGAGGGAGAGGGAGAGGGAGAGGGAGAGGGAGAGGGAGGGGGAGGGAGAGGGAGAGGGAGAGGGAGAGGGAGAGGGAGAGGGAGAGGGAGAGGGAGAGGGAGAGGGAGAGGGAGAGGGAGAGGGAGAGGGAGAGGGAGAGGGAGAGGGAGAAGCTAACCAAACTCATGAGCAGTAACTAGATCTGCCTCCTGAGATAGAATACGCCTGTCACCTGTACTTAGTGTTGTAGTGAAGGCAGTGTTGTAGTAAGATGGACCATAACCTATATAATATAATCACAAATTAGAATAATAAGAAAACTCAAATTAAACGAAATCCAAGTATAAAAATATTAAGTTAAAATAAAATATAATAACTTAATATTTATATAATTTACAATAATTTATCAAAAGTTATTATTAAAAAATGGTAATAAAATATATTAATTATGTATAAGGCTTAATAAATAGTACATATAGTAATTTTAATGTAAAACGGTATATTATTAATATTATGTATACATTAATTACTATATAATAACTATTATATAAATCTTACATTGGACAATATGTAATTACATATATATATATTATATAGCTGATATCCATTATACAAGAATCTATATATATATCATAACATTTCTAAATATTATTCAACAAGTACCTGGAGAACAAATGCCGCCTGCATATCCTGCTGTTGGAGAGGCAATATAACCCATACCCAGCACTCCATCAAAAGATCTTGCTGTAAAGAGGTGAGCCAGACAAACTGAAGACCAGTCACCTCCTAATGCAAATGCCTGCATAACAGTATTTCAATTAATACACCCAATAAATAAATATACTGGTACCTTACAAAGTTATATTCCAACTAATTTAATGTTCAGAATGTGTTCTAAATGATAGAACCTCAAGGAAAGATGAAGAGTCGAAAGCAGGATTTGCCATATTATAATGTGTCTTGCCTGCTTCTACATCTGTTTCGCTGGTATGAACATATATCTATAAACGATACAATTATGAAAATAAGATATATACACAAAAGTTAATATATGAATATTTGTTAATTTCTTAAACTTCATTTTAAATAATGTATTATTATAGTTGATTAGATCATTATTAGTTTCTTATTTGATTATATAATAAACAATCATATTCTAACGCTCCGGATTTCAAATCCAATTCCGACATAGGAGTCTCCGAAATCTTCTCCTCTATATAAACTGTTCACTCGAGATAAAACTCCAACCTAATTAAGTAAGTAATCAATAACATAATTAGTCTGTTATCAATAATTATTTTTCCAAATTGTAATTGGTTAAGTTTACTCTATTTCAAAGAATTTATTTTAAAAATATTATTATATAACATATTTGATTTCTTAATGGCAGAAGGTCTAAACTCCCAAGTAGTAAGTCAGGCATGAACAGGATAATAAATATTTCTTTAATATATAGAAATGGCGAAGCCAAGTGAATTAATCCACTTGCCTTTATTTAATACAGAATTTCTTAAACATAAACTTAGCAGCTTAGAAGATATTCTGGGTTATATTATAAAACACTTAGTAGATGTTCCTAATACAATATGATATATTAATTATATTAAATATTAAAAATTATATAATATTTATGTAATCAACTATATTTAAACTTATATAGGTAACTCATTAACACCATGTACTATAGACCAGTTGTTCTTAAATATTGCGCCTTCTCCACAAATTTGGTATATAGCTTTTTTGGGGGATAGAAATAAATATTTCTTTAATATATAGAAATGGCGAAGCCAAGTGAATTAATCCACTTGCCTTTATTTAATACAGAATTTCTTAAACATAAACTTAGCAGCTTAGAAGATATTCTGGGTTATATTATAAAACACTTAGTAGATGTTCCTAATACAATATGATATATTAATTATATTAAATATTAAAAATTATATAATATTTATGTAATCAACTATATTTAAACTTATATAGGTAACTCATTAACACCATGTACTATAGACCAGTTGTTCTTAAATATTGCGCCTTCTCCACAAATTTGGTATATAGCTTTTTTGGGGGATAGAAAAAAATTAATATGAATTTTAAAAAAATCATAACAAAAATATATACTTCCATTAAATCTATATTTCTTAAAAAACTATTATTTAAATTATTATTAAAACTATTATTTAAAATTTGAATTAAATTTTACAACAACTCCACTTCCAATGTCAAAATAACCGTTTAATATATGTAAATTTACATTAATAATTATAATTATAATTTAATCAACTTTTTAATTTAATCATTGTGAAAGTAGATTTTCGACTACTCATTATGTAATTGAAGAGCAGAAGTTGATATGAGATTTCCTTGAGTAAAATACAACCTTATATTTATTTTGTTGTATCAAGAAAGTAGATACATTAATTAATACAATATTGTAGGATCTGTAATACTAAAATGTGGCTTGTATAACAGTTTTAAAAGTTTAAGAATGACTGCTTTAAACTGATTTAGCTAATAGCTAATTGGATCTATAGAGCTGATACTTTAGATCTATAGAGCTGATACTTTTGACCTATAGATATAAATTTAGATCTATTGAGCTTATAATTTAGATTTATATATATATACTTTAGATGTTTACATATGTCTTACCATGTAGGACACAGTACTCGAGACATCGCTGTTACCGTTCTTCACAAAGAATTTGTAGTCAGCAACCAAAGATACGCCACAAGTGTCAAAACCTTGAACACCAGATGCCCGACGGTATCTCCTGGTACCTGCTATATTGACATCAGAAATGAGCATTAAGATATGTTATAAATCGGATATAGGTATTAATGTATACTGACGAGGGTTTGTACATAATGCAATGAAGTTCATATTAGCAGGCAATCTAAATTCAATAAAAATGTATATACATTGATCTCAGTTTGTTTAAATAATTTTGTTATTAAATAACCAATATTATTTATTTTACAAACCAAATTTCCTAGAATTCCGAGATATTTTTTTTACGCTTTCATCAATTTTTTTCCCGAATAATATTTTACATTTTGGTCCAATTTGTTCTTTTGTTTGTAAATCAGATGCTTTATATACCAAGAGTTTACCAGTTTCATTTAGATAATTCGAAGCTTTCTTAAAAATAAATATATTATATAAGAATATTTAAAAAGATAATGATAAAATTTAAAAATAAAATAGATAATGTAATTTAGATGCAAATTTAGAAATAATAATTTAATCTATATAAAATATCACCTCAATATAATATTTCTCATTAGGAGTTTGTATTGTTCCAATAATAATGCCTTCTTCAAAATGAAATATACATTCAGTTGAGGAAGATTGACCTTAATGTATATTCAGAGTAAATATATATATTCTCAAATAATTGAATTACTCATACCCATAAATAAAGTTATACTCTTTAACAAATTAAGTTTAATGAATAACACATAGTTTTACATACCTCTAAGGTAACCCTCATAATAAACTGTTTGATCGATATATAATGGCTTTTTATCTTTATTGGTTAATATATTTGCATGAAAATTTTCAGAAAATAAATTCTTTTGCCTTTGTAAGACTACATCAAAAATTCTACAAATTAGATGACAATTAATTATAACAGGTTTATATAATACGTTTAATAATTAAGTATTTATTAATCATTTTAATAGGTTTATAACTATGAATGCATGCTAACATATTAAATGCTTTAAATTCAAAGTTATGATAAAAATTATCAGTTGAGCGTTTACTAATTCTTGAATTATATTCAATTAATTCATAATCATTTAATGGTAATTCTGAAATTTGAATGAACATTTTATAAAATATAATATTAAAGTAATATTATTAGTAATTAATAATTACTAATTATATAATATTCTTGAATATATCATGAAATGTAATATATTGTTTATACATGTGTTGACATTATATTGTAACAATACAATAAAAAAATACAATAAATATAATATAATAAACATAATACTACTTACAATTTAATATAATAAACATAATACTACTTACAATTTAATATAATAAACATAATACTACTTTACCTTATATTGTTCTATAGTATATATTATATTAATTTAAAATTTTATATATAAAAATGTATTTATAAAATGTAAAACGATAACATATTTTATATTATATACTGGATATACTCAACTTATTGCAACATTTATAAAATATATTAATATAGATACTGAATCAGCGTATCGTAAACATTAGAATGTAACTAATATTGAGAAATGTCCATTTTATAAATCACTATAATTAAAATATAAATTAAAATCACCTAAAAACTAAGTTTAAATATAGAAGTATATTAACATTTAAAAACATATATATATATTTATGTTATGTATAACATATATAAATATATAACACATATTATAATAATAACACATATTTTAAGATATTGAACATTAATATTATTATTAACAAATATATTATTAATTGTTATACCTGCAGGTATAATTTACATGTAAACTTGATTATATTCATAAATTGAAATTTATAATTTAAATTATAAATAACTAACCAGACTGTATTGTATTTATATGATAAAAATAATATATAATATATAGTGTTATCATTGTGTATCGTTTATTAACAACTACGAAATTAATGTAAACACAATTGTCACGGTTCGATAAATACAAATCACATGATAGTGATTACTTTTATTGTAATAATTATCAACCATAAAGTATCGATAGCATTTACTCGTACAAACATATCTTAATTTAAAAACATAGAAAATTCTCCAACTATATAAACGAACATTTGTATTAGTTTTAATGATAGCATTGTAATGCATATATAATCGAATCTTCCTATAAATAAACAATTAATGAGAAGAAAACTGCTAAAATTAATTAGTAATTTATGCATCTAATGTGCTAATATGTAATAGCTATTATTATTGTTGTTATTATTATTTTTATACATATAAATAGTATCAATCACCTTTAAACACGAAGCATTGTTGTGCAATATACAATGTGCATATCACTGATACAGTGAAATATCTAATTAAATAGGTATACAAACTAGTTTTATTATGGTTAATATGAATTTAAATGTTATATAAATTATAGCATTTTAAGAAATTGCAAATACACTAATACTATGTTGTAATTGATTATTAATTATTCTGTTGAATAATACACATACTTAAAACATTATTTATTTATTTATTTATGCATTGTTAAAGACTCCTGAATTAAAAATACATTAATGTTAAGATCACAAATTGAAACGTAAAATAAAAATAATAGGTACGATTTAATAATTTGAAATAAAATATAAATACACATTTTAAGGAAAATAAGGAGTCAGAACCATATGTACCAATCGGTAGCATAATTCAGAGACTCAGTGCAGAAAAAGCGAAAACCATCTCACTATATAAGGCATTTGTCCGATTTACAATTAACTATACAAAATTATCGGATTTTTGAATGCCCTATGTAAAAGATATCATCATTTCAAATGTAGATACTTAGGGCAATACATTTAAAGTTTTGTAAGTAAAACAAATCAACTTAAACTTGGCTAGTTTCTTTGAAGGTAGCCAGCCGATGATTAATGTCAGACAATTAGATGTTCTTCTCAAGCCCAAAGAGAAAACGTATATACATCCAGTTTATAGTTTTTAAATTATAAGCATATATTGTACACAGTATAACATCCAATTACACAGAAGTAACTTGATATGACTGATTGTAAGAATAAAAGTAAGCTTATTACGTAATTATGGATAATAGGATTATTCAAGAGAGTTGTAGTAGAATGATGGAAGTGGCATGCAATAGAGATCTATTCTATATCAAAAATTCCATTAGTTTAGAAAGTGGTTTTAAAGATTGTTTTTTATTTACGCAATTATTAGATATCTTATAGATATAGAACTTAGATTTAGCAATTTGGCAACAGTATATGTACCTGACTTTTGAAAGTTACTAATAATAGTTTAAAAAGTCGGTAGAGAGTCTTTGCAGGGGGAGTCAAAAGATATAATCGTTGAATTAGTTTCACTATTAAACCGTTACTTTTCAGATATTTATCAACAGTATTAGCATCATCAGATGATTCATAAATAGCGATGCCAGAATTACATAGATATGTTATTTTTGTCTATTGATTGCAAATAGTTTCAGATATATGTGGCTTTAGTCCCTGGTGTCGATGTGTAAGAGCACAGGTAATGGATACAATATTTGTTATCGCATTCAGTGCAGTTCAATGTATAGCAAAATAAAGTAAGTTATATAATTAAAAGAGTGAGTTAAATGAAAGTTAAATGTTATATTAGTGATATAAATAGAAATTTTAAAATGAGAATAAATAATAGTTAATATATATATACAGTAATAATCAAGTGTATATATAATGTTAGTCATTTTTCCAAATTATTTCTCCTGTTAAGATTTAGTATCTAGATTATTCAAGAACATAAGTAAAAATCAATACATATATATACTATATATATATATATATATATATATATATATAAATTAAAGTTATATAGGAATTGTGAAATATATTGAAAAATTAGTTATTCATAAATAAGTTATAAAATAAAATATGAAAAATAAATTAAAATATACACGAATGGAAATAATGGTGGATTAAATTATACAATTGTATTCGTAACTTAAACGTAAATTAATTTTATTGTAATGATGTGTAAGTATCATATAATTCATTTAATAATCCAATTCCTAATTTACTATCTTACTACTTACAATATCCTAGGTACAACTAGTAAATGAGTCAGTAGTATTACAAATTTGGAGTACGATTGTAACAAAATTGGCATATATTTATAATTTATTTATAAAATAATGACAAAATAAATTACATAATCATTGTAATACATTTTACATACTGATTTATAATGATAGTGAATATAAAAGTAATATATACTACTGTAATCATTGATTTATTAAATATATAATATTTTTTAAATAATTAAATATGGAAAGAATAATATAAATTATCTACTTGAAATCCAGCTTGAAATACGTTTGTCAGTATATAAAATCATTTGATGTAATATGAATATAATAGTAATTTATATTTATATAATTAAATTTTTACATTGTATATTATTATTTTGTATTTTTAATATATTATTTGTATTGTATTTGTTATCAATAATGATAAGCAATGATCAATTGGATATAATCTATATATCGTATTACATTTTATATTTAACATTTATATCATAATCGATAGACTTAATTCTGTATGTTCAAGTCGAGTGAATATCTTGAAATAATTGTGTTTGTTATAGTACTAAAATACCAGGAGATTGCGAGATATTATTATTTTGTTTTTTAATTTTTATCCAGTTGACTTAATAGAATATAATTCAATAATAAGTTGTAGGCATACATAGCATGTTATGTAAGGTATATAAATCACTCTGGTCTAAATCATAGCACCAACAATTTAATTTCGATGTATGTAAGAGTATTACATTAAGTTAATTTTCGATATAGAATATTTTGTTTTAACTATCGTAAATGTATACATTTAAAAATCCCTTAATTTTATTATAATCTTCATTCAGACATTCAATGTTAAATGTTATACCACATATATAATATACGATGTGTCCAATATGGTATGTTGACTTACAACGTAATATATCGTATAGTAATAATACTAGGTTATTATATTAAAAGTTAAATTTATATATATTCTAAACACTTTTTTTATTAAGTAGTAAACCAACAGATAACTGAGTTATAAAATGATTATAATAATCTAATTTGTTTTACATATATACGTATACTGTAGGTACACACATAAAATACAATACGTATTTGTGTGCGTATTTATTTTTATTATTGATATTTTATACTATTTTATCTTATGGTAATTAGGATATTCAATATTATAATATTCTAAAAAATACAGCTATTAATATATACGTATTAAAATAAATATTTATAATGAAACGCATTATATAGTACTTTTATGACACATTTAGCTACAATGCATAATATTGTATTATAATGCCTTATTATAGTAACGCAATTGTATTAAATTAATTTAATAATTAATTACGTATCCATTTAATCGATGAATACCACTATAGCTGTGTGTGGTTATACATTCATGCCAAATAATTTATTTTAATAGAAGATCGACAGTTTCGCTGTCTTTACCATTCTAAATAGAATAGTCATTGATCTACATATATATCTTCCGAATTAAATGATTAGCATTATATTATACCATACTATTATTATTAGGTTATTTTAAATTATGAAGATCATCATATTCATAATTGTACTAGTATTACCTAATCGTTCGATGTCGTTATTAAGTTGGTATAACTAGAAATTCAAAAATTTATATTTTAATTAACAAACATAATATATTAATATTACAGTTATACATAATAAAAATAACTTTATTATATTTTTGATTATTTATTTATGCATTTATTAATTATCATTATAAATTATAAGTACAATATTAGTTATTAAAATATATATTACTACAATCATTAATATCTATTATAATATAATAATTAATTAATTATTTAGCTACGTATTTACTCTATATATAGGTAACAAAATAGCTACTATATTTGAATATTGTTTTTGTAATATCTAATATAATATACAATATTATTCTAGTCCATCTTTATAACAAACGTTACATTATTTGCTATTAGCTAATTTCACTATATTATAAAATAATTCATATTACAAAAACATTATCTGTACTTGATTTATGTTTAATATTTATAATTAGTTTACTATTTTGTAATATCTTCCCTATGCAAATTATAAATATTTGAAAATATATTGAGATATATAAATTTATGATCAGAATTTCTGATTCAAAACAATGACCAGCTTACGTTGATAACATTACATATGACAACCATATGCAACATTATAATAATACTATATATAGACACTATATATAAAAATGAATTTATATTCTACGTATACTTAGTGTAGTACTTATCTATAGTTACAAGTACATTATTTATGTTATTCTATCTATTAATAATATTATCAATAATCTTAATTTCTTCGCCGTATTTTTTTCGGGTTTTATAGAGTAAAAAAAGACTTTGTGCTTACACAGTGAAGTTATTTATAGATTTATAGGCGCGATTATAATCGCAATATATACTAACGTTATTAATAATAAGTGAATAGTATACTATTTATTTATTAATCAATTATTATTAATAACGTTAGTATATATTTTGGACTTCGTACTGTGTACACCATTACACTGCACAGTGTACGTGTACATTGTGCAGTATACAGTGTACACTATACAGTGTACGTGTACACTGTACACTGTACAGTGTACAGTGTGATGTGTTTAATATTATATTATTCAATAACAATATTCGCAGATGAGAAATGCGCACTACGTAAATCCAATACGTTCTACCAATTTCACTGCGATATACCGGATTTGGTTTACATGGTGTCTACTCCACTTAATTTATTTTCTTCTTACGGGTATTACTGTTAGTATATCAATAACAACACAAATGCATGTTCAATTGATGTAATATCAATACATTTAGTTACGTAGATGAACACTCAATTACTCTATAATATATCGTATACAATGTAAAATGTATAAAGTTATTAATGAATCCGAGGCATTATGACACACACACGCACACACACACACAAACACACACATATACACACGCACATACACACACAGATATATATATATATATATATATATATATATATATATATATATATAATATATTGAATAATTTTAAATAAAATTAATTTGACAGTAAATATATAAATATATATATATAAATATTTGAATATAATATTAATTATATAATTTAGTAAAAGAAACAAGCATGGACATCTGCAGTATACAAACTAAATCATGGTGTTCTTTTTACTTTGGTACGAATTTTATTACAGAATCATTTACAATAGAGGTTATTAATATATTCACTTCTGTCCCATCTTACTCCCTCCCTCCCTTTCTCCCCTCCCCAAAAAATGAGACACAATGGTTTAATATGTTATTTATCCGAATATAAAATAATTAATTATTTATAAAAAGTAAATATTTATATATACTCTACATTTTTTAATAATAACTATTAATATGATAATTAAAATAAGTTTTATATTATTAACTACTTGACTTATTATTAGTTACTTGTTAAGCATATATTTGTTAATATTAATAGTTACTTAAATATTTACTTAATAGTTACTTAATGATATAGGTTAACTATATACTAGTAGGTTAAGTATATACTTAAAATGTACATGATATTCTAATAGTATACTCATATACCATATATGGTATATTGTTAATGAGTATTTATTGATAGAAATTTGTATCCATAATAAAATTTAAATTATCGTTACAGTTTTAAAATAACATTTTAGCATAACATTATTCAAATTATATCTATAGGCGATACTACAGTTGCCCTCGAATTTGAACTCCTACGCTCTCAGTTTTCAGAAAGTCAATTTTCCTTATATATTAAATGGAAAGATTGGACTAGAAATGACATTATATGGCGATCCTGTGTATTCACAAAATGTGGTATAATACAATAGTATA
>OZ038314.1:23063029-23100529 GCA_964035775.1 Osedax frankpressi | reverse complement strand
TTAAATCAAAAGAACTCCTAGATACAGAAAAATTCTGTTAACATTAGTATTTTTCTAGAAAAATTCCTAATTATATATATATATATATATATATATAAATATATGATTACAAGAAATTATTTTCTCTATTCTACTGCAATATATTGGATATGTATATTATATTTAATACATGTATTTACCTACTATTATATATTTCTTACACTAACCTAACTATATTTTTCTTACACTAACCTTACTATATTTTATTTCTTACTCTAACCATACTATATATGTCTTACACTAACCATATTAAATTTCCCATACTACCATGCTGTATTATACTAACCTTACTATATCTCTAACACTAACCATTCTTTACAAGGCGGTTTCTGTTCTTCAAATATTAATTTGGATTATATCAATCGTATCACATTCGTCAATGATCACCAATGTAAACATGGATACACTAGACTCAATTCGTATTGTAATATTACTGGGTTATGTTATTAATTATTATGTTATTATTTGTATCTACATTTTAGTTGTCCGTAATTATTCAAATAATTATAATCACGCTTATATATATTTCTTGTTGATATACTGTTAGTTGTATTAACGGATATAAGAAAATTGGATCATATGCTCAATGTAAAAGTGATACAAATTGGAGACCGGAGTTACCCATGTGTTCAGGTAGATATAATATATATTTTCATTATTATTTATTATTATAAATATGATTGAAATATCTCTAAATGGTATATCCTAAAATGTATTAATATTTGTTATCATATATATTAAATCTTATAATATTACTTATAAATATATATAAACATATATATATATATATATATATATATATATATATATATATATATACAAACATATATATATATATATTGTATAATATTTATATATATATTAATATTAATTTATTATACACAAAAGAAACTGCAACAAATATTCATTTATACAGTTAAAATATTGTTTAATCCGCGTTTATAGAGTCAGTATTAATAGTATATTTATTAATTATTAGTTATTAAATTAGTAATTGTAGTTATGTAGTAATTCTTAAGTTTAAAAATTAGTCTTGTTGCTGATTTTATATTCTATCCAGTTTAGCTCAATGATGATTGTCATTAATCACATAATTGAGCAGTAGTCAATGTAATATATATATATATATATATATATATATATATATTACATCTTATAATATTACTTATATAACAATCTTTTTAATCTATATATGCTAAAAATATGTATTTATTAATTTATAATAATATTCATAATAAATCAATATAAACGAATTAAACCGTTTACATATTCATACTGTTCTATTAGCATCACATAATAAAGTGAATATTATATCATCTAGTTTCATTCTTATTCTGTAATAAAATGTAATATTAATTTGCATAAATATACAATTTTATTTTAATTAAAAAATACAACTTAATTTAAATTGTAATAATATATATTAATATAACATAATATATATATTATACTATATATATATATATATATATATATATATATATATATACATATACATATTCATATTCATATTCATATCTCTGTAATACAAGCATAACACTCTTATCACAGATGTGGTTTGTTCTGGTCAAATTACTATTCCCCCTAACACGGTGATGGATACATCTGAATTATCTAGTTTTCCTGTTAAATCTACAATAACATTCCATTGCTCTAATCTGTTCAAATACTCTGATGGACTAAAAACTAAACAAATTACCTGCCAAGTTTCCGGACAATGGACCACTTCACCAGAATGCATAAGTTTGTTAACAATACTATAGTATTATATTTAATATAATATATTTTATTTACTTTACCAAGTATATTAACTTATATAACATATATTTAATATAAAAAGATTATAATTACAATACAAATTTAAATATAATCGTAAAAATAAAATGAATTGCCATATGATTAATAAATATATATATATATATATATATATATATATATATATATATATATATATATATATATTAGAAATAGAATGTCCAGTGAGCGATTGGAATTCAACACACCACCTCATTGAAAGTGTAACATTATCAAACTACTACCCTGGCCATGTATTGAGTTACCGATGTCATGTTGGATATGAACTAACTAATTATGCACCGAGCGAACAGATTAGATGTAGCGACATTGGAACTTGGTCTGAAATCCAGGGTTGTAATAGTTAGTGTAATTGGTTTATGTTGACAAAGTGGTATATATTTTTTAATATAATGTTTATATACCCCAATATTTTCAAAATTCATTTAATTTAAAATTTTTAAAATGATATAAACGTGGTACTACAATTTATAATAAAAACTATTCAATTATAAATATAGTAAATATAATTCAATATAAATGACAGTAAATACAATAAGTAAATATATATATTTCAAAAATCGGTATATTTTATTAAACTTATTTGCAGTCGTAAGTTGTAATAAATTAATATTACTGGAAAATACTGAAATAAAGACTACGCCCCATAATATTACTTATGGGTCTATTATAAACATTGATTGTATATTGGGACATGAAACTATTCTACCAGTAGAGAAGACATTTATGTGCACGGAAATGAAAACATGGAATTCTACTTTATTTTCTTGCAACCGTAAGTTTTTACAAATGTTATATTAATATTATATTATATCTAAATACTCTTTCAATAGCTGTAAGATGCAAAAAGATGGTCGATGTTAATAATGCTGATAATTTACCATCAAGTTGCGGTACCAACATTGATCAACCTTATTTAACATGGTGTAATATAACCTGCCATAGCGGTTACATATCGAAATTTTACAATAATAGCCGGCAATGTCAATATGATAAGAAATGGAGCTTTCAACATGAAGATAGAGGTTGCATAAGTTAGTATTATAATTCAACTTTTAATAATAATTATATGGTATAAAGACAGATTTATATTTGTATGATTAATCTTTTTATATTAAATTATGAAATGCAATTATAATTATAAATGATATCCATATTTAATTAATTTTTTTTAATATATATTATATCCCTTGGATTATATATTAAGTATATGTTGTGTATCTCTATATACATGTTTCTTGTAAATAAATTTATATTATTTATAATAATATTACTATTTAAATGAATGAATTAATGAATTTCTGATATGTATATAGAAGTTAGATGCCCGGATATTCTTATCAATGATACGGTAATTATCAAGAATCAGATTGGAAAATATAGATTTATGGACAATATCACCATGGAATGTATTTTAGGATATGCATTACTTACGGGTGATTTAATATCAACATGTCAACACAATCGTACCTGGAATGGAACAATTCCAATATGTAAAAGTCTGTTAAAATCAACTATATGTGAATGTATATATACTATACATTTATTTTATATGTTGTAGTCTATGCATGCGACTATATTTAATAAATAATGATATATACTTTCATTGAATATTACTTCGTAGTTGTAAAATGTGCGAAATTAATTCAACCGGATAATTCTGAGATTTCACCATCTTCATGCATACAACATGCTATAGAATATGGTAGTCGGTGCAAAATAATGTGTAATCCCGGCTATCATAGTACATATTTTAATAATACCAGACTCTGCCAACACGATAAAACTTGGGATCATGCTGGGGAGAAGTTCAATTGTTCAAGTTACTACTAGGCACATATACTTATGTTCATATATATATATATATATATATATATATATATATATATATATATATATATATATATATAATAGAGTACGAAATCTTCCAATAAATACAGGAAAACAATGTCTTAAAATAATACTGGATGACAAAGTTGTTATAATAAACGATACTAAAAAGTATTTCTTCGAAGATGTTATACTAATGAAATGTATAGTTGGGTATGAATTGAAAATAGGACATCTACTATCGAGTTGTCAGGCGGACCAAACGTGGAATTCCACAATTCCACAATGTGAAAGTAATACAATTTAAATCCAACTTGCATATAGTGTTTAATCACTATTTAAAATACAAAATCAACTTTTACTGCTTATTTTAAAAATGTTATTTTAATGAAATAGTTATAAATATTTAATTATTAGATCATTTATATTATATAAGTATTATAATTCATTAATTGTGCTAATTGCATATTAAAAATAATTTTAAATATATTAACTAATCCTATAATGTATGTTTATTGAAGTTATTCATTGTCCCGCGACTCGACCAATCTCTTACGGACAATATGAGCCTACAAGTTGCGCGAATTCACCGCAACTCGATTATAACACAGTTTGTAATATAACTTGTGACAGTGGATACGATAATTCATGGAAGAATACCAGTATACGTTGTGAAGCCGATAAATCATGGTCTCATAATGATGAAAATATGAATTGTTCATGTTAGTTTTTTATTTTAAACTATTTTTATATATATACCATTAATAATATTAATAAAAATCCCTACAATGATAATAATAATTACTATAATCAAAATATGAATGAACCGTACAAATGTTATTGTGATTTAATTCAAAAATCCACGTTTTATATCGTTTACAGTCTAATTTAATTGTATTATAAAGATATACGATATTCCTATAACTTAGATATAATCCGCAGTAGATTTTGAATATTTTAATTTTTTAAAATAAATTTGATTTTCATTGTTAATACCTTCAAATAGTAATACAGTGCAAAGTACCACATGGAATAGTTGGTTTACTAGTCACTAACCCGATTTCATTATATTGTATCCCTGGATGTGTAACATCGGTACAGTGCGCAATTGGTTATGAGAAAACTTCTGGCCATCCTCAATACACATGCCTACATAATGGCAAATGGTCATCAGATATTCCCACTTGTCTCAGTCAGTATTCATTGCTAGATATACATATTTCTTACATTATCATATTTCTCATCGTATTATTATATTACTAGGAATTGAATGTGAAATTAATGATGTCCCTGCTAATGTGAAATTCATAGAAAACAATACCTACAATTATAATGATACGATTACTTATAGTTGCATTGAAGGTTATAGACTGATTGGTGGAGATTATACTAGAAAATGTCAAATGGATAAAACATGGACTGGATCAAGTCCGATATGTTTGAGTTGGTATTACATATTAGAATGCATCTCATTGTAATTAAATTATTCATAATCTAATTATTAGTTTATTTTAATAAATACATTTTTAATATTGAGTAATTACATATACTTCCTAGAATAATACATTTGATATGGAAACTCTCTCACTATGGCAATAATATTTATTTATTCCAGTTACACACTGCGGTCCTCTTGTACCAGTTGCTCATTCAGAGATTACCGTTGATTATCTGCACTATAAAGCAGTAGCGTCTTACAAATGTAATATTGGCTCCAGATATATACACGGCGATTTAAATCGCACATGTCAATCGGATAATCGATGGAGCGGAATTACGCCACTATGTAAAGGTCATTTGATATCATCATTATAAATATATATTTAAATATTTTATTATAGAATATTGATATTAGAAATTTTAACGAAATGTAAATATATTTAAATTTTATAATCGATGTAATATAAACTATTTCAGTGAATAAATGCCCTCCACCTAACGCTATTTCAAATGCAACTGTATCGGTTGGGTCTTTGATTTATGGTGGATTGGCCATGTACTCGTGCATTTATAGTTATCATTATGAGATTGGTAATGCTACATTAACATGTAATGGAAATGAATGGATGGGGCAGCCAATCATATGTAAAGGTCAGAAAAAGTTGTATACAATTAATTTTAAAACTCATAATAGTCTATTGATATTTATAATGAAATAAAGTTATGACTTGAAATATAGAATATTTTATTTGAAATTAGTGGAAGTAGGAAACATACAAATAAAATATTCATAAGATGTCTATAATATACATAGAATATGAGTTAGTTTTTTTAAAATTATAATATGGTATCTTAATATTATCTTAATATTATCTTAATATTATCTTAATATTATCTTAATATTATCTTAATATTATCTTAATATTATCTTAATATTATCTTAATATTATCTTAATATTATCTTAATATTATCTTAATATTATCTTAATATTATCTTAATATTATCTTAATATTATCTTAATATTATCTTAATATTATCTTAATATTATCTTAATATTATCTTAATATTATCTTAATATTATCTTAATATTATCTTAATATTATCTTAATATTATCTTAATATTATCTTAATATTATCTTAATATTATCTTAATATTATCTTAATATTATCTTAATATTATCTTAATATTATCTTAATATTATCTTAATATTATCTTAATATTATCTTAATATTATCTTAATATTATCTTAATATTATCTTAATATTATCTTAATATTATCTTAATATTATCTTAATATTATCTTAATATTATCTTAATATTATCTTAATATTATCTTAATATTATCTTAATATTATCTTAATATTATCTTAATATTATCTTAATATTATCTTAATATTATCTTAATATTATCTTAATATTATCTTAATATTATCTTAATATTATCTTAATATTATCTTAATATTATCTTAATATTATCTTAATATTATCTTAATATTATCTTAATATTATCTTAATATTATCTTAATATTATCTTAATATTATCTTAATATTATCTTAATATTATCTTAATATTATCTTAATATTATCTTAATATTATCTTAATATTATCTTAATATTATCTTAATATTATCTTAATATTATCTTAATATTATCTTAATATTATCTTAATATTATCTTAATATTATCTTAATATTATCTTAATATTATCTTAATATTATCTTAATATTATCTTAATATTATCTTAATATTATCTTAATATTATCTTAATATTATCTTAATATTATCTTAATATTATCTTAATATTATCTTAATATTATCTTAATATTATCTTAATATTATCTTAATATTATCTTAATATTATCTTAATATTATCTTAATATTATCTTAATATTATCTTAATATTATCTTAATATTATCTTAATATTATCTTAATATTATCTTAATATTATCTTAATATTATCTTAATATTATCTTAATATTATCTTAATATTATCTTAATATTATCTTAATATTATCTTAATATTATCTTAATATTATCTTAATATTATCTTAATATTATCTTAATATTATCTTAATATTATCTTAATATTATCTTAATATTATCTTAATATTATCTTAATATTATCTTAATATTATCTTAATATTATCTTAATATTATCTTAATATTATCTTAATATTATCTTAATATTATCTTAATATTATCTTAATATTATCTTAATATTATCTTAATATTATCTTAATATTATCTTAATATTATCTTAATATTATCTTAGTATTATCTTAATATTATCTTAATATTATCTTAGTATTATCTTAATATTATCTTAATATTATCTTAATATTATCTTAATATTATCTTAATATTATCTTAATATTATCTTAATATTATCTTAATATTATCTTAATATTATCTTAATATTATCTTAATATTATCTTAATATTATCTTAATATTATCTTAATATTATCTTAATATTATCTTAATATTATCTTAATATTATCTTAATATTATCTTAATATTATCTTAATATTATCTTAATATTATCTTAATATTATCTTAATATTATCTTAATATTATCTTAATATTATCTTAATATTATCTTAATATTATCTTAATATTATCTTAATATTATCTTAATATTATCTTAATATTATCTTAATATTATCTTAATATTATCTTAATATTATCTTAATATTATCTTAATATTATCTTAATATTATCTTAATATTATCTTAATATTATCTTAATATTATCTTAATATTATCTTAATATTATCTTAATATTATCTTAATATTATCTTAATATTATCTTAATATTATCTTAATATTATCTTAATATTATCTTAATATTATCTTAATATTATCTTAATATTATCTTAATATTATCTTAATATTATCTTAATATTATCTTAATATTATCTTAATATTATCTTAATATTATCTTAATATTATCTTAATATTATCTTAATATTATCTTAATATTATCTTAATATTATCTTAATATTATCTTAATATTATCTTAATATTATCTTAATATTATCTTAATATTATCTTAATATTATCTTAATATTATCTTAATATTATCTTAATATTATCTTAATATTATCTTAATATTATCTTAATATTATCTTAATATTATCTTAATATTATCTTAATATTATCTTAATATTATCTTAATATTATCTTAATATTATCTTAATATTATCTTAATATTATCTTAATATTATCTTAATATTATCTTAATATTATCTTAATATTATCTTAATATTATCTTAATATTATCTTAATATTATCTTAATATTATCTTAATATTATCTTAATATTATCTTAATATTATCTTAATATTATCTTAATATTATCTTAATATTATCTTAATATTATCTTAATATTATCTTAATATTATCTTAATATTATCTTAATATTATCTTAATATTATCTTAATATTATCTTAATATTATCTTAATATTATCTTAATATTATCTTAATATTATCTTAATATTATCTTAATATTATCTTAATATTATCTTAATATTATCTTAATATTATCTTAATATTATCTTAATATTATCTTAATATTATCTTAATATTATCTTAATATTATCTTAATATTATCTTAATATTATCTTAATATTATCTTAATATTATCTTAATATTATCTTAATATTATCTTAATATTACCTTAATATTACCTTAATATTACCTTAATATTACCTTAATATTACCTTAATATTACCTTAATATTACCTTAATATTACCTTAATATTACCTTAATATTACCTTAATATTACCTTAATATTACCTTAATATTACCTTAATATTACCTTAATATTACCTTAATATTACCTTAATATTACCTTAATATTACCTTAATATTACCTTAATATTACCTTAATATTACCTTAATATTACCTTAATATTACCTTAATATTACCTTAATATTACCTTAATATTACCTTAATATTACCTTAATATTACCTTAATATTACCTTAATATTACCTTAATATTACCTTAATATTACCTTAATATTACCTTAATATTACCTTAATATTACCTTAATATTACCTTAATATTACCTTAATATTACCTTAATATTACCTTAATATTACCTTAATATTACCTTAATATTACCTTAATATTACCTTAATATTACCTTAATATTACCTTAATATTACCTTAATATTACCTTAATATTACCTTAATATTACCTTAATATTACCTTAATATTACCTTAATATTACCTTAATATTACCTTAATATTACCTTAATATTACCTTAATATTACCTTAATATTACCTTAATATTACCTTAATATTACCTTAATATTACCTTAATATTACCTTAATATTACCTTAATATTACCTTAATATTACCTTAATATTACCTTAATATTACCTTAATATTACCTTAATATTACCTTAATATTACCTTAATATTACCTTAATATTACCTTAATATTACCTTAATATTACCTTAATATTACCTTAATATTACCTTAATATTACCTTAATATTACCTTAATATTACCTTAATATTACCTTAATATTACCTTAATATTACCTTAATATTACCTTAATATTACCTTAATATTACCTTAATATTACCTTAATATTACCTTAATATTACCTTAATATTACCTTAATATTACCTTAATATTACCTTAATATTACCTTAATATTACCTTAATATTACCTTAATATTACCTTAATATTACCTTAATATTACCTTAATATTACCTTAATATTACCTTAATATTACCTTAATATTACCTTAATATTACCTTAATATTACCTTAATATTACCTTAATATTACCTTAATATTACCTTAATATTACCTTAATATTACCTTAATATTACCTTAATATTACCTTAATATTACCTTAATATTACCTTAATATTACCTTAATATTACCTTAATATTACCTTAATATTACCTTAATATTACCTTAATATTACCTTAATATTACCTTAATATTATCTTAATATTATCTTAATATTACCTTAATATTATCTTAATTTTATCTTAATATTATCTTAATATTATCTTAATATTATCTTAATATTATATTAATATTATCTTAATATTATCTTAATATTATCTTAATATTATCTTAATATTATATTAATATTATCTTAATATCATCTTAATATCATCTTAATATTAAATTAATATTATAAAATTATAAGATTATATATATTATAATATAATCAGTAATCAATGCATGCATATATATATATATATATATATATATATATATTTACTTATAATATGTTTATTTTATTTACTAAAATGATATGTTTATTTTATGAAATGATTAGATTTGTAATTCATTTAAATTGAAATTATTTTTTTCAAATAATATATATATATAGAACTTGTATTTAATATTTGAAACCAATGATATCAAATAAATGAATTATAAATCTAATTATTTAATGGATAAACATAAACATTATAATAACTATAGTTATATAATTTTATATATTCATGTATTGATTACTAATTAAAATACATATATTATTTTTCATACACAGTTAAAAATTATGAAATGAAATATATATATATATATATATATATATATATATATATATATTAATATTATATATAACTATATAATATATCTATTTTATTATTTTAATTTGTTACATATATGTAATATATTATTATAATAATTATGTTAATTTACTGATTATATATAATATATATAATATATGTGGTATATGATTAATTTTCATCTACAATATGATTTTATAAGTTTTTATTAATAAAATTAAAGATAAATCTATAATTTAGTATATTGACATCAAAAACACGATAATATTCAATATTTAATTAGATTATATAATATCATGTAATTTCATGATATTAGATTATAGGTGAATATCAAACAATAAAATTCAACTATGAAATTAAGAAAATAATTGTAGTATTATAAAATAAATATATAATAATTTAATAAATAGTTGAAATAATATTTATTAAATACAACATCATTTAATAGTCATTTAATTAGAATTAGAATACATGCCTCAAAATAGGTTTAATAATAATATAATAATAGTACTCATACATATTTAGATATATCTTACACTTCAAATATATAATACATTTTAAATCTATACTACAATTCATTATTGTATTATTGTATAATAATAATATATTAAATACTTGTAATATTAAAATGGAATATATATATAATACAAATATTATAATAAATGTAGATAATAAATAATTATGATATATAGACATATATCACAATATAAATGGTATATTTACAATTTAAGTTTTTTAAATTACACTCCTTGTCTATTTTCGGACATATACATAAATTAAAAGCATAAACATAAAATAAATATATAAAATAATTTGATTTAAATGGTATATGTACTCGTTATTGCGTTTTTTCAATAATGATTGTATATCCATCATTTCAATCCATGCAGATTCTATATTATGAAATAATTAAAATACATTTGAATTACAATTTATAAATCTAAATATTAAAATAAAACTTTGCATTTTATTAAATGAATGATAATTCATTATTAATTTTGCCAGTGAGTAAACTGTAAACACAAATGTTACATCTGTAATAATATTAACATGTATTTTGTATATTTATTCAATATATAATGTATTATATTAACTTATGAATAGTAGTCCATGATGTGAATAATATTTTACAGATAATAGTTATTTACTTTAATGTTATATTATTATTTTTTTTAATAATTTTTTTAAATAATTCAAGAAACAAAATTAATATTAATACAAAATCACATAGAGATCATATGTGGTGTATCTCTTCATATCAATCATACCGAACACAATATAACTGGCAATACATTGAATTCGCGAATTATTTACTTTTGCAAAACTGGTTACGAACCTAAAGATATATTAATTAGTTATATAATAAGTTGTCTATCTTCTGGTAAATGGAGTATTACAAGATTTCAGTGCCAGAGTTAGTTTTGCAGTTATTTATATATTAAAATATATTATTTCAGCTACTGTATGTATCTAATTTGTAATTAACTATATCAATTATTAACAGTGGTATTGTGTGGATTACCCGAAGTTTACACGAATTCTAGAAACAATGTCACACATATTCACTACAAGTCTTCGTATCATGTAGTATGCAATAAAGGTCATATACAGACTTCAACTAATCAAACGATATCGACTTGTCAAGCAAATGGTAAATGGTCATCAATTTATATCAAATGCGAAGGTAATATTTAAACTATTTAAATATATGTTTATTAATATTATTAGATTTATATATATATATATATATATATATATATATATATATATTTATACCTGGGAGTATATTATTGAATATTAATTAAATAAGTAAATTAATTGATAATATATAACAATAATAATTACCTTGAAAAATTCCGATAATATTTGACAGTACACTGTTAGAAAAAAGTGTTTTCTAGGGTATATGAGAAGGGTTTCCAGAGTGCTCTTTATTGTAACTCTTTTGAGGGTTTCTTGTATACTTGAAAATAGAAAACTCTTTTGAGAGTTTTCTAGATTTTGAAAAAAGAGTTTTCTAGTTATTTTAAAAGCAGGCTTTTCTAGTTATTTATAAAAGTGTTTTTTAGATTTAAAACATAAGGGTTTTATAGCTAATTATGATAAGGTTTTGTAAGTTTAAAATAACATGGGTTGCTAGATAATTTAATAAGAGTTTTCTATATACTAATTTTCGTATAATTATTAAAAAAAAATATATTTGAATAATATATTTATTAAGAAAACTTATTAAGAAAACTAAAAACATGATTTGAATACAAAATAATAATGTATAATACAAATATTATAATAAATGTAGATACTAAATAATTATGATATATACACATATATCACAAAATAAATGATATATACACATATATCACAAAATAAATGATATATTTACAATTTAAGTTTTTTAATTATACTCCTTGTACATTTTCGGATATATGCATAAATTAAAAGCATAAACATAAAATAAATATATAAAATTATTTATTTTAAATGGTATCTGTACTTGCCTGTATCCATCATTACCATCAATTCTTACTATTGTAGGATATGAAGATTCTATATTATGAAATAATTTTAAATACATTTGAATTAAAATTTATAAATATTAAAATAAATGTTTGCATTTTAGTAAATGAATTATAATTAGTAAATAGTAAACACAAATGTTGCATCTTTAAAAATATTAATATGTGATTAGTGTATATATTATACATAATAGATGTCATATTAAAAATATTAAAATTCATTTATCTGGAATACACACTAACTAGATTAATTGTTATAAAATGCATAAATATATGTATTGCATATACTTGTATATCGGGCATTTTTCTGGGTTTATTTAATAATATCAATTGGAATGCGGAACATTTATTAATATTATTAAGTTATATTCCCATTTAGTTAAACTCATCAATGCCTAAAATATCAATAATATAATACAATATATACTCTATATTATATTTTCAAAAAACAATTTCGATAATTAATAATATTTCTGCAATTGTTATGTTTTTTTAAATACACCAACTATATATAATTTTGTATTCTGCATACAATCCCTATATTAAGATTATAATATTAATATTAAATTGATAGATTTCAGTTAATTAAATACATGTATTATGTGTATTATGAGTATTTATTAAATGACTAACTTCAAAATACACATATTTGATGTTGATAACATCTGATGATTCATAATATCCTTACATTTAGAAATTCTTTCAGTTATTGGAGTGATCGTATGAAATATGAAACATATTACAAAATATTATAAAAAAGTTATAGAATTACTAACATCATTATTAAATTTTTAAAATTGTTTGTCTCGCTACACATTCGACATTCTTAATTTGAATAATATAATTACTAACACACAATTTAAGAGATCATTATTGTATTTGAACGCATTTTTTCCTTACATCTAATTCTCTGTAATCACTATATATGATACAAAATAATTATAATGTATAGACATATTTTTTAGAAATATTAATAATTAATAAATTTTAATATAACATTTAAGATAAGTGCGACATTTAAAAATGTTACAAATTAATTTGTTTTGAAAATTTGTATAATTTTGTCTTGATATTTTGATACAATAATTGTAATTAAACTTACTTTCCATTTGTTATATGTATTTCATAACTATACTGATTTGAATTTGTTTAAGAACTTTGTTATAATAACAACATGCAAATACCATATTATATATAGTATAATTGATATATATATAGAAATAAAATTGTTTATGAACATGAGAAATGGATTAAAATATAATTCCTATCGGCAAATATTTATTAATATAGGGAAAATAAATGTACAATAAATGTAAATTCTGAATATTCAATATATTATTATTAAAGTATAAATGATATTGCATATGAAATATAAATCTTATTTGTTAATATATAGTATAATTGACAAATGGGATATATTTTATACTAACCACATACCGTTATTAATTCTAACTTTAAAAATTACATTTTTTTCTATACTACAGATTTGGACTAATGGTCCAAATGTACTTATATTTTAGACATATCATTTATTATATATAATTAAATATATTTATTACATAATTATTATCGTAGAAAGTATTGCACATATTTAATATAGTAACATGTAATTTTAATACAATTATTACAAAATTACTTATAAATATACTTTATTGATATAAAAACAATATTACTTTTTTGATTACATATATTTTATAGCAATACAATGTATAAATAGTATTTCAGGATTATATTACTAGTCAACTGTATGAAGAAATTGCAGATATTAGAAACGTTAATAAACCATCTTCTATAGATAGGTGTACCATCAATTTTACACTATCTCTCACCAGGTATAGTTTAAAAAGGTATTATTTATGCCCACAAGTTTCCTTTAAGGATGGCAGAATTGTAGGCATGTTGGTGATGCAACTTAAATATACATTTGACTGCGCATTAGACATACGTTCAGTTGATACTTCTGACTTTCTTTATAGTCAAAAATGCGAATATGAAAGCGAATGTGTGATGCTGCATTAATTATGGTTATAAAACTTGACATATTTAACGTTAATATCTAACGTTCATGTAATGTTAGTAATGTTAGTCACTAATCATAGTAATATATGTTGTATTCCATCCAATATTGTACGGCGCACGGTGTATGCACACTTCATTGTATACTATTTTATTTGTTATTATACTTATACATGTTAAATGATTAACAAGAAAAATTGAAATATACAATATTACCACTATCCATCACACACATACACGCACACACACGCACACTCACACACAATCGCTCGCACACACATACACACACACACACATACACACACACATATATATATATATATATATATATATATATATATATATATATATATATATATATATATATATATATATATGTATATATATAAATCATTGTTATTATTACAGCTATATTATGCAATTTGAACGAATTGAAATCAATCGGTTCTGATTTCGAGAAGTCGGAACCTAACCACGCCTTCTCCAATATAGTAAAATCAATTTGTAAAACGGGTTACGTTTTAGTCAAAGGAAACACGATTAGGAAGTGTCGGCATAATGGCACATGGAGTGGAGATATTATTGAATGCAAAGGTGATTTTATATACTTTTAAAATATGCAAATTCAATATGTAATATTATATATAATGTGTAGTTATTTAAATGATATTATATTAATTATGCATTATAAAAATCATAAAACGAGTATTTCTATTTTACAGTGATAAAATGTCCCGAACCATTAATTATTTTCGATGGTAAATATAGTTTTGATAAATTATATTACGGTGGAATTCTGAAGAGTGTTTGCGACTTAGGATTCAATGCAATACGTGGAAATTTTAATAGAACTTGCGGAGAATATGAAAAATGGTCTGGTAATGATCTAGTATGTAAAGGTTTGGTAATGAGTAATTATATATATATATAATTTGTCAAATATAAGGCGAAATAATATTTATAAATACGTATTTTAATATTATAAAATATCTTGATTCTTTGTTAGATACATTTATACTAATATATTATCTTTTCTCACCGTTTTTTAGAAATAAAGTGTCCTACTTTAGACGAAGAGATCAATTCGGACATGAAACGAATAATACAAGGATACAGAGTAACAGACAGGGTTCTCTATGTATGTGACGTTGGCTTTAAGTTATGCAGTGGCTGCACAAATTATCGTATATGTCAAAACAATGGAACTTGGAGTTCTGATGTACCAACATGTCTAGGTAATATTACCTAGATGCTTAGTTTATAATACAATATGTTGAGTGGTGTGTATATGTGTATATAAATTATTAAATCTATATCATTGAAAATATATTTTATATGTAATATAAATTAATATACTATATTTTGATTAAAAGTATACAATGTATTAAATTTGCACAAAATTCAAATTCATTTACAAACCTTGTATACGATGTTTTAAATATTGATATGCTAATTTTTTGGAACATAAATGATTAGTAAAAATGTAAGAACAATTTTTAATATTCATCCCTAATATTTTGATATTTTTGGTATTAAAAATAGAAATTAAATTATGTGATTAAATATTATCTTTATTGTAAAAAAATATCGTGAAATAGATAAAAAAGTTATTATAACGTATTGTAATAATGTTAATTATTATTTTCTAATTATTACATTATGTAATAATGAATATAAATAAACTTTACATGAGATATATCATAAATATATATTATTTACAATATTAAATAATATTACAATTGGATTTTAAATATTGATCTGCAAAATTAAAAAAAATTATTTTATAACTGTGTATTATTTATGGATACATCAATTTGGATTATGATAGGAATTGTTTATATATTATGACTATATGAATATAATATATATATAATATATTGTAACTATTCTGCTTCAATATTATATTATATATAATATAGTAATATTAAAAAAAATCAAATCATGATTATTAACTACTCGGTAGTTTATATATTTAGATTATATTTAACTGATATCGATTTAGTTTGTTAGAGATTATACATCATGTAAACTTAAATCAATTAAAGTAATTACATATAGAAATTAACAATATGTTTCATTTAAATCAAATAAATTATTAATAATATTTGGAAAATTAACTTTTAATCTGATAATATATTTATATTAACGTTTTAACATTTAACGTTCATATAAGTACACACACATACACACATACATATATATATATATATATATATATATATATATATATATTTGTTGATAGTATATTACTCTATAAAGTCTATTAGCTCGATATAATAATTTACTGTCTAAAAAATATTTATAAATTATATAGCACAGGGTGAATAAATCTATCAATTAATAGTTAAAATATACTCATAAGAAATCAGATGATGTATAGAATATATTTAAGATTTAATATCATATATTCACATTATATTATAGATTTTCAAACTGTAAATACCAGAAAAATGCATCAATTATAACATACATTCACAAATCTAGCATACCTTTATATTTTTAATTATTTTCTGAATACAAAAATATATATATGACTATATAAACATGGTCTTGTATTAAGTTCAATCTTCCAATACTATTATATAATTAATTAATTATTTAACATGTAGTTTATATATATATATATATATATATATATATATATATATATATATATATATATATATACATTACTTAAGCAATCGAATGCGTGGACCCCCCTTCAATACCAAATGCGGTAACATCGAAGACAAAGGCACGATACGCGGATACAATTGAATACATGTGTTTGGATGGTTTCAGGCTGAAGTCTGGTAAAGGAAAATTATTTTGCTCATCGCTCACTACTTGGATAGGGAAAGAAGATATCAAATGTAGAGGTAAATGAAATAATAAATAAAATATTCCATAATATATGAACTATATATGAGTAATTATATAAAATAGTTCCAATATTATGTATTCAGATATATTAATATATATATATATATATATATATATATATATATTTATATTAATATATTTAATATCTAATAAACACATATATTACTTTTAAAATATTTAATTTTAAATTAAAATTAATTTAATTAATGATATCTAACATCATTTTAATAATTGTCTAACGTTTATATTTATTTGATTTTATTCCAAAAATGATATATCTAATTATTCTCAAATATTAGTAAAATTTACATTATAAATATATCAAATGAATATGAAGGAAACGTATCTATTTTGTTGTCTCTCATATCGACGATATCCAAAACTACATTCTTGATAAATAAATATATTAAATTATAAAATATAATTGATTACATAGTATCAGTATAATTTAAATTTTATTAATAAATTTGAAAAGTAAACTTCTTATATTAAAAAGTAATATATTCTATGAATAATAAAATATTTATGTAATTTCAAATAATAAATTAGTATGTAGTAGAAAGTAAAAAATAAAAAGTAGATATATTTATCAGCAGAGTTATTATGTATTATTAAATAGTAAATATAGTTATAATAAATAGTATTATAAATGTATCGATATGAATATATATTCTATATTGTATATGAAAAGATCATATTTCTTTATGTGATATTGATTATTTTATTATTTAAATTTATATCATGAGATAATATTTTTGAGTAATAATAATTTACATTTGATATAATATCCAAATGTAAATATCAATTAATCTTTTTAATTTATAATTTAGTATTTCTAACAAGTGTTAATAACGTTTATGTTATACAAAGTTATGAAATAATTACTTCAAAAATGAATTTATACGTTTTGCATAATTATTGGTTACTGGGATAATAAATTACATATAAGTAAATATTTCATTATTGATTAAAACTATATTTGGATTTGGATTTCAAGTTTGCCATAGTTATTAGGTTATTAAAAGTTAAACTTAAGTTAAACTTATTAAAAACTTTATAAATACAAACTAGTTAAATACCTATTTAAAATGTAGATGATGTATAATGTAGTAAACTTAAACTTTTGACACTTAGTTTAATAGATTATTATATTTATATATTAAACATCTTGCAGGAATAGAATGTCCCGTCCCAGTCGGAGGGATGAATTCATATTCACTATTCTCTAGTCGTGATATCTCAGCTATCGCTGAGTACAAGTGCACCGAAAACGGCAACCACCCTTACGTAAGATTGTCAGGAAATCTTAGTCGTACATGTGATCCAAATGGAAAATGGACAGATGGACCATTGAATTGTGGAAGTTAGTTATTATATGTTATTAAATTTGTGAACAAAACTGAACATATTACATGTTTTAAATTAACGATATGTTTATAAAATTATTTTAAGATTATTTACACTATTACCAATCAAATATATAACTCATGATATATATTATTATAACCTTAATTTATTATTGTTTACATTGTTATATATAAAATGTATAATAAGTAATATATATATTATTATAAACTTGTCTTTTTTTAGAAGTATATTCATTAATATATTTTTTTCTTTCATGAATATATATTAACTTTATCAGATTTATATTCATATTTATAATATATTTTTAATACTAATTCAATATATTTTGATAATTGATTAATTTTCTATAAATGTTATGAAAGCAATTGATTGCAAGTATCCGAGAGTGATTGCGAATTCTACAAGTTATTCTCTGAAAGGCCAACTGTTTAGAACACAGATATATAAGGTAGTTAAGTGTAATATATATTTGTAGATCTATCAAGGATGTGATTATATAGGTATAGGTTGATATTGCAATGATATCAATGATATAAATATATTAATTTTTAAATCAAATATAAAAATAATTATATTTTATATTCAAATTATTTCAATATAATGTTATTTATTATAAATATTAGGTAAATAATCTTATGTATTACATTAGATTATTTAAAAGTTGATATTTGAATGAACATATAGTTAACCTATAATGTCCTACATACATATTTTCAATGTTTTCAAATAAATGTTATTGTAGTGTCGTCCTGGGTATTATAATAACGGAGGAAATATAATAAGAATTTGTCTAACCAATGGAAAATGGTCTGGTAATGATATAATCTGTGAAGGTTGAAAATTAATTTAAATTTAGATTAAATTAAAATATGAGTATCTATGCATTTTAAATAAAAATTAAGTATTATTCTTAATAGCATATTATTATATTTTTTAATCTATAAAATATAGTCAATATTTAAATTATATACATATTATATATAACTTAACAATAGAATATATATGGTATTTTAGCAAGCATAGATTATAATTAATTAAGTCGTTTTGTTTTTTAATATATCAGCTATTAATTTATATGTATCATGTTTTGAGTTATTTCATTACATACATTGCATTTTTTAAATATAAAGGACTTGTGATAAATTGTATATAGATTTTATAATTATAAACTATATATTTTTAAATATATTATAAAATAATTTATATTATTCTAAGATGTATATAATGTATATTTATGTTTTATAGATAATATAATATATATTATATATTATTAACAACATATATTATACAATCACTATTATTAATTAACATGAATTATTATATTATATTATTTAATTTGTTCGGAAACTTTACGCTTTTATTTTCACGTTATTTGAATTCGTATTTAAAACCTAATAAATAAAGTAATACATATATACATATATATATATACATACATATATATATATATATATATATATATATATATATATATATATATTATTTAGAAAGTGATGTGGATTTCTTTGAGATCTACGTACCTCAAGATGAACCTCCGTCTACCGAAAAAGAGAAGCTCTTTGTGAAGATCGGATATCTGAAATCAGATCAAAGAACAAGTTCTATAGTAACTGGTGCTGTCTTCACTACTATTTTCTCTGTCATAGTGCTATCAATTATTGCCATAGATGCGCCTATTATATTAATGCATGTAAAAACTATGATGTTCGATAATATTAAATATTTATTTATAAAATAATTGGTTTATAATAATAGATATATAATGTATTACATTTATCTAAATTGAGTTTAAATACATTTTTAAATAGATTTATTATTATACTATCAATTATAATATATTTGTTATTTATAGTTTACTCTTTTAATATAATAAACTTAAATGAATAATTAACATAAGTTTTTTAATATATTTTAATCATAATTATACAAATTTTAATAATTTACATTTTGAAAGAATTATTAATGAAATAGTAAAGACTACTCCATGCTTATACTGTATGTTATATAATGATTTCAATTGTATAAAAACCTCCTATTTATAATAGTACATGAAAATAATATTCTTATAGATATATATTATTCAATTATTACAGTTATTATAAGATATATCTTATAATATTTCATATGTGCAAGTATAGTAATACTAGTCATTTATTCTGACGTACAAAGACACAAAGACATGTTGTGTACATAATTTAAAAAACAAAAGTGAATACATTATTTGAAATACAGGATCTAGGATATAGGAGTGTTCTCGTTCCAAGGAATTGTGTTGGATTTAATATATTTATTTAATAATTAGAGAAGTAAACAATTTTAAACATTAGAGAAGTAATGTGAAAATAAGAAGTGAAAGTTAAGAATAATTAATATATTAATATATATTTTCGGCACCAATATATTTTTATATGTAACTTTTTGTTAATTTTTGGATTTATTTTATCATCTTTAAATATTCTTTTAGTGAAATAGAGTTTACTAGAAATAAATGTTACTATCATTATAATTATGGAATCTTTACAACATAAATTCTTATGGAAATTCGGAATGTATACAACTTAAATTCTTAAGATCACTATCTTAACAGCTTTATTGGAATATTATTTATAAATATGTAATTAGGAATTTATATAGCAATAAAATAATATAATAACATAATTGGATATCGAATTTTATATATTTGTATACAGAAATAATTATCGTAATATAATATATTAATTAATAAATAACCTAAAAATGTTAAATAATAATTTAAAAATAGTTTTAAAGTTTGATAAATTTTAAATTTATATAATACTTTACAAATTATAAACTATTCCAGTTATTCCATTTTATATAGATTGCAGTGAATTGTGTATAAATTATAGTTTATCTACAAAAATACCAATGGTATTATCTTAGATCGTATTATTTTACATATAAATTATTTTCAATTCATGCAAAATGCTATAGACTTAGTATATTAACATACAAACCATTACATTTAAGTATATTTTGTAAATAGTTAATAAATATTTAAATTATCTCAAATTGCAGGTTCTAAGATCAAAGCAAACTATCCATCCATCATCAAAGCTGCTAGTATATTTTAGACTAAGTATGTATATAAAATATGTAGTAATTTCTATATTATATACCACATTAACAATATAATTGGTGTTGTGACATATGGAATGCGTGGAATTATAAGATAAATATTTCTGGAGTCAAAATTAAAAGTAAAAATTACTACATATCGACGATGCAAAAATGATAATGCAGAGTATCAAACGCTAAAAGCATATACATCAATAACAAATGGCTAAATCATCTAAATGAATATAAAACCATATTTATATATATAGTTATATATATATATATTACTCATTAATTATTAGATTTAAATGATCATAAATTAATCAGATATCACACTTATAAATATTTTTTCTATCGTTAAAACTTTATTTTACAAAATTTAATAATATTATATATTATTTACTATATACTATATAATAATATTAGATACTATATAGTTAATACTAACCAATACATTTAGTCTAGACATGTAATTAGATATTATAGAAAGTTTTTTTTAATTTAAAAAATATACTTTAATAATTTTCAATTTAAAAATAATGATGTAAAGGTCCAAATACAGGGTCACAAGTTCGTGGCGATGAAATATTATAGTAATATTTTAAATACTTTCGAAAATTGTAAACTTAATATACAAAATGACGCTTTTTATGCTCATTGTCTTAAACATCTACTAGACTTATTATTTCAACTAAATATTATGTTGTAATTATTTTTAAATGAGTGTTTACTATTACGAATAGAATTAAATATAGATTGAATAAAAGATATTAATTTTAAAATATTAAAATTCAAAATACTCGATAGTTACAGAAAATTATAATTTAATGTTAACATGTAATACGAATATGCATACACTCTATAACCACATACATATGTATGTCGTTTAAAGTTATATTTAACGAGTTATATGAATTTATAAAATCACGTGACCATTGACGATGTTTTATTATACGACAACGGTATAGCACATGATTATAATTTGTATACATACCAAATTTATCTTTACATATGATTTATATGCCTACTATTTATTTATATATTTCTTAGTATTTTTATTGCAATTATTTTATTATAATTACTATATAGGTTGTATTACTATGTATACTTATGCTATACTATATTTTATATATCTTCCGAATAAACGATACGAATTATAAATATAATTATTCATCTGAAATTGAATATTTTCATCTACGATCTCATATCGAGCTCATTCAATATTAATAGAAAACGCGTATTTAGAAATAGACTCATTATATATTTAATTATTAATCATCATAACATATATTCAATTTTCATAATTGGTATTACAAATTTTAGATTATACAATATTTCATGTATTAACGGGTTAGCCGTATACAAAGTAACTAGTATATATAAATATATATATATATATATATATATATATATATATATATATATAATTAGCAAAGTATTGCATACAGCCTGTAAGGGCGGATAAAATATTGTACATGTGCGTTAAATATTAAATAAATCTTACTAATAATATATATTATTAATATCTAACAAGAAAATGTGCAATGGAGAATAAGACATAATTAAATATTTAAAATAAAAATATATTTACATAATACATTAAATACAAATATATTTATATAATACAATAAATCTGTACAAATTTCTCAGAGCAACCATTTCTATATTATTTGTATAGAAAACCTATCATCTTTACCCAACTATGAGAAAATACCGCAACATTTTATAAAACAAATTTTATTTGCATAACAATGTATAATTATGAATCTATTTGATGGATACAGATATTAATTGAAAATATCATTAATAATTGATAGCTATAATAAATAGAGGTTTCTAATGTGACGTGTCTCATTTAATTTTACATTCAGTTAGTTAGTTGTGTAGGATTATTGCGGAAACTCTAATTATGTTTCTTTTTGATTTATTTATTATGTTGATATATATTAAATTTACATATCAATACCTAAGTTAGTACGATAATATATTTTATTACTAATTATGCATTAATAATGTCAATATAAAATAAATATTTTTGATCTGTAGTTTTCTTAATATTAATATTAAATAGTAATAATTAAATTAATATAAACCATATATATATATATATATATATATATATATATATATATATATATATATATATATATATATGTATGTATGTGTGTGAGGGGGCCTCCACCGGTTGTGGTATATATGTATTTGTAAATATATAGTAGATTTAATACATACATACAACAAAAATGATCAGTAAATAAAATTATTTGTTATATAAACTATAGTTTACATATTATATGCAAAATGTGTTAATATTAAAAATATTTAATCATAATTCACCAATTTATTAATAATTGTGTATTGATTTAAATGTAATATGTTTATAAATGATTGTATGTTGCTGTTTTATGATTTATATTGCATACAATAACAATTAGAATATATATTCTAATTTTTATATATCTATTCTAATTTTATGAAATTATAAATGCTTTATTATAAATTATTGAATCAAATTGATAATGAATGAAAGTTACCCAAAAGTTACTTGGAAGCAAATGTTCACAAAAGTTCATTGACAATTTCAAGAGTTAAATTTACAACGTAATACAATTTGCATTCAGATGAAGCCTGCTCGCAAGAGATGCCAAATACGTTTTATCAATTCCATTGTGGTGATCCGAATAACGTAAATTACGGAATAACTAATGCTCATTACACCGGATCTTTTTGTTAGTATATATATATATATATATATATATATATATATATATATATATAATATTGAATTAAAGTTATTAATCATGACTTTAGCCAAAGATACGAGTACTACAATATGTAGTCATAAAGTGACTTCAGATGTTTCCATATTCCTCAATAGACCATTAATATCCGAATCATTCACAATCGAGGTGTGTATTTCTATTTAGTATACAATATATATAGAGTATACAATATATATTTATATCAACTAATTGTAAAATAATATAATCGTGTATTAGATAGAGTTAGTTATCATAAAACTGATAATACATATAAACCTATAGGTTATAGGGTAATAGCATTTTCTTCAGAATAAATATAAATTCCGATATAAACATAACATAATTAATATTATTAATCATAAAAAGTATATTATAGTAACATAACAAAGTAAGTCAACATCAAATATAATAACTATATATATAATAACTCAATATATTGAGCACATAAAATGTCAGTCATTTACCATTAAAAAAAAGATGTATCAATAATTATGTAAATACATATTATATAATTTATATAATCATACATTTTGTAACTATATTAATATAATTACTAGTTTAAATTAATTAACTTTGTTTTAATTAACTTTAAAATAAATAATGATAATATATATACTGTATATCCATTATAAATTAACATATATATTGACGTCTTATAATATTTACGTAAATTACATACAATATAATATATAATTGATTCTCTTATTTAAGTTGTAATTTGATATACAAATATATAGATAAATATAAACGAAAGTTATATTCTAATAAAATATCAAAATATTATATAAATATGTAACTGCTATATATAACTATTATATATTTGTAATTTAAGTACTAATTATCTATAATTTTCGTCACTAATAATATAAAATTAAATGTATTCAAAATTTGAAGTATTACAACTTTTAGAAATTACAACATTATTTAAATACTACAATTATATAAATATTTAAACAATTTAAAATGAGTTATCATAGGCAAATAAATTAAGTTATTTAAAATAAAAATCTATTATTGAATCTTATTTAAATATCTTATATTCTTATATATTTAAATATCTTATTTAATATCTTTAATGTTAAGTTTAAAAGTTACCATATATTATTATGTAAGTATATTTAATTTTGTACAAATGAAAAGGATATGTCAATTATGAAATTTAAATTTATTAAATATACGTCGTGCGTTCTTATATTAAATAATCATCATAAAGAATTTTGTCCAGTAGGAATTATTTTGAATAATATTCGCAAATATTTCTAAATTATAGTTAATTTATGTGTTAATATTATACAACGATAACCATTCAGTTTGTTAAATACATAAGTCCTATATGATATGTTGTCTACCATATTTATAATATATAATATATGCTGAATTAAATTTCTGAATTATTCAATGTTGGTTTATTGAATCCGAAAATATAATATGAATATATGTAGATATTATAATATATCAATAAATTGTTCGAAAATTATAAATAAAGTAATATTATAATATATTAGGCTGTAGTATTGCTACCAGAAATAGATGGAATAGGTCTTTCATTTCAGAACATTAAATTTCCTTTCATTAAATCTGGAAAAATTGCTATAGAAATGAAATTATACCGTAATCCTACGAGTTTGGAACATAAGGTAATTTGCGTTCATTTAATGATTACATTAAACTTAACTGTATCCAAAGGTGTACTAAATATTAATATATTGTTAATCTTCATACATTTAAATAGAAAGATGTGAAAATAGACGATATAACGAAATGGCGTTCATATGTTCTTTATTACGCCCTGTCGGTCACGAATTCTCAATACAAAATATATATAGGAGGTAAATTATTTGAATCAGGTGAAATAGACCCAGGCCATGCAACCCATTTTCACTATATGGATCGTTCTAATGCAGTGCTATACGTTTACTATTAAAGCATATATATTATCTTTTACTAATATATATGATATATAATAAATATATAATGTAAACTATTACTCCTATTAATTATGATATAGTTTCTAGGATGTTATTGTTATTTAACTATTGTGTTTAATATAATATAATTCATTTAAAATATAAACATTTTAATAGATCGATGATAAAATTAAATTATATTTCTTTCGAGTTTCGAGTGTCGCAAAATCAATTGAAGAATTACATAAAGAAAGATTTTGTTAATATACATATTTACATAGTATTTATTGCAACAATATATTAACTATTTATATATATATATATAAATAATCTTATCTAAACCTTCAACTTAATAATAAGAGTAATACTTTAAAAACATTAGTTAAAAATAACACTATGGTTTTAAATAAAACTAAGGGTTTTTACATTAAATGTAATACATTAATATATGGTATATTTTTTATTTATTTAAATATTAATAATGAATGCATTAATTGCATTATAAGTTTAAATACAATGCAAATAAATAATGTATTTTTATTATTATTAATTATTATATAACATTTTGATATAATATAAATTAATTAGACTCCATTTCAATATAAAATAATATTTTTAATATTATAAAATAAGGAATAATCTTGATTTGTTGCTAGGTAATTATTTTTATAATAATTGTAAGTAATCATAAAATTCATATTCGTTATTTGTTGAATATTATATAATAAGAGTTAAAATAATATTTATATGTAATTTTAATATTTTCTACGTATTTTTGAAATAAATAATTGAAATATACATTGTTTATATAAATATTAAATATATATACTGTTATTTTAGAAAATATAAAATAATGCAGTTTATGCTTGTAAATGTATATTATTTCAGAATTTATATATTATAACTTAATAAATAATATCTCATGCTCAATATATAAGGTGGTTTTTGTGCACCAATTGTTATTCCAGAGGAAGCTAGTCGTATCACTTATCGGAATGACTATCTGTGTAAATATGAATATAGGGGAGTTGGACAATATTGTAACGTAACGAGGTTAATTATCGTAAATCATTATTATTTTACATTTTGTAATTTTGTCTAAATATTATATCATGCTATACTTATAATATATTATATAATATAGTATAGTATAGTATACAGTATAAAATGGTTACTTTTTATATTAAATGATTAGAAATGATATTATTTAATGATTTAGTGATTTAATAAGTAACAACATGAATGTACAGCTGTGCAATTGGATATCAATTAAAACTAGCGTATGCGAAATGTTCAGTTAATAATGAATGGCTACCGGGAATACCATCATGTTCAGGTTAACCTAGTACATGTATCCGAATTGTAATATATGAATATACATAAGCTAATCGTAACATTTAGTTTCGATTTCGGAATTATATATATTATATTTATCGTTTCAATTATGCAGCGTATAACACGACTACATTATTGTAACAAAACAGATGTTTCATGTTCGGGCATCATATCAATTCCTCCTAATTCTGTGATGGATACACCTCCATCACCTAGTTTTAGTGTTGGTTCCACGATTACATTTCATTGCTCCGCGTTGTTCAAGTATTTCGATGGACTAATTACTAAGAAAATAAAATGTCAGAATTCCGGGCAATGGACAACTTCTCCGGAATGCATAAGTATGTTATCAAATAATATTAACATAATTTAATAATTTTATTAAATTTTCATTTTAATGTAAATTAAATATATGTAATTAAAATAAAAATATTATCATAGTGTAAAGTATATGCATTATGAATATCGCATATGTAATATTGTAATTACCCAAGTGTTCAAACATATTAGAAATAGAATGTCCAGTGAGCGATTGGAATTCAACACACCACCTCATTGAAAGTGTAACATTATCAAACTACTACCCTGGCCATGTATTGAGTTACAGATGTCATGTTGGATATGAACTAACTAATTATGCACCGAGCGAACAGATTAGATGTAGCGACATTGGAACTTGGTCTGAAATCCAGGGTTGTAATAGTTAGTGTAATTGGTTTATGTTGACAAATTGGTATATGTGTTTCATTATATAACAATTATACTAACTAAAGTCTATATATATATATATATATATGACACGTAGAGTTCAAATAAATACTTTTCTAAATTAAAAATCACAGTTAAAAGTTGTCCTGATATCGTTTTGTTAGCGAATACTAAGATTTTAACACCTCATTATACGAAAACTTATGGTTCTTTTGTCAACATTGATTGTATCGAAGGACACGAATCTTCTTTTGTGGTACCCAAGATATTTATGTGTACCGACCAGACAACCTGGAATGATAGATTATTCTCTTGTCGCGGTTAAATAGAACATATTTGCATGCTAATACTTGTTTATTATTTTTAATACATATAATGCCAATAATAAGTATAAAATAAATCATTGCGATTTAATCATTTATATGCTTTCTTATTAGCTGTTAAATGTGCTATGTTAGCTCAACCCGAGGGCGGTGTTTTGTCACCAATAGCATGTGGCAATACCGATCAACAATTCTCAACTATCTGTAATGTTACTTGCCATATCGGATTTTCGCATCACGATAGAAATAACTCACGAAAGTGTCAATCAAATAAAGTATGGACTCATCAATCCGAGATTATTAAATGCACACGTTATATTAAATATATTTAAATATATGTAATAGTAATGTTTATTTATCCATATATCATTTCACTTTGATTACTACAGGCGTATTATGTAAACCTATATTAATTGGAGAGACCATTTCTATAATTCTGCCACATTCTACTTACGCATACGAAGATACCATCCATATGCAATGCGTTAAAGGTCATGAATATCTATCTGGTAATATTAACCAAACATGCCGATATGATGGATCATGGAATGGTATCATTCCAATTTGTCAAAGTTAGAGTAAAATAATAATATTTGTTGTTTTTGTAAATAATAAACAGCATAATATTTCAATATATATATATATATATATATATATATATATTATAATAAAATAAATATTATGTTTATATATAAAACTATATATACCTCATTATTTTCAAGAATAATTTAATTTGTAATTTTTAATACTATATTTAATTATAATAAGTAAATATATATTTAAAAAATAGGTATATTTTATTAAACTTATTTGCAGTCGTGAGTTGTAATAAATTAATATTACTGGATAATACTGAAATAAAGACTACGCCCCATAATATTACTTATGGGTCTATTATAAACATTGATTGTATATTGGGACATGAAACTATTCTACCAGTAGAGAAGACATTTATGTGCACGGAAATGAAAACATGGAATTCTACTTTATTTTCTTGCAACCGTAAGTTTTTACAAATGTTATATTAATATTATATTATATCTAAATACTCTTTCAATAGCTGTAAGATGCAAAAAGATGGTAGATGTTAATAATGCTGATAATTTACCATCAAGTTGCGGTACCAACATTGATCAACCTTATTTAACATGGTGTAATATAACCTGCCATAGCGGTTACGTATCGAATTTTTACAATAATAGCCGGCAATGTCAATATGATAAAAAATGGAGCTTTCAAGATGAAGATAGAGGATGCATAAGTTAGTAATATAATTCATATTTTAATAATAATTATATGGTATAAAGACAGATTTATATTTGTATGATTAATCTTTTTATATTAAATTATGAAATGCAATTATAATTATAAATGATATCAATATTTAATTTAAAATTTTTTAATATATATTATATCCCTATGGATTATATATTAAGTATATGTTGTGTATCTCTATATACATGTTTCTTGTAAATAAATTTATATTATGTATAATAATATTTATAATAATATTACTATTTAAATGAATGAATTAATGAATTTCTGATATGTATATAGAAGTTAGATGCCCGGATATGCGTATCAATGATACGGTAATCATCAAGAATCAGATTGGAAAATATAGATTTATGGACAATATCATCATGGAATGTATTTTAGGATATGAATTAATTACGGGTGATTTAATATCAACATGTCAACACAATCGTACCTGGAATGGAACAATTCCAATATGTAAAAGTCTGTTAAAATCAACTATATGTGAATGTATACATACTATGCATTTATTTTATATGTTGTAGTCTATGCATGCGACTATAATTATTAAATAATGATATATACTTTCAATGAATATTACTTCGTAGTTGTAAAATGTGCGAAATTAATTCAACCGGATAATTCTGAGATTTCACCATCTTCATGCATACAACATGCTATAGAATATGGTAGTCGGTGCAAAATAATGTGTAATCCCGGCTATCATAGTACATACTTTAATAATACCAGACTCTGCCAACACGATAAAACTTGGGATCATGCTGGGGAGAAGTTCAATTGTTCAAGTTACTACTAGGCACATATACTTATGTTCATATATATATATATATATATATGCATATATATATATAATAGATTACGAAATCTTCCAATAAACACAGGAAAACAATGTCATAAAATAATACTGGATGACAAAGTTGTTATAATAAACGATACTAAAAAGTATTTCTTCGAAGATGTTATACTAATGAAATGTATAGTTGGGTATGAATTGAAAATAGGACATCTACTATCGAGTTGTCAGGCGGACCAAACGTGGAATTCCACAATTCCACAATGTGAAAGTAATACAATCTAAATCCAACTTGCATATATGTAATTATATTTTTAATCAATATTTAAAATACAAAATCAACTTTTACTGCTTATCTTAAAAATGTTATTTTAATGATATAGTTAATGATATATTCATTAATTGTGCTAATTGCATATTAAACATAATTTTAAATATATTAACTAATCCCATAATGTATGTTTATTGAAGTTATTCATTGTCCCGCGACTCGACCAATCTCTTACGGACAATATGAGCCTACAAGTTGCGCGAATTCACCGCAACTCGATTATAACACAGTTTGTAATATAACTTGTGACAGTGGATACGATAATTCATGGAAGAATACCAGTATACGTTGTGAAGCCGATAAATTATGGTCTCATAATGATGAAAATATGAATTGTTCATGTTAGTTTTTTATTTTAAACTATTTTTATATATATACCATTAATAATATTAATAAAAATCCCTACAATGATAATAATAATTACTATAATCAAAATACGAATGAACCGTACAAATGTTTTTGTGATTTAATTCAAAAATCCACATTTTATATCGTTTACAGTCTAATTTAGTTGTATTATAAAGATACACGATATTCCTATAACTTAGATATAATCCGCAGTCGATTTTAAATATTTTAATCTTTTAAAATAATATTTTCATTATTAACTCCTTCAAATCAATAAAATATTTATATTCTGCTTTCTTGAATTTAATTTTAATTTCTTATTAAAATATGAATGTAAAATTCAAAATGTACATATTCATGATAATTCGTATTTTATTTTTACTCATTCTATTGATTATGTAATTATGAATAATATTACTTAATTTACAATGTATTTAACAATTTTTAAACAAAATTTCTTAATACAGTTTATAATTATAATTATTAAAATTTTAATATAATGTATGTAATATTTAAGATTCATTTCAATTATCCAACAGTAATACAGTGCAAAGTACCACATGGAATAGTTGGTTTACTCGTCACTAACCCGATTTCATTATATTGTATCCCTGGATGTGTAACATCAGTACAGTGCGCAATTGGTTACGAGAAAACTTCTGGCCATCCTCAATACACATGCCTACATAATGGCAATTGGTCATCAGATATTCCCACTTGTCTCAGTCAGTATTCAGTGCTAGATATACATATTTCTTACATTATCATATTTCTCATCGTATTATTATATTACTAGGAATTGAATGTGAAATTAATGATGTCCCTGCTAATGTGAAATTCATAGAAAACAATACCTACAATTATAATGATACGATTACTTATAGTTGCATTGAAGGTTATAGACTGATTGGTGGAGATTATACTAGAAAATGTCAAATGGATAAAACATGGACTGGATCAAGTCCGATATGTTTGAGTTGGTATTACATATTAGAATGCATCTCATTGTAATTAAATTATTCATAATCTAATTATTAGTTTATTTTAATAAATACATTTTTAATATTGAGTAATTACATATACTTCCTAGAATGATACATTTGATATGGAAACTCTCTCACTATGGCAATAATATTTATTTATTCCAGTTACACACTGCGGTCCTCTTGTACCAGTTGCTCATTCAGAGATTACCGTTGATTATCTGCACTATAAAGCAGTAGCGTCTTACAAATGTAATATTGGCTCCAGATATATACACGGCGATTTAAATCGCACATGTCAATCGGATAATCGATGGAGCGGAATTACGCCACTATGTAAAGGTCATTTCATATCATCATTATAAATATATATTTAAATATTTTATTATAGAATATTGATATTAGAAATTTTAACGAAATGTAAATATATTTAAATTTTATAATCGATGTAATATAAACTATTTCAGTGAATAAATGCCCTCCACCTAACGCTATTTCAAATGCAACTGTATCGGTTGGGTCTTTGATTTATGGTGGATTGGCCATGTACTCGTGCATTTATAGTTATCATTATGAGATTGGTAATGCTACATTAACATGTAATGGAAATGAATGGATGGGGCAGCCAATCATATGTAAAGGTCAGAAAAAGTTGTATACAATTAATTTTAAAACTCATAATAGTCTATTGATATTTATAATAAAATAAAGTTATGACTTGAAATATAGAATATTTTATTTGAAATTAGTGGAAGTAGGAAACATACAAATAAAATATTCATAAGATGTCTATAATATACATAGAATATGAGTTAGTTTTTTAAAAATTATAATATTGTATCTTAATATTATTTTTATATTATATTAATATTATCTTAATATTATCTTAATATTATCTTAATATTATCTTAATATTATCTTAATATTATCTTAATTTTATCTTAATTTTATCTTAATTTTATCTTAATATTATCTTAATATTATCTTAATATTATCTTAATATTATCTTAATATTATCTTAATATTATCTTAATATTATCTTAATATTATCTTAATATTATCTTAATATTATCTTAATATTATCTTAATATTATCTTAATATTATCTTAATATTATCTTAATATTATCTTAATATTATCTCAATATTATCTCAATATTATCTTAATATTATCTCAATATTATTTCAATATTATCTCAATATTATCTTAATATTATCTTAATATTATCTTAATATTATCTTAATATTATCTCAATATTATCTTAATATTATCTTAATATTATCTTAATATTATCTTAATATTATCTTAATATTATCTTAATATTATCTTAATATTATCTTAATATTATCTTAATATTATCTTAATATTATCTTAATATTATCTTAATATTATCTTAATATTATCTTAATATTATCTTAATATTATCTTAATATTATCTTAATATTATCTTAATATTATCTTAATATTATCTTAATATTATCTTAATATTATCTTAATATTATCGTAATATAATCGTAATATTATCTTAATATTATCTTAATATTATCTTAATATTATCTTAATATTATCTTAATATTATCTTAATATTATCTTAATATTATCTTAATATTATCTTAATATTATCTTAATATTATCTTAATATTATCTTAATATTATCTTAATATTATCTTAATATTATCTTAATATTATCTTAATATTATCTTAATATTATCTTAATATTATCTTAATATTATCTTAATATTATCTTAATATTATCTTAATATTATCTTAATATTATCTTAATATTATCTTAATATTATCTTAATATTATCTTAATATTATCTTAATATTATCTTAATATTATCTTAATATTATCTTAATATTATCTTAATATTATCTTAATATTATCTTAATATTATCTTAATATTATCTTAATATTATCTTAATATTATCTTAATATTATCTTAATATTATCTTAATATTATCTTAATATTATCTTAATATTATCTTAATATTATCTTAATATTATCTTAATATTATCTTAATATTATCTTAATATTATCTTAATATTATCTTAATATTATCTTAATATTATCTTAATATTATCTTAATATTATCTTAATATTATCTTAATATTATCTTAATATTATCTTAATATTATCTTAATATTATCTTAATATTATCTTAATATTATCTTAATATTATCTTAATATTATCTTAATATTATCTTAATATTATCTTAATATTATCTTAATATTATCTTAATATTATCTTAATATTATCTTAATATTATCTTAATATTATCTTAATATTATCTTAATATTATCTTAATATTATCTTAATATTATCTTAATATTATCTTAATATTATCTTAATATTATCTTAATATTATCTTAATATTATCTTAATATTATCTTAATATTATCTTAATATTATCTTAATATTATCTTAATATTATCTTAATATTATCTTAATATTATCTTAATATTATCTTAATATTATCTTAATATTATCTTAATATTATCTTAATATTATCTTAATATTATCTTAATATTATCTTAATATTATCTTAATATTATCTTAATATTATCTTAATATTATCTTAATATTATCTTAATATTATCTTAATATTATCTTAATATTATCTTAATATTATCTTAATATTATCTTAATATTATCTTAATATTATCTTAATATTATCTTAATATTATCTTAATATTATCTTAATATTATCTTAATATTATCTTAATATTATCTTAATATTATCTTAATATTATCTTAATATTATCTTAATATTATCTTAATATTATCTTAATATTATCTTAATATTATCTTAATATTATCTTAATATTATCTTAATATTATCTTAATATTATCTTAATATTATCTTAATATTATCTTAATATTATCTTAATATTATCCTAATATTATCTTAATATTATCTTAATATTATCTTAATATTATCTTAATATTATCTTAATATTATCTTAATATTATCTTAATATTATCCTAATATTATCCTAATATTATCTTAATATTATCTTAATATTATCTTAATATTATCTTAATATTATCTTAATATTATCTTAATATTATCTTAATATTATCTTAATATTATCTTAATATTATCTTAATATTATCTTAATATTATCTTAATATTATCTTAATATTATCTTAATATTATCTTAATATTATCTTAATATTATCTTAATATTATCTTAATATTATCTTAATATTATCTTAATATTATCTTAATATTATCTTAATATTATCTTAATATTATCTTAATATTATCTTAATATTATCTTAATATTATCTTAATATTATCTTAATATTATCTTAATATTATCTTAATATTATCTTAATATTATCTTAATATTATCTTAATATTATCTTAATATTATCTTAATATTATCTTAATATTATCTTAATATTATCTTAATATTATCTTAATATTATCTTAATATTATCTTAATATTATCTTAATATTATCTTAATATTATCTTAATATTATCTTAATATTATCTTAATATTATCTTAATATTATCTTAATATTATCTTAATATTATCTTAATATTATCTTAATATTATCTTAATATTATCTTAATATTATCTTAATATTATCTTAATATTATCTTAATATTATCTTAATATTATCTTAATATTATCTTAATATTATCTTAATATTATCTTAATATTATCTTAATATTATCTTAATATTATCTTAATATTATCTTAATATTATCTTAATATTATCTTAATATTATCTTAATATTATCTTAATATTATCTTAATATTATCTTAATATTATCTTAATATTATCTTAATATTATCTTAATATTATCTTAATATTATCTTAATATTATCTTAATATTATCTTAATATTATCTTAATATTATCTTAATATTATCTTAATATTATCTTAATATTATCTTAATATTATCTTAATATTATCTTAATATTATCTTAATATTATCTTAATATTATCTTAATATTATCTTAATATTATCTTAATATTATCTTAATATTATCTTAATATTATCTTAATATTATCTTAATATTATCTTAATATTATCTTAATATTATCTTAATATTATCTTAATATTATCTTAATATTATCTTAATATTATCTTAATATTATCTTAATATTATCTTAATATTATCTTAATATTATCTTAATATTATCTTAATATTATCTTAATATTATCTTAATATTATCTTAATATTATCTTAATATTATC